>OY723388.1:49062035-49122035 GCA_963210295.1 Ophion ellenae | reverse complement strand
TATATATATATATATATATATATATATGTATATACAGGGTGTTCCGGAACTGAAAGCGTTCCCTGAAATGGGGGGTTGGGCATGCAAATTTTGAGCCGATTGATATAAGCATGTGTGGCTCTCAGATCAACCCCTGAATTATTATTAATTTTTAAAGGCGGGCGCACCTGATTGGCCCGTCTTTAAAAATTAATAATAATTCAGGGGTTGATCTGAGACCCACACATGCTTGTATCAATTGGCTCAAAATTTGCATGCCCAACCCCCCATTTCAGGGAACGCATTCAGTTCTGGGACACCCTGTATATATGTACAGGGTGGGCTATTTAACGTGACCACCCTAAATATTTCCGTAGCCTTTAGAGTGATGAAAAAAATGTCAGGAGGTAATTTGATTGATTTCGAAGGACTGATACAGTGGTGAAAAATTCATATTTGTCAAGGTCAAATTACCTCCTGACATTTTTTTCGTTACTCTAAAGGCAACGGAGATATTTGGGGTGGTCACGTTAAATGGTCCACCCTGTATATATACACACACAATGAATTGATTACGATCTTCTATTATTGCTTCGATCCAGCGTATGTGATACATATTGATGTATCGAAACATATTGCACATATTTTATATCCATTTTACGATATTTATTTATATATTGTAATAAACGTATTCAGTGAATATATATTGATGGAACATTCTGGGTAAACGCCATTCACATACAGGTATTAGTCACTAAGACCCAGTAATTGATTCGTCGATTTACATATATTTAAATGTACATATATATGCATACAGTATCGGTCAGAAGTTTTCGATCACTTGGGATAATTGAGAATTATATTAGAATAATTCATTTTATAGAGCCAAGTAGTATCGTTGTTAAAATATTATCGTTCAAAATACACCTCGTTTATAATAAAACTCTTTTGTTGACGACTGAATTTTACAGCTTGTTTCTTTCAATAAAATGTATAATATATTTAATTTAATTTTTCAAATTAAATTATTATAGTTAGTTAGTTTTATCGTTCCAGGTATGTCCCTTCAGGGCGTTTACACAAAAGATCGCCTCTACATATATTTTTCCCCTTATAATATTTTTTTATTTCTAAACGTATTCCCTACTGTCGTTTCGCCTTTCGTTTCCTCTCGCATTCGCTGCCTCATTTACAATTTTTCCAACTAGTTTGTGATACAGGTCAGTCTTAGGCTCGTTTTACAGAATTATCTGTATCTTTCCGTTAATTTCTTCTCCCTCTTTGTCTCGTATCCATTTTTTCCAGATTTTCTACTATTTCGTTTTTAATATTCTCCTTAGCTCTTTTGCACGTACGTATATGCACGAGGTTTTGTACATCTTTTTTTACAAACCCTGCACTTGTTATCACTATAACCCTTATTTCCTGCTTTCCCCACATTTCCACACCTCGAAATCGCCGAAGTTTCTTTTGTTCCTCCTGATATATTTAAACCCTTCGAATAGGCGAAAGGTGTACGAGATGATCCCCCTAAAGGAGAATGCTTGTAACTTCAACGATATTCAACATAATCAAGATCTGAAAGCCTTTACTATTGGCATATTTATCTATCGTACGATTGGCGTATTCGAAATATTCCAATTATTAGGGTTTCAATAAAAAGTTTTCCTTTTTGAAACCTTACATAACGATCATCTTGGACACACCGATGTTCAAGATGATCTCTGGAGTATGGACAAAATGATCCCCCGGATTATCTTGCCCCTATTTTGGGATTTCTTTTTATTTTTGTGACATTAGGTAAATATGAGTAAAAATTTTCTCGCGTTTAGAACACCTGTATATATAATAACGGAGTGTCTCCCCGTCCGGATATCGTACCAATAAGCGTATGTTATTCGTCCGGATAGCGGCTCAGTTCACGCCGTAACGCCAGTAGACGTACATATTATTGTGATTCGTGCCAGCTAGTATCCGGACGAATAACATGTACACTGAGAAAAAAAACCAATTGAATCAAAAAAATATATTGGTTAATCCAAATAAATGTGCTGCTGCGGAGTGCCACCGATATATGAGATTGTTACAATACTATAAAATATTGGAAAATGTGATTGATTTAAATAACATATTATTTTATTTGAAAAAGCTCTTCTGTTCTCTGAATATCTACATTATCCTTCAAATAAAATAATATTCTATTCAAATCATTCCATATACAATCCGTAGATGTCTGGATGAAATAATTTAGCGGTTGCTACAACATTTTTTATTTCGTACAAAAATATAATCAATAGAATTAATGATTTCTTTGCTGCATCGAAACGAATATGCCATGGGACGTAAGTTTTTCAATTTGTTTAAAATCTTAAATAAAAAGTGAGCATTAGAGGAGCGATACTCTTCTCTAACTAACAATATATCTCGACTAACAATATATCTTTTAAAAGAAAGAAAAAACTTTTAATTTCGTCATGTTATTAAAGACAATAGCATTTCGTTTGGATTCATAAATCCGATTATTTACACCAACAATTTTACAATCGAATCAACGAAATTTCATTGAATAACACCAATGATATTGGATCAATGATTGTTTTTTTCAGTGGAGAAGGGAAAATTGGAGGGAGATTCGTGCCAAAAGCAAGAGTTCCCGCAAATGACGTTTATTCGGCACAAAATTCGCCATTTTCGCACGAAAAAAATCATGTGATGATGATACAAAATCGCTAATATTTCACGGTTATGGTCTTGCCAGTTGTCCAACCTAACGATGTGACGTTTTACGTCTGACAATTTCAACCATAACCTACTGGTGGGGCCATCTTTTGTCAAACGGCGGAGACTTATTTGTGCTCCCTATATATATATGTACAGGGTGGGCTATATATATACGTACATCATACATATATATACATCAATCGATGAATTAATTACTGGGATTAATAATCGGTGCAATCCACCGTTGATTTCGTTATAAATGTAACCAAAGTCGACTTTACGAGATCGAACGCACCCCAAAAAACATGACGTGACAATGATCTCGAAATACCAGCCAAATTTTGGATAGTATGAAATAATTGTTGTAAAATAAAGCCTATGCGGTAGAAACGATTCAGGAAGCTTCCGGCGATCGAATGATGGGTCGGTTTTTTCGAGGTTCCCGAACTGGCTAAAAACGGAACGAGATACGATAATTCCGTGATCCGAACTTTCGACGAAAGTCAAAGCCGCGCGCGGTGCGGTCTCGTAGAATCTCAGGTTGTGTCAGATCGCTTGGGCGATGGAGGCAGCCACGACGCTGCAGGGCAGAAAGGCCCACGGATTCCTCTTCTCTGGCGCGAGGCGCTCCGGTGCCCCAACGCGCACCTCTCTCATCGCACGCCTCTCTATTTTTTGCCTCCTCGATCTCCTCGCTCTCCCGAGGCAAAATTGAGCCAGAACTCAAACTGACCAATGGCGGAGTCCGCAAACTGCCCAGAAATAGTCTACGATGTGGAATCGCAAACCCATCGCGGACTACATACGAAAAGTACGTCGGTTCTCGACACACACCGAGACTTATTGCCGACCACACGAATTAACAACCCATCAATATTCAACGAACATTACGAAATACTGACATTAAGGTTGAGTTATCCCCCGGTCACTTTACCGGCACACGAGTGCACACTCTTTGCTTGTTAATTTTAATTTAAGGGGGGAGCCTGCTTTAGAGGCTTAAAAAAATCGATTTTTTCGAGGATTTTTTTGGGAAGGAAAGAAATATTCGATTGAAACGAAACTTTCGGGTCTTATTGTTATATATTTCAACAGTCTTCTCAAATTTTTTCATTAAAATATATGTCATATTATGCCTGGTACAAGCATTTCGTCGAGGCGCCTCGAGTGTGCATGTGTCGTGCGGCGGGAAAGATGCAGGTCGCAATTTCCGTCTGAAACAAAAAACCCAAAAGAATTTTTATTTTCAATAGTACAGCTTCTAGTTAAACCAAGAAAATTCAACAAAAAGTGAGAAATTCAACAATTTTTCGCAAATTAAAAAAAAATCATTTTTTTGGAAAAAAAAATTCACTTTAGATTGTTTAAAAAGTGGGTTAATCATAACTTTCTTAAGGTTTTTTAGGTTCAACTAGAAGAGAATTTAATCCCGAATACAATGAATTATGTCTCGTTTCGATAGGACGTTTAATTTTTTCCCTATCTTTCCCGCCGCACGACACATGCACACTCGAGGCGCCACACTGAAGCACACTCGAGGCACACTGAAGTTTCGTTTCAATCGAATATTTCTTTCCTTCCCAAAAAAATCCTCGAAAAAATCGATTTTTTGAAGCCTCTAAAGCAGGCTTCCCCCTTAAACCATCTCTCTGGTACTGTAATTGCACATCGATGGATAGGGTCCGGAGATTTTGTCAATGATATTAAGGAGGTTGCCCAGCTGTCGCGAAATTGTAGGAATTTGTTGAAATTTATTGAGGATATTTGCGAACAGATGTTACGACTCCGTGTAAAATTTCAAGTGCTTCGTATGCGTGAATGTTGCGCAATTAATTATTGAAGTTAGGCTCTTATACACGGGCGACATAGCAAAAGCTTCATGGGAACTCTAATACGACTCTCGCAACACAATAAAAATAGTAAGAATCAAATGAAAATAGGCGGAAAAAAATCTTGAGATTTTTATGAATAATTTCCACGAAGAGTGCAGCGTTTTGTCTGTCTCGTTATCGAGATATTCGTGAAATAAGACAGGAAATTTCAGCCGATTCGCGTAAAACGATAAAGCGCCCTACGGCACGTGGCAACGCTGCTGTCAAGTCGGCCATTTTGAATAGGCGCCAAAATTTGAACCGCACAAACTATTGCTTCCTTGCTATACATTTCTTACCGCGGTTTCATAAAGAGTATTTAAATATTTTGAATCATTCTTTACAGAAGCTGCAGTGCATGTGTTTCGACATAACCTTCAAATCAATTACGCGTCGTCCCTCGACTGCGCATTGATTTTCCGGCTCAACTACTTTTTGTCGCCGCTTTCCAGGTTGTACTTGCTCCAATCGTCGATCGTACTGCTTCTAGGTTTGCATTTTTCCCGTCCATCTTTTCATTTTCGCCGAACAAAAAAACAGAATTCGCGAAGGATGTTTGACAGCTGCGTGCTCACGATGTGGCGTTCGTTTCTGGGCTCAGTGATACCAATTACTGAGAACTAAATTGCGCGTCTGCCACATTTTAACTTGGTTAATAACTTATTCGCGATGTAAATAAACAAAAATAATTAATAATATCTCTAAACAGTCGATTATATGCATTCCACATGTTTATTAGCTGGAATTTATTCATTTTACGTAACTGGAAATTTGATTATTCGGGGTTGGCAGCCGGTACAGGCGCCCGTGTTTAAGGGGAGATATACACCTAGGAGCCGGAAAAAAGGTCATTTTTGTGAATGTTTTCAAGGAAAACTATTTGAAATTTTGGATTGGGGTTTAATTATCTAAAAGTATATACATTCAAAAATATGTTTTATTTTCTTTATTTAAAAATATCAAAAATATACAAGGATATTGTATGATCCTTGGAGCGTCGTAAAAAAATCTGCGTATACGGTACCCACTGGCGTTTCTTCAAAAATCATCTAAAAAAAAAACCACAAAGATTATTAAACTAGATACTATAATCTAGTACTTGTTATAGCCGATTTTGAAAAGATCGATTTATGACAAAATGACGGACGTTTGAACGTAAATACTGATTTTTGGGCCAAAAATTAGTTATTATTTTGCCTATAAAACAAAAACTAAGTAACGGAAAAAAAATCCTATGACAAGTACTAGATGATGGTGTATAGAATAACCACAAAAAACCTCAAGGCAATCGGTTCATTGGTTTTCGAGAAATTTTGAGTACCGATTTGAAAAACGTGGTTTCGAGAAAAACGCGTTTGAAAATTTGGGAATGAATAAATCATGAAATTTGTCAACTTACATGGAATCATCGATACCAGGCCCGTAGTGTAGGTCTTCTACGGTCGACGGAATGTTCATAGCTTCTAAATCGTCGACTTCGACCATCTAGGTGTATATCTCCCCTTAAGCATATGCGGTCTTGCCGCCTGCCCCCCAAAGGCTTTGAGCAGCCTCCTTAAGGAGAAAAACAATTGTCGAGCAATCTTTATTTTTGGGAATTTTCGAAAAATTTCAGTACGCTTCGAATTTTTGATGAGGATTTTTTTTTCCTTTTTTTTCATCGTGGCATAATTTAAATATTGGTAGAATGGATTGAAATACTTTTGGGCGTAATTGAAAAGGGTTCGAGGCACATACAGTGGGTGGAAAAAAGTATTTGGACACCTTGATGTTTTTTGGGTTTTCGGTGCGTTTATCGTGCATTGATTATTGTTAATTGTATTGCATGCTTCGGATCAATACTATATTGCATTGATTATTTTAATTAACTATATTGAATTAATAATATTTACTAATGATGTTGCATTAGTTACATTAAGGGAGACTTTGTCCTTGAAATCGGCGGGAGATGTTAGCGGCTCAACATGGGCAGCTAGAAGAAGAGGAGGGATGCCTCTATGGACCAGGCATTGCCGATTAGCGGTAATTATAAACACATTTGTGTAAACGCATTACAAAACTTTAAATGCGTTTTTCTCGAAAACACGTTTTTAAAAGTGGCTGACATTCTCCTGACCGCTGTAATTAACATATCGACCTGAAATTTGGAGAGCATACTCAGAAAATATGTTTTCACGGAATGACGGATCGTTTTTTCGATAGATACATTTTTGCATTTATTATTTCTCTTTTTATGCGAAAAAAAACGCGAAAATTCGATTTTTTTTTAAATTGCCGCCATTTTCCGAAATTTGTACTAAACCGAAAACCCATCCGTCATTCCATGACCAAAGGGTCACAGATTGATAATATGCTTTGAATTTGTGTTTCAGATCAACAAAGAGTTGATCTGATGTCAGTGATGTCAGCCGTTTACCTCCCGCGATTTGACGACCTGTTTTCGCGGAGCTGCAACGGCCGCCATTTTGGTGTTTTTTTTTCAAAAAAAATTTTTTTAACGTTCTGTATATCATGAATAAAAGCAAGAAAAAAACCGCACTCAAAAAGCTTTACTCGTTTCCTTTTAAAAAAATAAAATGTAAACACCTGAAATATGGCACTCCAAGGACAAAGTCTCCGTTAAGGAAAGACACTACTAAGAGGCCGAAAAAGGTCGTTTTTCCGAATATTTTTGTCTATTAGATTGTTTATTTGGCATTTGAAATAAAGGTATTGAACACATTGAACGAAGTACACATTGAATTTATTTCGCATAGAACTTTATCTGAAAAAATTAAAAAATAACAACGTTATTGAGGTATAATAGAGCCTCTGTATAAAAAATGTGGTCCAACGGCCGGATCGATAACTCGGTAATGGTTGGTCTGAAAAATAAAAATCAAGAAGTTTTATAATCCATATAAATGTAGTTGTCATTGCACGTAGCCGTTTTTCGAAAAAAAATCCACAAACTGGCGGATTTTATAAAAAGTGTAATTTTGGCAAAAATTTTACTTACATTTTGAGGCTTAAAAAATACTCAATAAAAAAAAACGTACGGCCACGTACCGTAAAAATACTAAACTAAAAAAACGGCTCCGGGACGTTTCGGTTTTTTTACTATTGAAAATGGGACAATTATAGCGAGAGTTATGATTCCGGCCAGATCGAGAAAAATAATTTCGAGTAAAACGCGATTGAAAGTTTTAGTATACGTAAATCGTTGCGCGACCTGCTCTCACTAAATCGTCTGTAGTTTCGTCAATTGTCAACATTTTAACTCGACATTTTTTTCACATATTCTAGAATATGTATACTTTAAGATAATGCAAAAAAACGATTTATTTTACCCGCACAGTGGCGTCCTTTAATCAATAATATGTCCATAATTATATTAGCTCATTATATCGCATCAATTATCTTGATCAATTATATTATACGATTATATTAAAAACACGCATTCGATTAAAATGAATCACAAAAGTTATTCATTTTTTTGAAGACTTACTTAAATTCACTTACTTACGGATACTTTTTTAAGCCCGGTGTACGCAAACCGAAGATTGCGAAAACCGTCTAAACGGGATGATCCTTTTCAATGGCGAATGAAACAAAAGTTGGCTCGTCTTACCGAATTTTATTTACTCGATGCGCTCGAGTGAATAAATTATCTGCTCTTGGCTAATAAAAACAGAACAACCGTCAGTGAAAAAAAAAGTGTCGTAAATGTCGAAGAGTCAATTTTGTGTGTTGTACATACGGCAATTGGGAAAAAAAAATAAAAAGGAAATAAACACGTCGGTGGATTCCGTAATTGAAGGTGTATGGGTTTGTGGGCGAAACGATCATCCGCGAAAGTTCCACTCGATCGCGGGGAGCCTGGTCAGTATATTTCAATGTATATGTGTATATGTCCACTTGAGGAAGAGCGAGCGATTGAGAGCGTCCCTGAGCTCGAAGGAAGAGAGGAAATAAGTGAAAGAAAAAAAGGAACGCGAACCAATCTACAACGTCGACCAAACGAAAATATTCGGGTCAAATGTATTTGGGCTCCCTTTCTATGTTTATTCGCTCCGATCTTTGGGACAAAAAAAATACACGTCCGATCGCGGAACATCCACTGGGTAATAATGGCACAAAATTCGACTTTGATTGTCATCAACACGAGACCCCACTGTAACGGGTCGAAAAATCGATTTTTTTTGTATTTTCTCAAAATATACATATTCAAGAATATGTGAAAAAAATGTCAAATGGAAATATTGAAAATTGATCAGTTACAGACGAAAAGTTACAGACGATTCAGTGAGAGCAGGTAGCGCAACGATTTAAGTCTGATATCTCAAAACTTTCAATGAGGTTTATTTCGAAACGACTTTTCTCGACCTGGCCGGAATCATCACTCAAGCTATAATTGAGCAATTTCCAATATTAAGGGGATACCCCCACTTGCGATTTTGAAAAAATCGATTTTTTTATTGCATTTTTTTGAAGCATAAGTATCTGAGAATATGTCCTGAAAATTTCAAGTCAATCCGAACAAAATTGACTGAGATATGAGCGTTGAAAGAGAAGAATCCGCGTTGAAAGAGAAACTTTAAACGCGTTTTTCTCAAAATGGCATTTCTGAAGTCGGTGACCAAGATTACTCGAACACTAATGAACCGATCTTCTTGAAATTTTGCAGGCTTATTTAATACATAAAAATGTAGTCTTTAATCGTTCGATTTTTTTTTTCGAAAAAAAAATGGCCGTTTTATAGCCAAAAAACGGCCGTTTTTTTTCGTTAAAATCGAACCATTAACTTTGACTGTCCGCCATTTTGTGAAAAATGAATATTTTTTAAAATCCTTCGATTAAAGACTAGTTTATACTTATATTTGACTAAATCCATCCGCATTTTTTTTTTCAGATGATCCACTTCGCCGCAATGTTGGTCACCGCAAACCGTGTATATAAAAACATTATTTCATTGACGGCCATTTGTCACTAAACAACGTAATATTTTTCAATAAAAAAATTACTGAAAATTCTTCAAGATGTATTCTTTAAGATGGTATATGGATCGATTAAAAAAGTTTTGTAGTTTTCTTTAAAAAAAATCATGAAGAAGGCCTTTTTTTGCGCTACAAGTGGGGGTAACGCCTTAAAAAACCATAATTCCCGTAATTGCCGTAGCTATCGTTGTACTTAGCAGTTTTTTTTTAATTTAGTGTTTTTTAAGCCCCCTTATATTTATATTTATATATTGTTACTTATATTTAAGAATATAAATACCACATATTTAAGCTACTCATATTAAATCAAGTGTATTTATTTAAAAATATATGTAAAAATATACGTAACAATTTCGCCAAAATTACACTTTGTTTTTCAACACCTGCTATTTTCTGCAATTTAAATTACTTATAGTTAATTAAGTCACTCATATTTAAGAATATAAGTAACAATTTCGTCAAAATTACACTTTCTATTTGAACACCCGCCATTTTGTGCAATTTGATTTACTTATAGTAAATTAAGTTACTTATATTCAAGAATATAAGTAACAATTTCGCCAAAATTACACTTTCTTTTTGAACATCTGCCGTTTTGTGCAATTTAATTTACTCATAGTTAATTCAGTTACTTATATTTAAGAATATAAGTAACAATTTCGCCGAAATTACACTTTATTTTTTATTTTATTTAAATTATTTGTCGCATCTGCGAAGTCCCATGCAAATTTTGGAATCATCGATCATCCGGACGAGGAAACAAATGGTACTGCAATTTTTATACCCTCTCAAATCATGGCTCATTAGCATCATTGCGAAACTCAAGAGAAAAAAAACCGTGATAGCTGCGAGTCCATGCGGTATCGAGAGAAAAAAAATCCTTATGCGGATTCGATCTTTTGCACAACTCTTTTGTCAGGTGAGTTTGGCAACACGCGAGTGATGAATATTCCTATATCCCAATTTTTTATGATGTCGCAGTCTCCATCCCCGCTTCTCTCGCTGAGCACGCGTTGGCCCCTGCCTGTCCTCTCTAGGCCCATTTTCGTTTCTGGGCCTGACGGAAAATTGGCCAAAATCTTCTCCGAAAACGTGCGACCCAATTTTGTTTCTTTTTCTTTTACTTCGAAATTTCGAAATAAATGCGTGGGCCCTCTCACGAATAATTACATGGACGACGTGCGCATCCTGGCGAGGCGAGCCTACGTCTCAGACCTAGATGAGACGACGTGCACCAAACTCCGAATGAGGCCCGAATTAAAAAAAAAAAAAAAAGCGCACGCAAGACGAAAGGAATATGATTCTAAATGTAATAAAATAAAAGAGGAAAAAAATACGCTACAAGGCAAAAGTGTCGTCAGATTTTTGATTGGTCAACGACGCTCTCGTAGCGTGAGAGGTCGATCGAAAGGTCGAATTAGTATTATTATTATTATCGCGTTGAATTATGCATAATACTTCTGCATCTTTCTTCGAGACTTTCTTCCGATCATTTTAATCCTCGAGATGCTGGCTCCAGATATAAACGATAATAAAATTGTAGAAATTGGAGAAAAAATGTGTGTGTGTGTGTGTGTGTGTGTGTGTGCGTGCGTGCGTGCGTGTGTGTGTGTGTGTGCGTGCGTGCGTGCGTGCGCGCGCGCGTGTGTGTGTGTGTGTGTGTGTGTGTGTGTGTGTGTGTGTGTGTGTGTGTGTGTGTGTGTGTGTGTGTGTGTGCGCGCGCGTGTGTGTGTGCGCGCGTGTGTGTGCGCGCGCGCGTGTGTGTGTGTGTGTGTGTGTGTGTGTGTGTGCGTGCGTGTGTGTGTGTGTGTGTACACTACCGGTCGGAAGTTTTCGGACACTTCAGATAATTGAAAAACTTTTGATCACTGGATAATTGCCAAATAATGCTAGAATAATATAATTCATTTAATTTATCATTTTACGAAGATGCTGTATAGCTCTATATAATGAATTATGTCATTCTAATGTAATTATATTGATAGAATTGTATTAATACAATTATGTATATATCTATATATATATTCAGGGTGAGGCACATAAAGTGTTACAGAGCAATAGCATTCAAACTAATGATCATGTCCAAAAATGTTTCAGACAAAAGTTTCAGTGTTCGAGAAGGCCGTCATACTGGACCAACCTTTTTTTTTTATCGGTGAACGCGCTGAAGCCACGTCAAGCTCATCCCCACTTATTTTAAATGGAATGGTACATTTTTTTCAACCATCTTGTGGAGCACCTCAAGCCGCATAAAAAACATTAGGCGGTCAAATTCGTTCAAGGTCATTGTAGGTCAGTATCGATGATCAGTATCGATGATAGGCAAATCTAAATATCTCGGATCACTACCAAATATTTGGCAGTTATCCGAGATATTCAGATTTGTATTTCATTTTAATGACTGACTTGTTGTCAAAGTCATTCAAGGTGACCTGGAATGACCTTGAACGACTTTGAACGACTTTGACCCCCGAATGTTTTTTATGCGGCTCGAGGTGCTCCACAAGATGGTTGAAAAGAAATGTACTATTCCATTTAAAAAAGTAGAGGTGAGATTCACTGTGCGTCAGCGCCTTCACCGAAATAAAAAAAATGGTCGCATTTGCTGGCCCCTTCGCACCGTACGACCTTTGCGTGGAAAATTTGTTTATGACGTCGATAATTACCGAGTGATTTCGGGTGGCAAAGATAAGAGGGACACCCAGTATATATAACGCGATTTCAGGCGCTGTCTTTTATTATATATATGTTAATAACATTGACCAATTATAGCGCGTTACCCGTTATAATGACGTCCGTCGTGAATTGCATATGTTACATATAGGATGAGATCAGTAAGATCTCCGGTGTATAATAAGAGCATCGCGTGGTTACACACCCGGGCGCTACCGCTCGCTCTGCTCTCGCTCGGCTCTCTTTTCTTCGTTATTTTTTTCCCCCCTCGCAAACTTGCAATGTATGGATGTACACTCGTAGCCGAGTTTTACTCTGTTGGCACGGTTTCGAGCGTGGTTAACGATCTATGAATTTTTCTTTTTGCCTCTTCAAATCGTCCAGAGTGGCAGCGTGTTGCGTGAACTCTTTCGCGTTTTTACCTGTGTATTCCATAACTGCCATAATGCTTGTCTCGAACTGATACGTGCATTAATATCGGGGCTCGGTGAACACGAATTGATTTTGTGTGTATATATATATATATATATATATATATATATATATATATATATATATATATATATATATATATATATATATATATATATATATATATATATATATATATATATATGTGTGTATGTATGTATGTATGTATGTATATGTATGTATGTATGTATGTATATGTATGTATGTATGTATATGTGTGCTTCAACACGAACAAAAGATGACAAATCCCACGGTTTAGCACCTTAAGCAATGTGGGTTAAGCGCACTGTTTATGGATGTACGTGTACATGCAAATAAATGAACAATTTGGTCGAACGAGTCACGTATGTATGCAAATAAATGAACAAAATATTATAGAATGACAAAGGGGTTAAAAAAAGGATTTGCACGCACCAGGCATGGGTTCGGTGAGTTCTCTAGGGACTTGCATTAACATACATTGTTTATTTCACGACTACGTGCAGTTCGATGTTGGAGGTAGGTAGGAGGCAGTTTGCATAGATGTCGGCATGTCAGTGAACAAATACTTGAGGCCTAAAAACGGGTTGATTTCCAAGTTTTTTTTTTTGTAATGGGATTATTGGGTGGCGTGGTCGGGATTTTACACACAATTAATACATAGTCTTGCCAAGTTTGAGTTTTTTTTTAAATTACAAAATATTTATGATCAATGGAATTATTATTAGTGGAACAAAGTGCCGCCGTTGGCGCATGGCTCATCGGTGTAGGTGGTTATAGCGACTAGGGTGATCTGATAAGAAAAAAAATGTTCTTTTAGCATAATGATAAAATTCTCGTATGATTGGTTACCTGTTTGAGACTTTAAAAATTACAAAAATGGCAAGCTGTAGAAAAAAACGTTCGATTTTTGTTGAAGAAGTAAACTTTAATGATTTGTTATTAACAAATGGATGAACATATTTGAAAAATCGTCCGGATTTCGAGATACGTGTCACACCGTTTTATGAAACATATTTTCGAAAAAACGCAAAGATTAAGGGGTTACGTGGGTTTCGAAGCAAAAAAAGCATATCATCTCTATTTAAACAAAATATAATATATGAATTACAATATTTTATTCATAATGTTGAGCATCTATAAGAGCAACATTTCAACAAATTTTTTTTTTCAATCCATTCAAAAATTTGGGTAATTCAGCCGGAGACCCCTCAAATAGTCGGTGGACACGATTCCTCAAAGACCGATCTTATTGAAATTTTGCACACTTCTTCAAAATAGCATTGACGAGTGATTGGACGAAGGTTTTTTTTTGCTTACAACTAAGTGAACTATTTTGCATACAACCCTGCCAAAAATTCAAATTTTTTCAAAAATCCTTCGCGCAATCACGAGCAATGCTTATCTACTAACGAAAAAATTTGTTTTTTAATTTCACATAAAGCTATCGTGAGTTATCCTGACCACCATGAGGACTCTTTTTTAGGGGTCTCCGGAAACCATGTTCCACCGACTGAATTTCCCAAATTTTTGGATGAATTTTTTTTAAATCTTGTTGAAATGTTGCTCTTTTATGTGCTTAACGTTTTGAATAAAATAATTTGTATATTATATTTTTTTAATAGAGAAAATATACTTTTTTTGGCTTCGAAACCCACGTAACCCCTTAAAGAGTAAATCGCAGCGGGACGATTCGCCGTAGCGCAGTGGGCGATCTGAGCCATCACAAAAATCGTCATAACTCGGTCAATTTTTGGAATTTTTACAAAATCTTTGGTGCAAATTTACGTTAAGACCCTTGGCTAAAAAACTATGCAAAATCATATTTTTGAAATCCCAAGCTTATGCAGACCCTTCTAAATAAAGTATTTGCACGCAGAACGCGTTATTTCTGTGTGCTTTCTACGGATTTCCATCAACATACAGTGTTCATATTTGAAGCAAACTATCTCATTATGAGAAGACCCCTTTTCTCACTTTAGACGCTAAAAAAGACTCTTTTCATGAATTTGATAGGTTTATCTTAAAGATATCAATATAAAAGTTGTTACACTTAATAAATACACTTTCGAAATACATTTAAATTTTTTTTATGTATTTATGTAACCACAACAAACTTTTAACGCTTTTTTCACGAAACAACGTTTTTCGACGGTTTGTTGATAAAATCTTCGAAACTACTGAACCGATCCTTATGAAATTTTAGCCACATATTCTTTACAACTATAGCTATAGCGCATATCAACGATTTTTTTAAAATATCGATATTTACGATTTTTGTTGCCAAAAACGGAGAAAAAAAACTGTTTTTTTTATTTTTCGAAAAATGTCCGCCATTTTGTTATTTTTGAATATATCAAAAATCGTATGATATGCGCTATAGCCATTAACATACTGAATCTAAAACCGTTTGATTTTTTGTTTCGGATAATCCATCTCCGAAATTTTATCAACAGCGCAGACCTACATTTTTTTAGGACATTTTTTTAACTACCACTTTCGTCTATAAATAGCGACTTAAATAAATATATTTTTTTAAATGTATTTCGAAAGTGTATTTATTAAGTGTAACAACTTTATATCAATATTTATAATATAAACCAATCAAAAAAATTCATAAAAATAGCCTTTTTAGCGTCTAGAGTGAGAAGACCCCTTAAATAGTCCGTAAAAATCATATTTTTAAATCATTTCAGAAAAGTGATGTGTGTCAATCCTTCTTTTCCTGTGTAAAAAAGTATATAAATGTGAACGTACGCCAAGAGAGCGAACTGGAATAAATAAAATGACATCAATGGCTTATAAATATCGATGCAAAGCCGATAGAAAATTATGCGTTTTTTATAGCCGACCAATATTCTTATGCCAAGCTTCAAAGAAAATATACGAACGCTGTAACGCCTCGAATAAAATATGCCAACGCTGTAACGATCGCTCTAGATTCTGCTCGATACTTTTTTTTTGCCAGAATCTTTTTTTTTTTCCTTTTTTTCCGTCGTGTTGAACAAGACTTCGTATGGGGTCTTCCTTTACTACTGTTACCTCTATCACGCGGCTGCACGAAAGCATTGTACCTGTTTCACGACTCGACCATTACGTAATTTCTTCTCCACACTCGTCGTTCGGTCGACGAGCACGAGAGCGATTATTTTTTTTGTTCTTTCTTTTTTTTTAGAGAAGTCAAGCGTTGGTATTATGTGATCTAATGGATCTTTGATGATAAACTGGCAGAAAGCAAGGAAATTCCTTAAATATCTTCACGAACGAGTTTACAGTCGGTTCCCAGTTTGTGCAAATTATTTTACGTCTCTGTTTACGAGAGTTGTTTATTTATCGATGCTTTTTTTAGTAAATCGGTGCGAAGAATTAATTGCATGCAATATAATGTAGAAATATATATCATGTTGGATATTGACTATTAATAACTTGTTGATATATATGAATATTAACGGAGTGGGAATAGTAAAGTGGTCTTATGTTTTTTAGGGACTGGCGCGGAGATTTGGCGACCTAGAAAAATATAATACTTAATGGTTTTTCAACTCCTCTTCGAAAAAAAATATTGCGTATTTTTTTATAAGTAGTATTTGCCAGAAAATGCAGCATTCGGTAAAAAAAATTAAAATTCCATTTTGAGCTGAGCACAGTGGAGATAATTAAATTCCGAGCACGAAACATTTCGAAAAAAAAACTTTTTTTAATGGAAGTAAGGCGGGACACCAATGTGACGGTTAAAAATCCATTTTTTTTTAATTTCCTCAAAGTATATGTATTTAAGAATATGTGAAAAAAAATTCAAGTTGAAATATTGAAGATTGACGAAGTTACAGACGATTTAGTGAGAGCATTGTCCGATTATCAATTTTGAAAACCAAACTTTCCGCTGATAACCGATCGTTATCAGCTATCGTCGTACATAGCCTTTTTTCGTTTATCAATTTTGTATTTTTTTAAGCCCTCAAATATAAGGTACAAATTTCACCAAAATTACACTTTTTTTGACAGCCGGCATTTTGTGATTTTTTTTCTTCCAAAAAGCTACATACATTCAGAACTACATTTGTATAGATTGAGACACTTTTTTATTTTTCAGACCAACCATTGTCAAGTTATCGATCCGACCGTTGGACTGCATTTTTTATACGAAGGCTTTATTATACCTTAATAACATTGTTATTTTTTTATTTTTTTTTAATAAAAAATTGCACGAATCAAGTTCAATGTATGCTGAATAACATACCTTTTTTTCAAACTCCAAGTAAATAAGCTAGGTGCCAAAAAAAAAATCGAAAAAAACTATCTTTTTCGGCCCATCACCATGGTGACCGCCCATAAATTCATCCATTCGTCCACTTTAAAATGCATCTTTTATAATTTTTTTCACGACGCTGAAATTGCAAAAAAGGGTTCTTCGGTAGTGTTTTGTGTTCGGAATTTAATTATCTCCTCTCCGCTGCACTCACAATAGAATTTTGATTTTTTTTCCAGAGTGCTCAATTTTTTTGTGGACAATTCTACTCGTAGCAAAAATACAGTATATTTTTTGTCGAAGGAGACTTGAACAGCTACTGAGAAAAATATTTTTTTCGATCCCAAAATCTCGGCGAAAAACCGTTAAAAACCAAATGGCCACCTTATAATTATCACCCCGAATATACATCCACAATTATACGAATTGAAAAATCAATTTATATATATATGAATTGAAAAATCAATTTATATATATATTAATTGATATTTCAATTTATAAACATATTAATTGATATTTCAATTCATAAACATATTAATTGATATTTCAATTAGTACAAGTCAAATCAATTAATAAATCGCATCGATCTTTCTTGCATGCGAGAAGCATTACGAAACCCGTGATAACTCATTATTTCAATTAGATATAAACGTAAACGTTGTAATCTTCCCAACGAGGCTGCAACGGGTGATCCTGCGAGCTTCGAATCTCCCAAATAAAAATGACCAACAGTCATAAAAAATCGCGAAACTTTTGATGTCCACAAAGTTTGCCGCGATTTCAAAGCGACCTGCTTTTACCTTTCAACAAAAAGTTACGAAGCAACTACGACTGTTTGAGCGCGCGAAAAATGGACGCAAAAAAAAGAGTCTCGATTGTACTCAAGATGAAAAAGTCGACGACCTTGAAAAATACCTTTGCACCGCGGTGCTGCTCAAGGTTCGAAAAAAAGACGACGCGTCGCGCTCTTTGAGGCGCGAGTAGCGGGTTGAGAATTAACTCCGCGGGATTCGCGGGGACGCGCAAAATGACACATATACGAGTGTGTAGTTTGGGCAAAATCTTACAGTGTGAAAGTCGAATGATATTCACAATGGATACGGAAGAGTCGGTCGGTGGATGTGGAGG
This sequence comes from Ophion ellenae, assembly GCA_963210295.1. NCBI lineage: Eukaryota > Metazoa > Arthropoda > Insecta > Hymenoptera > Ichneumonidae > Ophion > Ophion ellenae. The sequence goes on along the minus strand of OY723388.1, from coordinate 49,103,988 downwards.
CTAAACGACCTAAACTGTCGTAAATCTTCCTGTCAACCGAGCTCTTTTCATTAACGTTTCGAGATGCGTGTAAACCTCACTGTCCTACCACGTATGTGCTACACCGTGTCTATGGGAGACTTTGATTTTTTTCTCTTCTTTCTCTACCATCTTTGCGTCTCGCTCCCAGCGACGTGTCGGTGGAAACATGTTCGGCTTGGAAATAACACGACTGTATATAAGTAATCGTTTTTTCTCCGTTTCCCATTAGAAATCTCAACGTGCACGGACGTTTTTCTCCTAACAGGGTATTCGCCTATTGGTCCGTGGCACGTGCCGAATCTATTTAGTAATCCGCTTTTTTTAGAACATCCATTCGTGCCTGTTGATACGATTTTTTTTTACCTGCAGCGTTTCGTTTACTATTAAGGGGTTGCTGGCACGACCGGAAAATCAGGGTTTGAAAAAGATCTTTCGAAGGACTGAGTAGGATGGGGGAAAATCGTTTGGACATTTATTTGTATGTACATTGACATAGTTGTGTGCCAAATTTCATTTTAAAATATTCATCATTACTGGAGTTATGAAGAATCTCGTGAAGGACCTCCGATGTGAAAGCAGTGTTGGGCGTTAATCAATTAAATTTTCAATCAGTTCATTAATTGACTGAACAAGTAATTGCAATCAACTGTTAATTGCATAGTGCAATTAATTTATTTGGATTAATCTATGTTAATTGCAACTCGCAATTAAAACAATTGCAATTAACTTTTTTAATTGTACTGAGAAACAATTAAAACTAACAATTAACCTATTTTACTTTACAGATGTCAGATAAAAAAGATTTGGATATTGCTTCATTGATATAATTCAATACAACTCTTTGGGTTTGTTTAGGTTTGATAGGGTCGACACGAACCCAAACAAACTCATGTACGTATTTCAATAACATATATATTTGTTCCGACGCGACTCCGCGCCCTATACAATAATCAATTTTGATTAGTTTTTAATCAAATACATTAAAAATATTGAAAATTGATTAGCTTCTAATTGTGGAACGCCACGATTCACAATTGATTAATTGTTAATTGCAACTACAGCAATTAACAATTGATGAATTGTTAGTCGTGAGTTTCACAAGTTAGAATTAATTAATTGTCAATTGTTATAGTCGTGATTAACAATTAATTAATTGTTAATCCTTAGTTACCCTAGCAATTAAATTTTTCCCAATACTGCGTGAAGGGCTCAACGTGTACTTGATTTTGATCATTCGGTTGGTCGGAAACAACAAAAAAATAGTCTTTTCGTAAAGTAGATAATATTGACTAAGACTTGACCAATCTATTTTTGTTCCGTGTTTTAATCATCCATAAAGTTAAAAAAATTCATCGATTTTTCGAGGGAATTACATTATTATTGTTAATAATTAATTTCTTTTTCATTTTAAGAAGAAAAACGTTTATCAAGACTACTGTTACACTGAATGTGTACCAAATTTCAAGCCAATACGTTCATTAGATGTCGAGAAATCGTGTACACCGTTTTGGCAAACATTGTTTCGAGAAAAACGCATTCAAAGTTCTACTAGCAGTTCTATCGTTCGAATCATAAGTTTACCTTTAATCAGCGATTCCTGCACCTTCGCTGGATCCTTCGCTGGATCATATGCTGGACCTTCCTATTCAATTCGAGTTGCCTCGATTGACGATTGATTTTTTGAAATTTTCACAGTCGCCTTACCCCTCAAAATAATTTCGAGTATGTCATTTATTTTATTTATTATTAAAATGTTTGTGAGAATTTCAGTAATGAAAAAAGTGCAGTTGAAAACTGAATCATTGCACTTGAAAAATTTTTTTAACGAGGTCACTTTTTTTCTTCATTATATCATGCGTGTTGTTTTTTTAGTGAAATAAAAAGTGGTGAATATTACACCGACGGATTTTTACGTATCTTGCCGATTGAAATTGATCTTTATGGATTTGGATTTCTTATCTTTCGCCTCAATATAAATTGCAATAAATGATGAGGCAATAATGTGAAAATTGGAGTTTTTCACCATTCCCCCCTCTTCTCGCAACTGGATATCTGATCTCCAACCGACCACAATTTTTCAAAAACGAAATGATACATGAAAAAAGAATTTTTCACTCCAGCGAAAAAGATTTGCGAGTCTCATCGATTTATCTGACAGCTGTCAATGACGTCGCCGTATCGACGCGACCGTCGCTCGCGTGACCTTAAAATCTCAATTTCCGTATGAATTTGATGAGAATTCGAAGACCAATAAAGAGTGTGATCACCGCCGGACTCGTGCGAAATTATAGGTCGATTGACGAAGCCATTCTCGAATTGACGAGGTTCAAACTTTTGCCATGACCCACATACCCACATTACAACCATCCGGATATTTTTTTCCTAATAAAGTTTTTCATTCGGCGTTCCGAAAAAAAATATTCCGTCACACACCTGAGTGCGTGATACTTTGCCTCGTAAGATCAAATTCTCCGATGATCGTAGTCCAAAGTATCCTTAACATTTTCCACGTGATGATAATCGATGTCACCGATGTGGCTGGTACCCATCCAAATGAGAATCCGCGGCAAGGTCTTTATTCGCTCATTATTCGATGGCCATTTGGGTGTACATGGTGAACGCGTGGCACCGATCGTTATCAGCTATCAAGGTACTATCAACGCGCTTTCAAAAGCAAACGAGTCCCTTGAATGTCCCCGACCACTCGGAGACTCGTTCATAAAAAAATCCACTTATTTCCACGTGTGCCTGATGTCTTAAAGCGGGAGCCTGAATTAGAAGGTCGAAAAAAGCATTTTTTTCGGGAATTTTTTTAGAAGGAAAAAAAAACAAGTTAGCCCAGTAAACATTGAGGTATCTTTTTATGCATATTTAAAATGGATAAAAAAATTTTTCATCGTGAACAATGAATGACTGCAGATTTATCAGCCTATTCCATGTGCGTCTTGTCCCCAATCGGCGGGAAAGATGCAGCTCGTAATTCTTGACTAAAACAAAAAAACCAATAAAATGTTCAATTGTCTATATTATATTTACTATACACTATAATATATTTTATATTATATTTACTACATATATTATATTCGATAATATATTTTTCTTCTGGGAGAATTAAGAAAAAGCTGAAAAAATCGTGAAATTATAAATTTTCGCAGGTTCGGAAAAAATGTCTTTAAAAAACACCCTTTAACGTGCTATAAAAATTATTTGAAAAAACTTTTTCAACAACATTTTTAATTCACTTAGAAGAAATTTTCATACTGAAGAAAATAAATTTTGGTTTGATTCAATAGGTCGTTTAGTTTTTTTTGCCATCACGCTGATTGGAAAAATTGTGAAAATGAAAACTGGAGAAAACACGCTTCAAAGTTTCCAATAGGAGAAAATATCAAACGCTTCTCTGCTTTTGGTCTTGTATCTTCGAAAATATTTACATGGCTTCCGTAACTTTGTGAATATATTCTTAGATAGCTTATCTATTAATTTAAGTGATTTAAAAAAAACGTTTTTTCGGCCTTGTTATTCAGGCTGCGGCCTTAAGGAATTGTGCCTAGTTGTAAAAGTCGAAAAATCACTTTTTTTGTAACCAATAAATTTTGACAGCATATCATCTTATAAATATTTACTAAAAATTTCAAGGTGATCGGATCAAAATTGACAGATTTATAGGCTGTTACGTTGATGCTCGCCGGAACACTCGGAGCGTCGTTCGAAACGTTAAACGCTTTTTCCTCGAAAGTACGTTTTCAAAGTTGGTGAGCAAAATATCTCGCAAACTACTGCATCGATTTTTCTCAAACTTTCAGGGCTTTTTCTAAACGTTTTTGTAACTTTTTTTAACATTCTAAATTTCACCGTTTTTGCTCCAATAGAATGGATTAGAGGCAAATTGTGTCCTTTGGCTATCAAATGTATAAGAAAGTCAAGCCCCACCAACCCACAATTTCATTTTTTTCAAGTGTCAACGTTACCTCGAGGGTGGGTTTTTTTGACAGGGAATTGAAATGCACCTTATTTTAAAGATTAAGGGTTACTTTGACATCATTTTGAGAAAAAAATTAATAATTTATGCATTATACAGGGAAGTAAATGAAAAATAATGATTTTTTAACAATCAAATTTTCATCTTTATTAAGGAAACAATTTTCATTAAAATATCAAGTACCTAGGTTACTATTATAGGCGCTGAATCAGTCTTATAATTATCATTGAGATCAAAATCAACTTGAGCAACATTCAAATAAACTTGAACAACAAATTTGAGCAACAATAGAAAAAAAGCTGAAAAAGAAGTAGCCTGTGTCGAAAGTAGCCCCACAAACTGTCAAAGTTATCCTTAATGTCAACTTGACCCCGTTTTACGGTAGTATTTCATAGAAGCATTTTCTTTTTCGATGTATACTTTCGATTTGATGAACCAAAAATGCCAATTTTTCTTCACGAAAATCAAGACTCACTTTGAATACGCGTGATTTTGTTTAATTCAATATTTCGGAAATTCCTTCGATAAATCACAGGATAAACTAATATCTTAACGAAACCTCTTTGTTTTATTTCATATTAGATAACCTGATACAGAAAGGCATTGCTCACTGCAAAAGTCGTTTTCGTCAGGTGCTTTCCGAACATCGGCTGTAAATCAATTATAATGAAGTATTTGTACACAAATAAATTACAGAGAGTTCTTCAGATGATAGTTTTTCAAATACCTAATTTTTGTAGAAGTTTATTGGGAGTACAAATAAGTCTCCGGCGTTTTTTTAAATCCAAAATTGGGCATTTATTATGATAGAACGGTACTTTATGTTTTATTCAAAGTATTGTCCATCGCTAGCGACTACTTTTTCCCATCTTTCTGGCAGCATATGGATACCGCGTCGGAAGAACGCTTCATCTTTTGAGACTATCCACAAATCGCCCCAATTTTTGGTATCTTCATATGATGTGATTATCGATTGAAATAAATTATAGTCAAAGGGAACAATGTCTGGTGAATACGGCGGATGGGGTAAAACTTCCCACTTGGGTGTTTCCAAATATGTTTTGACTTATGCCTGGCAAGCAGCATTTCACATGTGCAAAATTGGCGTTCAACGTTTCTCGGCTTTAGTTCATATGGAACACAATTTCCTTGCTTTTGAATTATTCTCAACGATTTTAAACGATGTGAAATTGCTTGTTGAGTCACTTCTAATGTAAGTGCAAGTTCTTTTTGCGTTTTGCACAAATCTCCCTCCAATAATGCTTCCGATTCCGCGTCTTCGTACACTTTCGGCCTTCCGTTACGTTCTTTGTCTTCGACGTCAAACTCACTGTTCTCAAACTTTTAAAGTCATTCACGTCAACTTCTCTCACTTAAGGGGAGATATACACCTAGATGGTCGAGGTCGAGGATTTCGAAGCTATGCACATTCCGTCGACCGTAGAAGACCTACACTATGGGCCTGGTATCGATGATTCCATGTAGGTTGACAAATTTCATGATTTATTCATTCCCAAATTTTCAAACGCGTTTTTCTCAAAACCACGTTTTTCAAATCGGTACCCAAAATTTCCCGAAAACCAATTCACCGATTGCCTTGAAGTTTTTTGTGGTTATTCTATACACCATTATCTAGTACGTGTCATAGGATTTTTTTTCCGTTACTTGGTTTCTGTTTTATAGGCAAAATAATAACTAATTTTTGGCCCAAAAATTACTATTTATGGTCAAACGTCCGCCACTTTGTCATAAATCGATAGTTTCAAAATCGGCTACGACAAGTACTAGATTATAGTATCTAATTTAATAATCTTTTTGGTTTTTTTTTTCAGATGATTTTTGAAGAAACGCCAGTGGGTACCGTATACGCAGTTTTTTTACGACGCTCCAAGGATCATACAATATCCTTGTATATTTTTGATATTTTAAGTAAAGAAAATTAAACATATTTTTGAATGTATATACTTTTAGATAATTAAAACCCCAATCCGAAATTTCAAGTAGTTTTCCTTGAAAAAATTAGACAAAAATGACCTTTTTCCGGCTGCTAGGTTTATATCTCCCCTTAAGGCGGGATATACATTTAGACAGGAGAAAAATACGCAATATTGAGGGATTTTTAAAACTAAGAAATAATTATTCTACAATTATCAAACGTTAGGTATACTTTAATAGTATATTTAAGTATACAAAACAATTTTTTTCATTAATTCATCATCAAACTGACGGAGATGTGGCAGAGTGTTACAGCAAGGTCGCCGCGGGAGTTGCGAATCGGCGTGCAAAAAAGTTCAAACATTTTTTCAGTTAGAACATGTATAGTTTCTACGTGACGGTAATTAAAATAAAGAAAATGCAAATCTAAGAAAATCGCACGCATTTAAAGCAAAAAACCAACATTCCACGCAACATTTCTGTAAAATGGGATTAAAAAAGTCGTTTTTTTTCCAATTTTTCAAAATCAATTCTCGTCAAGTAGAAGGTACCAATATTATCAATATTTCTACCAAGTTTCAACTCAATCGGTTTAATAGTTTTTGAGTAATCCTGCACGCCAATTTCGATAATGCAGTTTTGACAAAAACGCGTTTGAAGTTCACGCTCGTTCCGAAACCGAGCGGTGAGGCCGTTTTTCTAATTTCGCTTTGAAACTTTGGGAAAATATTCTACACATATAATTATATCGTTTAAAGGAAAGAAAAAAGGAAATCGATTTTTTGATCATTGTATATCCCGCCTTAAAAAAATCCCAAAACGAACCGTTTTCGACTGCTACAACAAGGCATAACCCGCACCGAAGAACGGTCTGGAGGATCGCTCCGTACGGAGCTGAGTTTGCTGGTCACCGAAACGAAAATGCCTCTCACCCCAACACTCCCGAGGACCAGAAAAACCTTGCCTCCTTTCCTCGCGGTACATTAATTTCGTCGAAAAGTCAAAAAATCCGCGTACGAGAGAGGGACAATTTTGATGCAGTATATTGATTGATGCTTGCAAGATAGCGAGAGAGAGAGAGAAAAGAGAGAAGAGAGAGAGAGAGAAAGAGAGAGAGAGAGAGAGAGAGAGAGAGAGAGAGAGAGAGAGAGAAGCGAGGTAACAGTGAGAGTAAGCGAGGAATAATGAAAGTGGAGATTTGCAATAGACAAGATACTCCAAGAGCGCTTAAGGTTCTTCCTCGACCCCGCGTCCTCGCCTCGTCCACGTTTGTCGTCGCATCTCGTCGCGTCGATTCTCTCGTACGCTACCAGAGGTGGTAAAATCCCATAGGTGATGGGTCGCCGTTGCCGATGTTGCCAGCCGCGCAGCGGTTGTGTATTATATCGAGTGGGGTCCGGTTCCCCTCATCCTCGTCATCAACGTCGTCTCCGTCGTCTCCGTTGGTCGTTGTCGTTGTATTAACCGCCACCACTGCCGCCGCCACCTCTCGTGGGCTCTCGGGCCACGTATAAAAGGAGCACTGCGGACAACCATGGAGCATCAGTCGTCAAATCAAGCAGGAGGAACGAGCATCCCAGCCGCAGCACTATCCACACAAAACCATGAGGGCATTCATGGTGAGTAATTGCTCAGACGCGGATCATCTATCGACAGTGCTCCCTTGCCCCGTCTCCCTGAGACATCGTACAGAAAAGACAAACCAAACGTAAACTACACAGACACACGCACCTCCCGTTCACTTTCTTTGCCCGGAATTTCACCAAAGTTCGCCGTCAGTTATCCGGGGATACGAAAAAAAAAAAAAAAAATACAGAGCGATAGAGAGGGAGGGAAGAAAGGAGACGGCACGAAGAACCGGATGAAAGAGGCCGTACAGACGGCCGACGACGTCATCTGGCACTTTCTCCCGTATATATCCCGAGAAGCTCTTACGTTCACCTGGCCAATCTAAATGAAATTAAAAACGGAATGAAAAAAAAAAACGAGTCTCGACGCGAGGCGTCGGCTGTCCGGGTATCTCTATTGTGCACTATGGGAATATACGCGATGCGGTCATAAGAGCATAAAGACGAGACAATGAGTAAAGTACAATTGGCACTGGGTTATGGAAAGTTCGCGCTCTCACGAGTCAGTGCTGCGAAAAAACGTTCGAAAGTCGGACCAACATCCAGAATCCACGGTGGGATAGATTGCTCGTCATCGTTTCGCTTCTTTCACTTGTCTTTGCCAACGCTGATCCATTCTTCGCGAGGATGTAAACACGGCAGGCTTGGGGATGGGGGGGGGGGGGGGGCATGCAGACATGAACGTTCATCGCGATTTCCGGTTGGAACTGGATGAGAAGATCCAGGATGAATGTTGAGATTGGATTGAAGGTTTGTTTGATTTCCACAGATCGTGGCACTGGCCACAGTGGCGATGGCTCGCCCGGAGGCCGGCTACTCCTATTCCCAACCCCAGCCGAGCGGTAGCTACGGAGTACCGGGAAGCGGAAGCCTCGGAGGCGGAAGTCTCGGTGGCGGTGGAGGCCTCATTGGCCTCGGTGGACTCGGAGGCCTGGGTGGCTTCGGTGGTGGTCACGGTGGTGGCCTAGGAGGTGGATCGTTCGGTGGCGGCAGCTCCGGTGGTGGTTTCGGCTCATCCGGAAGCGGCAGCTTCGGCGGCGGTTCATTCGGCGGCAGCGGCAGCGGCGGTGGCTTCGGCGGCTCCTTCGGAGGCGGTAGCTCCGGCGGCTCCTTCGGCGGCGGTAGCTCCGGTGGATCCTTCGGCGGCGGTGGCTCCGGTGGATCCTTCGGAGGCGGCGGATCGTTCGGCGGTGGTTCTCTCATCCAGAAACACATCTACGTTCACGTTCCGCCACCAGAGGCACCCGAGGACAGACCCCAGCGTCCTATCGCGCCCCAAGCCCCAGCCCAGAAACACTACAAGATCATCTTCATCAAGGCACCTACCGCCCCGACCCCGACCGCACCGGTGATCCCCGCGCTTCCTCAGCAAGACGAACAGAAGACTCTCATCTACGTACTCGTGAAGAAACCCGAGGAAGCGCCTGAGATCAACCTGCCGACCATCGCACCCACGCAGCCCAGCAAGCCCGAGGTCTACTTCATCAAGTACAAGACCCAGGTAAGCTGATGTCATCATGCGCGATGCATCGCGAAGGATTATCGAGCGAATCTTTCCTACGGGCTTGAGGAAAAGCGACGGTTCTTGGCGCTATAGTCGTTTCAGCCAGCAGGGAATGTTGACCTGATCGAGTAAGGGAGCCTGAATGCCGGATTGGTACATTACATCTCGTCATATTTGATACTTGAGTTTGACATCGCGTTAAGAGCCATTTTCTCACGGTGGGATCAATAGATTCGACCCTGCAGAATGTAAATAACCATGTTCGGATTCTTAAGGCATCTCGAGCTGAATGATACGTTGGTTCAAAGCTCACCCAATAACCATGCGTTATTGGGGTCCTTGACATCATCGCGATCAAAAGCCCATTCGGTGGTAACGAACACGCGTACGAGAGTTTCCGGTTATAAAGAAAGTGCAATAGCAGCGATTGCACTTCCCAAGCCAATATAGCCGGAAAATATCCGGCTCTCGTTAAGGGGCTATACCAGTGTGAACGCTGAACATTTGGGTGATTTTCGGGAATTTTTTGGAAGAAAAGTACTCAATTGAATGCTCCGGAAAATTAAGAATATATTTGGCTATATTTGATCTATATTACATGATTTTTTCATAGAAAAATATTGAGATCCAAGCGACTTATGCGCCGCCTTTGGAGGCGCCAAAAAAAAAAGTTCCTCCACTGCTGACATGATTCCGGCCGATTGAGTAGTTGAAACCGAAAAAGGAAAAAATGTCGTTAAACTGGAAGGTATTTCCTGTACAATGACGTAGGATTTTCGAACAATATCAAAATCTAACAAAATGGCGTAGTTATGAAAAAAGTCTGTTTTCTTGCCTATAAAGTGGTCGTTTTTTTCAATGCCAAATCGTCAATTTTCGTCCAATCAAAAATATCCTACGTCATTATAGAGTAAATATATTCAAGAGTACTCAGTTCAAATTTCGAGTCAATCGGATAATTGCTCTCTGAGTAACAATGTCAGCAAATTAAAAAAATCTCATTTCATATTCTTGAAAGTATAAAAATCTCATCTCATATTCTTGAAAGTATAGACTGCCGAAAAAAAGCCCAAAAAAATCGATTTTTTTAAAGTGTCACACTGGTATAGCCCGTTAAAACAATTCCGCAACGTCGTTAAAATGAAAGAGCCGTAAGAGTCAACTGTTCGCGAAGTTAGAACAACCTAAGCCTGCATTTAAATTAGTGGCCAAAGGCTCACGTACGCCCGATCTGTCAATTTTGCAGAAGGAGGTGACATCCGGAGGTGGTGGCGGAGGATCAGGTGGAGCTGGAGGAGCGGGTGGAGCCGGTGGACTCGGCGGTGGACTCGGCGGTGGACTCGGCGGTGGACTCGGCGGTGGACTCGGTGGTGGACTCGGTGGTGGACTCGGCGGTGGACTCGGTGGTGGACACGGTGGTGGACTAGGTGGTGGACTCGGTGACGGCCACGGAAGTGGACCGAGTGGCCCGAGCGGACCAAGCTCGAGTTACGGAACACCTGGAGCATCGGGCCCCTACTAGTCAATTTACCTAAAGAATGAAGAATATAACCAGAAATGAAGACACACGCGTGCACACACCCACACAAACATACACACATTCACACCTACACGACAACATCCATGAAGACGTCCAGAGGCCGCGTGTCAGCGCTGGCGATCTAACCGGATCATCAGCCGGATTAATCAAGCCAATAACAATTACTACCATTAAGAGACAAAGATAGAGATAACTCATCTTATGCCGATGAGAAAAAAAATAAGCCACGGGAGTTCACGCTCGTGGAAAAGAATGAACTACTACGCTACTCGTAACCTTCTCCGTTCGAATAGTCGCGACACTGGAAAAAAAAACACTTGTTTGTTTTTTCGCCAATTTCAAAGTCCCGACGACGAGCCGGAAGACGAACAAGAGACAAAGACAACGAATATACAAAGAAGATGAGAAACGAAGAACTGAGTAATCCCGGAAGAGGAAGTGAGGCAACGGAGGCCGATGGGAATGGCGGAAGCTGTGCCGATCGCGCCGATCTTCGTTGCCGATCAACACCATGGATCGCCCTATACCACCCTCTCTGGGATTCGCTTCTCCTGCTCCGCAAGCGCCTTACGAGGATTCTCCGAGGGGATCTACGGCCAGCCTTAGAGCCCCCCCAACGGCCACCATCGCCTGGCGAATCTACCCGGATGATCACGAACAACGACTGCCAAAATGGTTCGTGTTATCCGGCGCGTGACGCCGCGGAGGAACAGCCATCAGGAGACGAATCGAAAGATCGGTAACGATCTTTCGGCAGATGGGAGACGAAGACAGCAACAGGCGAGGAGGAAACTGCCGATAATCTCCCCGACGAAGATTTTTGTTTGTTTTATAACTTCCCCCCCCCCCAATACTCCCCCCACCTCTCCCCCATATTTTTTATACGTTCTTTTGCAAGAAAACGGTGGCGAAATAAAGCTTTTTTATGTATTTTTTTTACATAAGAAAAAAATGAACAAAAAAAGGGCGCACACTCAGCGTGAGCGTGATTTCTTCATTCTCTCTTGCCTTCGACAGCCCCCGGGGCCACCTTCACCTCTCGGCTTATCCCTCGACTCCGGCGAATCTTCCGCGTACATGCCGTACTCTTTCACACGGTGCGGGCCCACTTTCGCTCGCGCTAAGTATCAAAAGTGGCCCGGTGATGTGCGCGGAAAGACGATGGGAGGACTCTACAACCGGCAATAATGTTCCTCGCGGTTTCTCTCGCCGCGAACGATGCCAATGCGCCGAGGAATGTCTTCCTCGTCTTGATGTGTATGCATTTATGTATATTGGCAGCTACTGGGTCATCGCTTTTCTTGCTCGTTCGCAGCCAGACTCGCGTCGAGAAACGTCGCTTCCTCACCTTCTCTTTTTTTTTCTTTTTTCACCCACCTGTGTGCAACGACCTCAGCCGTACACGAGTCACGTGAATATTTTATTCACCGGCGTGAAAGGATCTCGTGCACGTAAAGCTGGTGTCATCGCCTAACCAACGGCACACAGACATCGCGTGAAGATAATCATCGAACTTTATACCGCGCTGTGCTGCAGCGCCAAGAAACTTTCGCTTCTTTTCGTAGCTGAGAACCATCTCTCTCTCTCTCTCTCTCTCTCTCTCTCTCTCTCTCTCTCTCTCTCTCTCTCTCTCTCTCTCTCTCTCTCTCTCTCTCTCGCTCTCTTTTTCACCGCTGCGGCTATCTCTTTCCGCATCTTACCTCCCTTCTCACCCTTAAGGACTCCCATTGAAAGCCTCTCGAAGCACCAACTCCTTCGCTTGTACGCAAACACCCACGTGAATGGGCATGCACACTCGAGTTGCGCAAAGTGCGTCAACCAGCGGATAAAGTGTTTTAAAACTACCTCACAAAGGTAGCGGGTACGATTTATTTGAGAATTTCTATTTGCCCAACTTACACCTGTGTACATGTTTGTGTGTTTGGGCCTGTTTGGGTTTCGTGTGTATGTATTGGCGGTGGAGAGTTTTTTGTTGCTCGGAGACCGCGATGATGAGGAAGAAACGGCGCCCATTAAAGTTTACGTGCTCGCTTCGGGGCCATTCGGTGGCTTACAAATGCACAAAATACATTATTTTTGTATGTGTATCCGCGTGTGTAGGTTCACATGGCCGAGGCGCGCTTTCACCCAGGTGCCTCGGCTCGATTTCGATACTCCTCGAAGACTTTCGATGTATTCGCTGGTTTTTTTTTTTCGTTCGCGTGGTCTCGGTCGTACGATTAATCGAGGATGAGGGAGAGAGTGAAATCTCGCGTTGTTTATCGATTCGGTTCTTCGTCGTTGGGTGCTATAACCAAATGTTCTACGGAGCCGTTGAAGGTTGTTACGGGGTTGAGGCAACATGTTACCAACGAACTGAAATTTTTTCTGGTCCTTTGTAACCTCTTTGCTGATCATCCTGGGGAGTTTGAATACGATCCACCGTAGCGTTTTTTAGAAAAAAATGATCGGCAACGTTTTTCGTGGGCTAATTACATTACGCTTATGGAAAACTCCAGATTATTTTTCAGTACATTGTTAACATCTGCTAAGTGAATGTTACCACGGAGCTGAAAAAATAGGTACGGTTCGACTAATTATCGGACTAACCCTTCGGGCTTTCACAGTTAGCCTTTCTAGAATATTGGGCCGTGAGTATTTTCCAATGAGGTGCCTTTGTAGAAATGATAAGAACGGCCCGATATCGGCCAACAGAGCCAACAATTATTGGGCCAATGATTTAATTCATTGTAGCGCCAATGTTGGTGATTGCACTTGGCCCTATGTGGGCCCTCTTAAAGGGCCTATGTAGAAATTGACCACTGGCTCTATGATGGGCCTTCACAGTTGGTCTATCTAGAAGTTAGTCTATCTAGGATATTGGGCCATGAGTTTTTTTGGGTTTGTTTAGGTGCGTGATAAATATTCAACCTATATCGGGCCAAGATTGGCACGAAATTGGTTCTTATGGATACATATTTCATGGAATAACCTTAAAATAAATTGTGATTTGCGTATATGACAGGTTTCAAAATTGACATGTTTTACTTACTTATGTTGGTTACTCACAAATGCCGTAATAGGCTAAGACTTGATTACAAAAACTGAACTACAAAATATAGACGATTAATATATGACGTGCCAGTTATTTGCCTATTCTGGCCCAATATACAGATAGTGAATAACCCAAGGCTTAAATAAAATAAAAGCAGGTATGGTCTGACCCACTTAGCCAATAAAGGGCTTAGATTAATTAAATGTATTTTCCAGTATTTTAGCATTGCCAGTTTTAAAATTGGCAAATTTCGATGAACTATCGCGGCTGTTTATTGGTTTTGAAAGATGGGCCAGGATAATCTTTAGTAATGGGCCGATATTGTGCCGGTTCTCAATTTATGACGGGACAATAATGGGCCAATGTAATTGCTTGTATTTTAGCATTACCAGTTTTTAAATTGGCAAATATAGTTCAACCATCACGGCTATTTATTGGTTTTAAACGATGAGCCGATATTGTGCCGGTTTTCAATTTATAACGGAACAATATTGGGCCAATGGAATTATCAGTATTTTAGTATCCCTAGTTTTTAAATTGGCAAATTTAGTTTAACTATCACGGCTATTTATCAGTTTTTAAAGATGGGCCACGACAGGCTTTTGGGATGGGCCGATATTGTGCCGGTTTTCAGTTTGGAGCGGAACAGTAATGGGCCAATATTATTTCTCTTTTGTTGGCTTATACGATGGTCCCAATATTGGCCTGATCGTAACATTGGACAACTCATGGCAACCTCTACATGGGTGGTACCGTGGAAATGAGGATTCGCAGTACCGTAATAAAACTATTCATGTTTTTGATAGGGAATTTGCACGAAAATCAAGCACACAAAATATTAGGTGTAGTAAAAAGAAGTCCATTATTTTCGCAACAGATGGCTTTAGTAATCTGTATCTCGCGTTGTATAAGTGCGATCGGATTACGCTGGATGGCGTTAGAAAGATAAGATTTCATACTAAAATAAACATGTCAGACAGTTTTACGATTGCTTGACTCAATATTGTTTGGGCGCGCGTCAAAGACGGCCACCGGCAAAGTGGAAGTACCCCATATTTTACAGTTTTTCTCCGATAAAGGCGAAAACGCAAGCCAGGCGGCTGAAAATGTGAATAGTGTTTATGGTCCTGATACTGTAACAGCCAATCACGCGCAATTTTAGTTTGGTCGATTCCGTTCCGGTAATTTTGATGTCAAAGATGCACCACGCTCTGGAAGGCCAATTGCCGAAAATGTCGATAAAATAATGGAAATCACCGAGTCCAATCGTCATGTAAGAACTGTTTCGATTGCCCAGGAGCTAAACATTGCACAAAAACCCGTTTGGAACCACTTGAATAAGGCTGGATACAAAAACAAGCTCGATGTATGGGTGTCACGCGAGTTAACGCAAAAAAACCTCATGGACCGAATTTCCGTCGGCGAATCGCTGCTGAATCGCACCAAAATCGACCCGTTTCTGAAGCGGATGGTGACTCGTGATGAAAAGTGGGTCACCCACGACAACGTCAAGCGAAAACGGTCGTGGTCGAATCGCGGTGAGCCGGCGCAAACGGTGGCCAAGCCAGGATTGACGGTCAGGAAGATTTTGCTGTGTGTTTGGTAGGATTGGCATGGAATCATCTACTATGAGCTGCTTCCCTACGGCCAAGCTCTTAATTCGGACCTGTACTGTCAACATTCGGACCGTTTGAAGAAAGCAATCGACCAGAAGCGGCCAGCTTTGGCCAATAGGAGAGGAATTGTGTTCCATCAGGACAACGCCAGGCCGCACACATCGATAGTGACTCGCCAGAAGCTCCCGGAGCTTGGTTGGGAGCATCTTCTGCATCCACCTTATAGTCCGGATCTGGCACCAAGTGATTACCACCTGTTCCTGTCTATGGCGAATGATTTTGCTGGTGAAACACTCGCCTCAAGAGGAGCTTGTGAAAATCGACTGTCCCAGTTTTTTGCCAATAGGGACGAGGGTTTCTATGAGAAAGGCATAATGAAATTACCTTCAAAGTGGCAACAAGTTGTCGATCAAAACGGTGCATATTTGACCTAAATCGGATCATTCTAACTATGCTAAATAAAGCCTTCAATGTCATCCAAAAATAATGGATTTCTTTTTACTACACCTTATATTAGACTGTGCAATCATGGCAACGTCGTAGACGACACAAATGCTACCTATCTTATCGGTATTCGGTAATTATGCCCGGGAACCTCAAACTACTTAGTCAGGGTAATTAAGGGGAGATATATACCTAGGAGCCATTATACCATTTATACCATTTTTGTCAATTTTTTGCAAGGAAAACTATTTGAAATTTCGGATTGGGGTTTTAATTATCTAAAAGTATATACATGCAAAAATACGTTTAATTTTCTTTATTTAAAAATATCAAAAATATACAAGGGTATTATATGATCCTTGGAGCGTCGTAAAAAAATCTATATCTCCCCTTAACAACGAATATTGTTGGTGCTTACTCTCTTAATTACTTATAATTGCTTAATATTAATTTGATAACTATGTTCAGAAATTATACATTTCTAGGCAAAGACAAAATAACGCGGATTTTTTTTCATTCATAATTTTTTTCTTCAGAATATCGGAAAATTATTAAAGTTTTTCATTTCTTCGAGATTATAAACAGCTTTGGTACACACTTTTTCTTTCCAGTGGAATTTTTTTTACTCGGACCGATATTTATTTTTGACAGCTCTTTGGGCCGATATTGTATTTACGAACGGGGCGCATATGCCTCCAACTTCGCGACACTTCTGCCAAACTGAGCATTATGATGTACCACGATTTACGACGTTGCCAATTCGTTTCGCGTTAGTTGAGCGAAGAAAAGTTATAGAAAATAATTATACGAAGTAATGAAAACACTTAATGTAATCACCGCATGGTCAAAAATGCATATTTTTACAAATAGGTGTAGAAAAATAGTTCGAAAAATAGTACGAGGGGCGCGAAAAATAGTTCGCGCCCCTCGTAATTCACCCTCGACGGCTAAACCCCATAACAACCTTAATATCGTCGAGCGCAGTGATTGTATTGGTATTTTGGAGTCAAAGTATAGAAGGACGCAATTTTGACTTGTAATTTATTGGGAACGTGGATCTGAAGAGAGAAGCAGAGGTTTTAAGGGGGAAGATCCCTTCAGCCAGCCGAAAATAAGCGAGTTATCAAGATTTATTGTGGCGAAACTATTCATTCTGGATAATTAACGTTATATGTACATATTCTTACATCTTTTAATTTTCGATTTCTTCTTTATATTGGAAAATCTCGGCTGGACGACACTTGCTTCAGAGACGGTTCCGGTCTGAGTTATTCCACGGCGTACAACGTAGCGTCTGATGCATTGATCTGAAACACCAGAGCCGAAAAGTTTTGGACTTTTGAAACCCACATGCTCTATGTGAACCTGAAAAATCCAAAGAAAAGTGAAAATTCGAAAAATTGCTTTTGAAAAAATGTTCATTTTTCATGATATTTTTACTATAGTACTTCTTAAGGGGCTACGTGGGTTTGAAACATTTAGAAAAATCCATTTTTTTAAAATTTGATTATCTTATAGTACAATATGTCTAAAATATTTTCTCAAAGTTTTAAGTCAATCGGAGTAAAAGTTTAGGAGAGAGAACCTTTGGGAATTCCCCCCGTTGGGAAAGACCGGCCGGGAGCGACGCAGGTATATCGCATTTTTTTCAAAACACTTTTTTTGAAGTCGGTGGACACGATTTCTCAATTGCTAATGCATCGATCTTATCGAAATTTTGCACACTTCTTCAAAATAGCATTGACTAGTGATTGAACGGGTTTTTTTTTATTACAAATAATTTTACAAGGCTACATTGTAAATTGTACCGAAAATTGAACTATTTTGCATACAACTCTGCCGAAAATTCAAATTTCAGGTATTTTTTTTAATCCTTCGTTTAATCACGAGCTATACTTATCCACTAACAGAAAAAAATTGGTTTTTTAATTTCAGATAAAGCTATCATGAGTTATTCTGACCACCACGAGGACACTTTTTTTAGGGGTTTCCGGAAACCAGGACCCACTGGCTGAATTTTGCAAATTTTTGGATGAAATTTTTTTTTAATATTGTTGAAATGTTGCTCTTCTGTGTGCTTAACATTTTGAATAAAATAATTTATATTAAGTATTTTTTTAAATAGAGAAAATATGATTTTTTTGCTTCGGAACCCACGTAACTCCTTAAGGGAAGTTTCTGCCTTGTGGGGCCAAAAAATGTTCGATTTTTCACCAATTTTTCATGCGAAAAGTATTACATACAGAATGTTGACATTTGGTAGGTTGACTAAGCGGTCTTTATTGGGCATCAAAATATTTTTTAAAGTTTGTAAAACCATGGTGGTTGGAGTGGGAGGAGCCACGTATGTCGGTGCACAGGCGAAGACATTCTTTCCTTGCGGAAGTCCCACGTCCCGGACAAGTGATCTGAAGCGAAAAAATCAAACATACTTTAACTTTGTACAATATTGTGTATAAGCTGAACTAGAATCATCCAAAAATATCGAAAAGTTTTTACTTGATGAACAAAAAACTGCGAAATTTTTTGGGAAAAAACAAACTTGCTTCCGATCGCTCACTATTTTTTTTTTCAATTTTTCTTCTTGATTCTAGGTCAACTTATACATAATATTGTACAAAGTAAAAATATGTTTGATTTCTTTGCTTCATATCACTTGTCCGGGACTTAGGACTTCCGAAATATCAACATTCTATATTTAATACTTTTCGCATAAAAAATTGGCAAAAAATGGAACATGTTTTGGCCAAACAAGGCAGAAACTTCCCTTAATGAAATAGTAGTTTTAATAAATGATTTTCAAGGATCAAGGTCAAGGTTCAAGGTTCACACAGACGGTAATAGTGTTACACAATTTTAAAGTTGGTTTGGTACTTTACAAATTTTTTGGTAAAGGTGTTACAAATTTTTTGGTAAAGGTGTACACAATTTTAGAATGAATGATGAGATAGTTTTTGAGTTGTCTTGTACGAGGTTCGCGAAAAAGTTATTTTTAGGAAAATGCGTTCAAAGTTTCAAGATTCAAAAATGTTGGGACAAAGTGAGCTACCGATTAATCTTCGATTCCGAGGCTATGAAATAGTCCCTTGTTGAAATAGTTGAAATACTTATAAAACCTCCCCCTTAAGATTGAAATTTTGGAAACGTAGCGTCTGCCTTCGAGTGACGTGTCGAAATTCCCATTAGTTCAGTATAAACTGTACTTTCGAAAGCGCAAGACGATTTTTTGATGAGATGAAATGTCATGCGCGAAAAGTGTCGAAAGGCGCGCGCGTTTCGTCGGTGGCTTGCCCAACGTCTTAATCCTCCCAGGACCTCAATCGGTAATTAGCCGAGCGGGCTGACGATTTTTTATCTACAGATTCAAAACCGATCGCGGATGCGGAGGTCCATCAATGAATGCCCATTGACGATTCATCGCTTAAACGAGAAAAAATGGCAAGTCATGAAAAAAAAAGAAAAGAAGTGCCACGTAAGAAGCCGGAACCCGTTTGACGTTTATTTCCAGAACTACTCGTTGTTATCCAACTCTCCCGTAATTAAAGAAATCAAGTAGCTTAACGGGTTATGCCCAGTTGTAACAGTCAAAAACAACTCATTTTTTGGATTTTTTTTAGAAAATCGTGGTCATAAATTTATACGAAAATTCGATATTTGAAAGCGTATTATCTGAAGAACATTCTGTCATTTTTGGTGTAAAAACATTCAATTATAATCGATTTTTAGCCGATGTCCGGGACCTGTCGGAAACGTTTTTTGTCGGCAATGCCCCGGTTATTTAATATCAAAAAATCAAACCGATTTCGTTAGAATTTTACGAAAAAAAAAACACATTTTTCGTTCGTCCAATCGAAAATATACATCGGAAAAGAAATCCTTCGATCAAATACTATATTTTTATATCTAGAAAACGCCCCTAAAATTTCCCCAAGATCGATACAGTAGTTTTGAAGATATTTTGCTCGCCAACTTCGAAAATGTACTTTCGAGAAAAAAGCGTTTGAAAACAGCCTATAAATCTCTCAATTTTGATCCGATCACTTTGAAATTTTCAGGCAACATTGATACCACGATATACTATCAATATACATTGCTTTTGAAAAAAACTCATTTTTCGACTCATGCAACTAGGCATAACCCCTTAAAACAATTCGTTAAAAAATTCAAAAACTCTTCCCGAGGCCCCGATAAATTTCGTATTTTCGATATACGCTTCGCGAGGTGATTCGCGCCAATTCCGCCATGATTTTGACACACCCGACTATTTTTCCAACAACTACATTGATCGAAGGAATTTCCGAAATATCAAATTTCAAAAAAATGGCGCGTGTTGAAAGTCAGTCTTGAATTTTAGGGAAAAAAAAACACATTTTTCGTTCGTCAAATCGAAAATATACATCGGAAAAGAAATCCTTCGATCAAATACTATATTTTTATATCTAGAAAAAGCGCTTGAAATTTCGCCAAGAGCGATACAGTAGTTTTTAAAATATTTAGCTCGCCAACTTCGAAAACGTACTTTCGAGAAAAAAGCGTTTGAAATTTCATTCGAAAACATCCTATAAATTTGTCAATTTCGATCCGATCACTTTGGAATTTTCAGCCAACATTGATACCACGATATACTGTCAAAAAACATTGCTTTTGAAAAAAGTGATTTTTCGGCTCATGCAACTAGGCATGAAAAAAAATCGTTTTTTAACAGTGTCACACTGGTATACCCCCTAAAGAAGTGTGACACTTTAAAAAAATCGATTTTTTTTGTTGCCTTTTTCGACAGTTCATACTTTCAAGAATATCCTGTAAAAATTTCAACGCCGTATCTCTAATCATTTTATCTTGCAAAAATCGATAGTTAAATCTTTAAACTCGTTTTTCTCGAAATGCGATCCCTCAAATTTCTTGACATTGTAACTCAAAGAGCAATTATCCGGTTGACTTGAAATTTGAACTGAGTACTCTTGAATATATTTACTCTACAATAACGTAGGATATTTTCGATTGGATGAAAATTGACGATTTGGCATTGAAAAAAACGACCACTTTATAGGCAAGAAAACAGACTTTTTTCATAACTACGCCACTTTGTTAGATTTTGATATTTTTCGAAAATCCTGCGTCATTGTACAGGAAATACCTTCCAGTTTAACGACATTTTTTCCTTTTTCGGTTTCAGCTCCTCAATCGGCCGGAATCATGTCAGCAGTGGAGAAACTTTTTTTTGGCGCCTCCGAAGGCAGCGCATAAGTCGCTTGGATCTCAATATTTTTATATGAAAAAATTATGTAATATAGGTCAAATATAGCCAAATATATTCTTAATTTTCCGAAATATTTAATTGAGTACTTTTCTTCCAAAAAATTCCCGAAAATCACCCAAATTTTCAGCGTTCGCACCGGTACAGCCCCATAAAACGATTCGTTAAAAAATTCAAAAACTCTTCCCGAGGGCCCAAAAAATTTCGTATTCTCGTTACACGCTTCGCGAGGTGATCCGCGCCAGTTCCGCCGTGATTTTGACACACTCGACTATTTTTCGAACAACTTGTAATTTTTAAATAATATTAAAGCGTTTTCAACGCTCTCGCATACCGAAGATCGCGTCACGTATTTCGTAACGAGAATATAATTAACGTTACGAGACTTTCTTAACCAGTTGACTGGCGTGTTCACGCTAATTTGCCAGAAAAAATATAAATGCCTCGTTTCTCCGGGTGTTGCACGTAACAGGGCAGAAAAATTCGGCTCACCGCGGCTCCAGGGGCCATGAACGAGAAGCATAATGGAGCATAGGCGAGTCCGCCACGTAACTGGGTTGCTTAATTTTTAATTGAAATTTAAAAAATTAACCATTCCAATTTGCGTGGAATTAGGTCCAGCTTTGCGCGACAAAAGTACTAAGGTACTGGAGCTCATTGTGAATGTCCGAGCAGGTGTCGTGACCTTTGATCCAATAGGCCCGCTTTCACCCGCTGATACTCGTGATCCACTGCGTTTTTCCCTTTCTTCCCTCGTCTCCTTTCCCTTACCCCCCCCCCCCCCCCGCCCCTCCACAAATCACGTGGATGACTCTCGAGATCCACTCTCGCCTGCATGAACGATCTTCCTGTTGGGCAGGAATCCCGCTAGGTTTCGTATACGCAGACGAGGCACTCTCGTATCACGTAATAACTGCGTAAACATGAGCATCTCCGCCATCCCACATGAATCCTTCTTCATCGCGTATAGCCTCGGACGAGCGTACAGGAAGTGAACGTGAGCGCAATTCATCTGGAAGTCCTTACAGGCTGAGGAGATCCTGACCCTTGTCCGTCACTTGCGTTGATGTGACGTGCAACGTACAGGCGATGAGTACAGGGCTGGAAGACTTGCCAGGCTAAAAGACTAGCCTTCTCACTTTAGACGCTAAAAAAGGCTATTTTATGATTTTTTTACAGGTTTATATTACAGATATTCATATAAAAGTTGTTACGTTCAATAAATACACTTTCGAATAGCATTTGAAAAATTCTTTTTATGTATTTATATAGGGTCAGAGTGGGATCAGTGGCTCATATTTTCAGAGGTCTATAGCTGCCCAACCACTCACACAATCTCAAGGGGAGGGTAGGGGTTTCAGCGTGAAAAAAAACACTTTTTTGCGAATTTTTTTCATCTATATGGATAGGGTAAATTTATTGAAACGTGTTGTACATTGTTGAGTGTCATTTCAAGAACATTCCGTGAAATTTGTACGCGTAAATATCCACAAACAAGCCGGTGCCGCGTTTTTCTCGAAACCACTTTTTCAATGGCCGTGTTCACTGCCATTTAAAAACTACATGACCGATTTATTTCAAACTTGGTACACACTTTCTACATGTAAAATACCTCCCCCCAACGGTTATTTTGAGATTTCTTTTACATTGAGGGGGTTTTCCACCCCCAAAATGGCGAAATTTTTCGTGAGAAATAGCACTTTTCACTTTACATGACCACCAAAAATTTAGAAATGAAGAAAAAAATTATCAAAGACCGTTGGGGGGAGGATTTGATGATACTTTGACTAAATTTTAATGGTACTTGATTTCAGATAATTTCTAGCTGAGATACAGTGAGCACCGCAAGTCGTGTTTTTCCAAAGGCGTTCTTGGAAAAGCTTTGTCACCGGCTCGTTTGTGGATATTTTTGCGTACAAATTTCACGGAATGTTCTTGAAATGACATTTAACAATGTACAAAAGGTTTAAATAAATTTACTCTATCCACATAGATGAAAAAAAATCGCGAAAAAGTGTTTTTTTTCACGCTGAAACCCCTACCCTCCCCTTAATAAAACCTTGACTAAACGTTAGGTGTGTTCAATGGTTTCATTTTGTTAAGGCGTTACCCCCACTAGTAGCGCAAAAAAAGGCCTTTTTCATGAACTTTTTTAAAGAAAGTACAAAACTTTTTTAATCGATCAATATACCATCTTAAAGAACACATCTTGAAGAACTTTCAGTAATTTTTTTATTGAAAAATATTACATTGTTTAGTGGCAAATGGCCGTCAATGAAATAATGTTTTTATATACACGGTTTGCGGTGAGCAACATTGCGGCGAAGTGGATCATCTGAAAAAAAATGCGGATGGATTTAGTTAAATATAAGTATAAACTAGTCTTTAATCGAAGGATTTTTAAAAATATTCATTTTTCACAAAATGGCGGACAGTCAAAGTTAATGGTTCGATTTTAACGAAAAAAAACCGCCGTTTTTTGGCTAGAAAACGGCCATTTTTTTTTTCGAAAAAAAAATCGAACGATCAAAGACTACATTTTTATGTATTAAATAAGCCTGCAAAATTTCAAGAAGATCGGTTCATCAGTGTTCGAGTAATCTTGGTCACCGACTTCAGAAATGCCATTTTGAGAAAAACGCGTTTAAAGTTTCTCTTTCAACGCTCTTTCAACGCGGATTCTTCAACGCTCATATCTCAGTCAATTTTGTTCGGATCGACTTGAAATTTTCAGGACATATTCTCAGATACTTATACTTCAAAAAAATGCAATAAAAAAAATCGATGTTTTCAAAATCGCAAGTGGGGGTAACCCCCTAAAGCCTTAGGCCACAGTATCGGGTATAAAATCATGTGCGAATTTAACAATTTTCGTTTCGTATGAAAAAGTGATTCACTCATAAAATTAATTACACATCTATTTAGTATGAATATCATGATGTTAGAATTTTTTTTTTTTCGATGTCCACAATAGCCGACCACTAATATTTTCTTTTCTTATCTTTTCTTAGGCGCTCCGTGGCGTCACATTTAGCATCCACAATTTTTTACCTAGAACAAAAAACATAAATTCTCGTCAATCTACATTAGAATACCTAGAGAAGTACGTACGGAATTTAAAAAATATTGTTTTATTCAAAAGTTGTAGGTATTTGAACTTAAGAAATGAATTTTCAGTGAAAAATTTCGTTATAACTGCTCATAACTGCTCATAAAATGAAAAGTTTTCGATTAATCAGAAATTCCGTACGTACTTCTCTGCGAAATGCAATGAGGAACATAACTTTTAAATTTGAAGTAAATCGAGTGAAAATTGTTGAAGTTATTTGTCACGCCAATTGGAAAAAAGCTGTTACGAGAAGGTTCGAGTAGTCGGCCATTTTGTACATCGAAAAAAATTCTAACAGCTTGATATTCATACTAAATAGATGTGTAATTAATTTTATGAGTGAATAACTTTTTTATACGAATAAAAATTGTTGAATTCGCACATGATTTTATCCCCGTTACTGTAGCCTAACCCCTTAAGTGTAACAACTTTTACATCAATATCTATAATATAGTCCGATCAGAAAAATTCTCGAAAATAGCCTCTTTTTAGCGTCTTAAGTGAGAAGACCCTTTAAAGGAACAGGGCATTGTCGAAATGGAAAGATGACCTGGCAAATGTCTCCAAGCAGGAAAGTCTTTACATAATTGGATATACATTTTGTTCAAAGCTATTGCCGATAGGGACACGTCATCAATGAGTAGTCCGAGCTAACAGCGAGGTTCCCAGTGGAAAAGGGAAATTCGGAGCGATAAGTCAAAGTCCAATTAGGCGAGTCCTGAGGGAAAATATGGCGATTTGCAATTTCCAATTTTCACGGGGAGCTACTTAAAGGCCTTTGGCAGCCCTCCGTTGACATCAGTCTGTTGGCGCAGCTCGCGTTTTCCAGGTCGACCCTGTCGTTCTGTGGGATCGACGAAAGAGGATGTTTTTGGTGTTTGTAATAGTTGTGGCATTGTCGAGAATGCCTGCTGCGCAATGTTCGTCATTGGGACAAAGATTCGCCAGAGGTGTATGGCCCTTCAGCTACGGTTCGTCCGAGGAGTTTCCAACAACCTCCGAGACGTTGAAGCCTGCCATTTACGATGGTCAAGCTCCTCCAGGCTGGGCCCCCATTGATGGGTACGATCAATGGATTTGGAGGGTCCGCAATGGAATCGATCCTGGGCCCATGCAAGTCCCGACAGATCAGACTGCCCCAGCTGTCATCCAGGATCAAGATTTCCGCAAGAACTTCCTAGCGCGATCAGCAGTAGCAACCAGGAAAGGTATGGCTAGCAGGGTGCTTCCTGGCGAAATTTACATTTCAAGTACATTATTTGATTTTCAAGTACATTATTCGTTAAAATATTAATATTTTATTTTGATTGAAGAATATTAAGCAAATGTCTGAATTGGTTAAAAAATTATGCGAAAATAAAATTTGTTCCTTGCGCATTTGATTGAAAAATATCAACCAATTCATGGCCGAGCGCCACCGAAACTATAGATGTGATGAAACCCGTAGTTCTCGGAGTAACCGCTAGAAGCCGCACGTGCGCTCGTTTCTCGTAAGCGTAGCGCGAACTGAAAATTTACTTAAACGCCGGAGAAACTCTAAAGAGAATCGCTTCTTGGCCCGTGGCTAAGATCAAAGTGTAGTATCTGTTCTTATCAGTTGAATATCTGATGTTTTCTCCATGGATATTCCATTGGATATCTTATATTCTCTCCACTATTATCGTGGGTGATCATTCTAATGCTCACTTTTTATTTAACATTTAAAACAAATTGAAAAACTTACGTCTCATGGCATATTCGTTTCGATGTAGTAAAGAAATAATCCATCCTATTGATTATATTTTTGTACGAAATAAGAAATGTTGTAGTTTCTTAATTATTTCATCCATGCATTACGGATTGTATATAGAATGATTTCGAGAGAATATAATTTTATTTGAAGGATCATGTAGATATTCAGAGAACAGAAGAGATTTTCAAATCAAATAATATGTTATTTCAATCAATCGCATTTTCCAATATTTTATAGTATTGTAACAATCTCACATATCGGTGGCACTCAGCGATCAGACATTTGTTTGAATCAACCAATATGTTTTTTGATTCAATTGGTTTTTTTTTCTCAGTGGAGGACGCGAAGTTTCCTAAGCAAACTGAGGAGCCATCGGTGAATCAAATACGACAATCAATGATTCGCCAGGAGTCTGGACATCCAGCGTCCTCTCAGGGCCTCAACCTGGCCACCACATTGGCTCCCGTTGATCTGACTTTTCTCGACGATCTGGGCGGTTTGACTGCCTTCCTGCCGGATCCCGAGGACTATGTAGAATCGTCGCAGGATCGGGGCATCGGTGATCAACGGTCTCTAGACTCCATGAGATCGGTTAGTAGCCTGGAATCCGAGGAAAGTCCCGGCTTCCTTTGGTGGCTACTGTCGAAGCTCACGTTCGGCCTGATGGGCGGAGGAGCTCCAGCGGAGGGATCAACACCTGTTGCTGCCGTGGGTAGCCGACCGACGTTACCTTCACCGTTGCGGGGCCTCGTTGAAGCCGACAATAACAACGCTCTCCATCGCTCGCCAACTTATCGTCTGCCCCACACAAAGAGTACCTACGTGACGTATCGGCTGCCGGTAAACGAACCAGCGGAAATCGTGATGACGCACGCAGAACGAGTCGGGTTCCCTACTGGTCCTGTCGAACAGCAGGTGTCTGCCATCTCCCAGGATACGGAAGGACGATCGTTTGCCTTGAACAACGCTGAATCGGGAGGTTCCACGGGCTTCGAAGAATCCCCGGCTAATGGAAGCTGGAAAATCATCAATGATTCCGCGATCCATGAGACACTGGATCCTCAAGGACACGAGATCGATCGTGCTGCAACTTTCCATCTTCAAATACCGGAAGTATGGCAGAGCTACGATGCTGCGGCCAACGAGTCAGCCCTGTCGCTCCAAATAGAGTCCGATGCTGGTGAAGATGCAACGGACACGGCTCTGGTCGATCCCTTGGAATTCGCTTCAACCGATCCACCTCCACGGCTGTCTCGTCGCCAACAAGCCAATGCTTCCAATTACGCGTCCAGACTTCCTAGCAACCAAGCCAACGGCGCAATGAAGATCGAAGGAAACGCGGAAACTGCCAGCAATTGGGTGAAGCGCGAGAGTACCTCCCCGGGGGCTTTGATCGCTCAACCGGTTGCTCAAGTTGCCACGACTTATTCCCGCGTGAGAAAATACAGCACCACCACCAGGTAACACAGCCGCAGTGCACCTTTTTTGCTGCGGAACATTTGCAGAAGCCGTTTGCAGACATTGCAACCAGCGAACGACAAAAACGGAATCATCGAATCATCTAATCTAGACGCGCTTGATGGAAGAAGCTTGCAGCTGAAAACCCAATGGAGGACATTGATGTTTTTTTGTGATATTACGATTATGAGCTGATGAAAAATCTGCATTTGAATTCCTGGATATGTTGTGAATCATTGCACTTTAAGTTATTAACAGCTCCTGCTCTGCAGGGGCTTTTCTCCACCGACTGCATCTACCACGACTTCGGCTACTTTGGAAGTTTGCGGATTGTATTCGCTTATTCCATGATGGCTGTGAACGAACATCGACGGAGTTTTTTTTTTGTCACAGAGTGTCAATTTATGCTCGATGTTTTGCAATTTTAAGTATTCCGGTCGCAATAAAGAATACATGTGGAGAAAAATCGTTTCGTAAGTCGATACACTGCAAGATGCAATACCCAATAAATCTTTTTGATCCTTTGGCAAGCGTTGAAAACGCTTCATCCAACGGACGTTCCCCTCTCATCAGCGCTAACTCAACCGACGGCCACGCCATCGCAATTCGGTGAAGTTGGCACCAGCACACGTTTTCTCCAGTTTCCCTGTGCCCTCGTGCGAGTTCGGTAGAGCGGTGGAAACATACCCAAAAATCGTTCCCAATGGATGTGTGGCTTGCGTTCACGATTCTGCATACCAGGGTTGCTTAAAAATCATGCAGATTTCGTATCAGACTCATCTGTCATTGTTAAGGGGTCTTCTCACTTTAGACGCTAAAAAAAGGCTATTTTCGTGAATTTTTTGATAGGTTTATGTTATAGATATTCATATAAAAGTTGTTACACCTAATAAATACACTTTCAAAATACATTAAAACATTTTTTTATGTATTTATGTAACCCAAACAAACTTCAAATGCGTTTTTCTCGAAACAACGTTTTGTGACGGCTTGTTAATGAAATCTTCGAAACTACTTAAGGCACCACACCACGGTTCGTGCGCGGTACGAGGGTGTATTTTTCGTTATTATTTTCAAGCAAACGATTAATGGAATTTTTTTTATTAATACTCATAGTCAATATAGTTTGCGGTGTACCTCGCTTCCAAGAGGACACTCCGACGAAATTGCTGCTCGGCGGTTGACAGCGATTAAGCCATACGGTTCATCTGAAAAATAAAATAAAAATATATTTAGAAATTAGACATATAGGTTTACAGCATCACGTAGGGGAATTCGATATCCAAAAAAAAATGGCGGACCAGCGAATTTTGTTTTCGATTTTCATAGAAAATTTTCATCGTTCATAAAAAAAATAGAAGGGGCCCTTTTTAAATAAAATCCCTACGTGGTGCCATAAAGACTGGACATTCGAACAGTTTAAGACTTAGCGCATGCAAATCGGATGAATAGTTTTTTTTAATATGTTGTCAACCGGGTTGAAAAACGTAGTTTCGAGAAAAATGCGTTCAAAGCCGCACATCTGCCGCTCGGCACGGTCGTGCGCTTCGAACGGTTTCACATAAAATGCTGTATCTCCGCCAATTTTACAAATTTCCTAAAATTTTACAAAATTCCAAATTTTACAAAAAAATGAAAAAAAAATGACAACTTTTTTTTTTTACCGTGGTGTGGTGCCTTAATTGATCCTTATGAAATTTTAACCACATATTCTTTACAGCTATAGCTAGAGCGCATATCAAGATTTTTTTTTTAATTTTGATATTTACTATTTTTTGCCAATCATGGTGAAAAAAACAGGTTTTTTGTTTTTTCGAAAAATTTCCGCCATTTTGTAATTCTTGCATATATAAAAAATCGTACGATATACGCTATAGCCATTAACATACTGAATCTAAAACCGATCGATTTTTTTAAATTTCGGACGATTCATCTCCGAGATTTCATCGACAGCGCAGACTTACAATTTTTTTAACTATCAATTTAGTCTACAAATAGTGACTTAAATAAATTTTTTTTAAATGTATTTAGAAAGTGCATTTATTAAGTGTAACAACTTTTATAACAATATCTATACTACAAACCTTTCAGAAAAATTCATGAAAATAGCCTTTTTAGCGTCTAAAGTGAGAAGGCCCCTCAACAGATGCTAATTAGAAATAGGATTCTTTTCCAAAGTGCTTCTTCACGAAACAGAAGGATGGACAGATTTTTAAATGAAAATTCGAACATCTTACCTAGTGTACCATTTCTTCCACTTCGAGGAGTTGCATTTTGAGGTCATTGCATTATATTAGGAAAATGAGAAAAAATACATGATAGTTTTCGGAACTTTTCTCACCTATGTTTTCACCGGATGCAATGGTTCGAGTGCCAAAATGCGTGTTCCTATCGTGGCGAGGTCGAGTTACTCTTCGAATTGCCTTTGGCTTAAGACGGGATATACATTTACAACGAACAAAAAATCGTTTGTTTTTTTTCTTTAAACGACAAAACTATACATGTAAAATATTTCCCCAAAGTTTCAAAGTGAAATTCGAAAAACTTCAAACGTCAACGCTGTGCCTCACCGCTCGGATTCACAGCGGGCGTGAACTTCAAACGCGTCTTTCTCAAAACTGCATTATCGAAATTGGCGTGCAGGATTACTCAAAAATTATTAAGCCGATTGAGTTGAAACTTGGTAGAAGTATTGATAATATTGGTACCTTCTACTTGACGAAAATTCTTTTTGAAAAATTGTTCAGTGAGTTCAAAAACAGTGAGAACATATACATGTTCGCACTGAAAAATTGTTTGGGTTTGGGCGGCGACTTTGCTGTAACACTCTGCCACAGCTCCGCCATTTTGATCATGAATTAATTTTAAAAAATTGTTTCGTATACTTAAATATACTATTAAAGTATACCTAAGGTTTGATAATTGTAGAATAATGATTTCTTAGTTTAAAAAATCGATCAATAATGCTTATTGTCTTCCTGTCCAAATGTATATCCCGCCTTAAGGTCTTAGGCCACTCTAGAGGCCGAAAAATAGGCTTTTTGTGGTTTTTTTTTCAGAAAAACTACAAAATAAATCGAGATTACAAAAAAGGGTGTTTATCATGCATACCAGTGACTGTATACAATAATTTTTTTGAAGCGATTAATTTCAAAATGGCGGCTGTGCAGCGTTTATCTCAAAACTGCATTTTTTAAGTTGGCCGGAAACATAACTCAGACAATTTTCAACCGATTCACTCGAAATGTTGAATATGTTTAAAAAAATACATTGTCTATGGAAGTACGTAGGATTGTTTTTTATATTGCATAGTTCATTTCTTATTAACAATTATCTGACGACTTTTTAGGCAAATTTTTGGAAAGTCACAAATTTGCCTAAAAAATCGTCGATAAAAAATCGACAATGTTTTTTTTCAAGATATATTCAACATTTTAAGTTAATCGGTTGAAAATTGTCTGAGTTACGTTTCCGACCAACTTAAAAAATGCAGTTTTGAGATAAACGCTGCACAGCCGCCATTTTGAACTTAATCGCTTCAAAAAAATTATTGTACACAGTCACTGATATGTATGACAAACACCCTTTTTTGTAATCCCGATTTATTTTGTAGTTTTTCTGAAAAAAAAATTCCCAAAAAGCTTATTTTTTCGGCCTCTAGAGTGGCCTAACGCCTTAAGGGGGGATTGTCTTTTTTTTCGCAAAATTTACCGCTTTTTGGGAATTTTTTTGTGAAGAAAGTATACAACGGAAAACTTGTGAAACTTGGCATATAGTTTTATTGATCTGTTTACTACATACAAAAAATTTTTTAAACAATTTCATCAAAACATCCGCCTCCCACCCCCCTCGACGCGCGATGGTCCTTTTTTGATGGTGTGCACGATTTCTCAAAAACTATTCAACCGATTGCCTTCGAATTTGGACAGAATGCTCAGCTGACATCCTTTTATCGTTTGATGAAGCAAAAAAGCAATACGTTTAATAGTTTTTTATTTATAACAAAAAATCGATCAATTTTTTTCGAAAAATCGATACTTCAAGTTCAAAACGTCACCAAATCGTCAATTTTTTTTTCCCCTTCATCGAACGATAGCTATATGTGTCTAAAGTAAAATGCTTTTTGGGTTTTTGTTGCAGGATGAACGTGAAGGCTGTAATCGTGCACACCATCAAAAAAGGACCATCGCGCGTCGAGGGGGGTGGGAGGCGGATTTTTTCATGAAATTGTTTAAAAAAATTTTTGTATGTAGTAAACAGATCAATAAAACTATATGCCAAGTTTCACAAGTTTTCCGTTGTATACTTTCTTCACGAAAAAATTCCCAAAAAGCGGTAAATTTTGCGAAAAAAAAAAGACAATCCCCCCTTAACAGAAGGTTCATTTTCTGTCATTTTCCTGTCATTTTTCGGTAGATCGACCTACAGTTCGTCAAATTTTCCATCGTACGACCGAAAGCTGAGAGTCTCGTAGAAAACGGTACTCTCTTTTGTTCAGCTTCTTTGTCCAACCACGATGCGTTGCGCTGCGGTTGCGTCGGATTTTCCGATGCAATTGCGACGCAAATTTGTGCAACTACGCAAAAATAGTGCGTGTTTAGCCGAAGAATCGAGGGCGTTGCAACATCTTATTTATTATCTCGATTTTTTCTTCGCGTTAACCCAATTTTGCCCAGGTCTCGTTGTGTGCACTTGGCGAAGTAAAACGTCGAGTTTCTGACATGCTACGGTAAGTATGGAACGATGCGCGAGGATGTATTTGGACGTGCCGCGGCGCGTCAAGCGGTTTGGGGTGAAAGTGACCACTGGAAGGAACAACTTCGAGACAAGCAAACCCAACGTGTATGTAATCGCGCACTTGCGGATTTAGCAACATGTGAGGGAGCGCGCGAGCGCACAAGCGGATGGAGAACGGAGGCGGACATGGCGCACGAACTCTAACTGACCAGAACCCGCCAGGAATAACAATTCGGCTATGCAAGTCACGCCGCTGTACACTATTTTGATAATCATAATAGGGTCCTATGTACGTATACGGGGAAATTAATTGACCGTGCGCGGGTTATGGGGAATTCCGGGTCAAATTTAAAAAATCCGCCACTTTTTTGCGCCCATTTTCAGTGGATAAGAAGAATGGCAGGATTTTGGTCAACGGGTCTGCGTAAAGTTGAAGCCCAAAATGAAGGTCGATTTTCGGTATTTTTTTCTGACGAGTCTATGGGGATTAAGAAGTCGGGATTTTACACACAATTGATACACAGTCTTGCCAAGTTTGTGTATTTTTTTTATCGAAAAATGTTGATAAACAATGGAGTTATTATTATTTAAGGGGGCTTCTCACTTTAGACTCTGAAAAAGGCTATTTTCGTGATATTTTAAATAAGTTTATCTTATAGATATTGATATAAAAGTTGTTACACTTCATAAATACACTTTCGAAATACATTAAAGATTTTTTTTTAATGTATTTACGTAACCCAAACAAACTTTAAGTGTGAACGCTGAAAATTTGGGTGATTTTCGGGAATTTTTTGGAAGAAAAGTACTCAATTAAATATTTCGGAAAATAGAGAATATATTTGGCTATATTTGACCTATATTACATAATTTTTTCATAGAAAAATATTGAGATCCAAGCGACTTATGCGTTGCCTTCGAAGGCGCCAAAAAAAAAGTTCCTCCACTGCTGACATGATTCCGGCCGATTGAGTAGCTGAAACCGAAAAAGGAAAAAATATCGTTAAACTGGAAGGTATTTCCTGTACAATGACGTAGGATTTTCGGAAAATATCTAAATCTAACAAAATGGCGTAGTTATGAAAAAAGTCTGTTTTCTCGCCTATAAAATGGTCGTTTTTTTCAATACCAAATCGTCAATTTTCATCGAATCAAAAATATCCTACGTCATTGTAGAATAAATATATTCAAGAGTACTCAGTTCAAATTTCAAGTCAATCTGATAATTGCTCTTTGAATTACAATGTCAGCAAATTTGAAAAATCTCATTTCGAGAAACGTACACGCGTTTAAAGATTTGACTATCGATTTTTGAAAGACAAAATTATATTGATATAAATTATATAAATGATAATGATATTCTTGAAAGTATAAACTGTCGAAAAAGGCAAAAAGAATCGATTTTTTAAAAGTGTCACACTGGTGAAGTTCCTTAAACGCGTTTTTCTCGAAACAACGTTTTTCGACGGCTTGTTGATAAAATCTTTGAAACTACTGAACCGATCCTTATGAAATTTTAACCACATATTCTTTACAACTATAGCGCATATCAAGGATTTTTTCAATTTTGATATTTACTATTTTTTTGCCACAAACGGTGAAAAAACATGTTTTTTTTTGTTTTTTCGAAAAATGTCCGCAATTTTGTTATTTCTGCATATATCAAAAATCGTATGATATGCGCTATAGCCATTAACATACTGAATCTAAAACCGTTTGATTTTTTTGTTTCGGATGATCTACCTTCGAGATTTCATCAACAGCGCAGACCTACCATTTTTTAGGACATTTTTTTAACTACCATTTTCGTCTATAAATAGGGACTTAAAAAAATCTGTTTACGTATTTTCAAAGTGTATTTATTAAGTGTAACAACTTTGATATCAGTATCCATAATTTAAACCTATCAAACGAATTCATGAAAATAGCCTTTTTTAGCGTCTAAAGTGAGGAGCACCCTTAAAGAAAGTGGCGCCGTTGCTGCATGGCCGATCGGTGTAGAGGGCTCCGCCAACTAGGATCGTCTGAAGTGAAAAATAAAAAATGTACTTTCAGTATGATATTAAAACTTTCGTACGACCGAATACGTTTTGTATTTTGAAAAATATGGAAATGGCAAGCTGTGGAAAAAAGCATTCGATTATCGACCAAAAAAAACAACTTCACTCATCTGTTATTAGCAAATGGATGAACATATCAAAAAATCATCCGGCCATACGATAGAGAACTGGCATAACAATGTTAGGAAACGAACCTTCGGTTGTGCCAATCGGAATTCAAAGAGAAACTCGACCTAGCCACGATAGAAATACGCATTTTGACACTCGAATTATTGCGTTCGGTGAAAAAATAGCCGGAAAATGTACCGAAAACTGTCGTATATGTCGATTTTTTTTCCCGATTTTCAATTTTTTTCGAATATAATGCAGCGACATCAAAATCGAAAGGCTCAAAATAAAAAGAATTGTAGACTAAGTAAAGTGTGTGAAAATTTATTTCGACAATCTGTCAAACCTTCTGGACCGTGAAGAAGCACTTCGAAAAAAAAATACTATATCTGTAATTAGCATCTGTGAATAATGACAGATGAGTGCGAGACGAAATCCACTTTTTAGGAGGTAGCTCTTGGATGGAACATTGCGGACGCAAGCCACCCGTCCATTTGGGATGGAACGCCCACTATAGAAGGCAAGAACGAAAATAGTCTATTAAATCGTCGATCGCGTAACCGGACACTTCGAACGACTTTTCCGCTACCCCCCGGTGCTTCCAGGCCGTGATGAGAATTCAATGACTCGTGATACTCCAATTGCTATATCTCGAGAAACGTATAATTGGGTCGATGGAAACAGTCGCAATCACTTAAGGGGTTATATACAGTTAAAATTTTCGTAAAATCGATTGGAAATTTCTTTTTTCGTAATGTCCATATATTTAAGGGGCCAGTCCACTTTGAAAAATTTCAAAAAAATCGAAAGCATGACGATGATGAACAATCAGAAGGGATTTTGTACGGTGCAGGAATTGCCGATTGAATTTAGGTAAGAGTTTTTCATAGTATAAACTTCAAACGCGTTTTTCTCGAAACAACGTTTTCAAAATCTAGCTCCATCGTATCTCTAAAACTAATAAACCGATTCTCTTGAAATTTGAACTACATATTGTAAACATGATTCGCAACAAGATGACCCTCGATGGTTTCAAAATTTTGATTTTTACTCTCTTTTTTGCGAAAAACTGCGAAAAAACGCGTTTTTTTAACTTTTTCGTTTTTCATCTGCCATTTCTTTATTTTTTGATAAAACTTTATATCCGAAGGTCATTTTGTAGCTGGTGTCATACTGAATTTAATGGACTTTGATTTTTTTGTTTAAGGGGTTACCCCCACTTGCGATTTTGAATAAATCGATTTTTTTTATTGCATTTTTTTTAAGTATAAGTATCTGAGAATATGTCCTGAAAATTTCAAGTCGATCCGAACGAAATTGACTGAGATATGAGCGTTGAAAGAGAAACTTTAAACGCGTTTTTCTCAAAATGGCATTTCTGAAGTCGGTGACCAAGATTACTCGAACACTAATGAACCGATCTTCTTGAAATTTTGCAGGCTTATTTAATACATAAAAATGTAGTCTTTAATCGTTCGATTTTTTTTCGAAAAAAATGGCCGTTTTATAGCCAAAAAATGGCCGTTTTTCCGTTAAAATCAGACCATTAACTTTGACTGTCCGCCATTTTGTGAAAAATGAATATTTTTTTAAATCCTTCGATTAAAGACTAGTTTATACTTATATTTGACTAAATCCATCGGCATTTTTTTTCAGATGATCCACTTTGCCGCAATGTTCGGTCACCGCAAACCGTGTACATAAAAACATTATTTCATTGACGGCCATTTGCCACTAAACAATGTAATATTTTTCAATAAAAAAATTACTGAAAGTTCTTCAAGATGTGTTCTTTAAGATGGTATATTGATCGATTCAAAAAGTTTTGTAGTTTTCTTTAAAAAAATTCATGAAAAAGGCCTTTTTTGCGCTACAAATGGGGGTAACGCCTTAAGACACGCCGTTGCCGAGTTGTGATGGAGCTACCTGCCCACCTATTTTTGAGGCGTTACGTTAAACTATTTTTTTGTACTTAAAAATGAATAAAAATGAATTCAATTTTTTTTATGTATTTCAAGACTTTATTTATCAAGCCCAACAACTTTTATAAAACCCTCAAAAAAAATCGCGAAAAAAGCCTCTTTCGTGGCTCCAAAGTGGACTGACCCCTTAAGTACACACAAAGAAAATTTTTTGTCAATCCGGCGAATATTCTCGAAGTTACACGCACATTTGTAATTGTTTTTTTTTTTACTATATGTAAAGTTCTTTTGAAAGTTTAAACGCGTTTTTCTCAAAACTGTGTTTTTAAAGTCGGCGAGCAAGATTTCTCGGAAACGGCTGAACCGATCAGTCTCAAATTTTAACACAATCTTTTCAAGGATATTTTTTTAGTAATTAATCGAAGGTTTTTTCTCATCGATAAATATTTTCCATTTTATAAGCAATTTAAGGCCTAGATTTTTGTCAATTATCGATGTTTTTTGAGAGACGCCATTTTGTCGACAATTATTATTTTGCTTATTCCTTCGATCAATTACAAGATAATCCATTATATTAACGAAATATTTTTGGTTTTTTTTTTCATTTTTGATGATCCAGCTCAGCGACATCGTGCTCACCGCAAGACGCCTTTTTGTAGAGGTGCTCCCGGAGATCAGCTATAGCGGCGTTCAAAATAATTATTTTTACTAATAAAAAATGTTAAAATACAGTTAAAAGTTATCATAATATGTGTACAAATTTTTATGTCAATAGATTTAAAGGTCTTCTCGAAAAAATTATTGAAAAATCGATCTTTTCGGGCCTCTTGACTGTATATACCCCTTGAGGCCTTATATACCTTTGGATGATCGGAAAACTTTTTTTGGATTTTTTTTTTGAAAATACTAATGCAGCAATAAGAATTAAATTTGGAGGGTTTATTTGACATATC
Source organism: Ophion ellenae (assembly GCA_963210295.1). Taxonomy (NCBI): domain Eukaryota; kingdom Metazoa; phylum Arthropoda; class Insecta; order Hymenoptera; family Ichneumonidae; genus Ophion; species Ophion ellenae. Next base: position 49,066,948 of record OY723388.1, on the reverse strand, counting down.
TGTAGGTACTCAAATCAATTTTTTATTTCCCAAAAAATACAAAATGGCGGCTCAGTGGCTGGTAGACAAATAAGGCCTCATTTGAGGCCCTCCACGGGCGGACTCGTTGGAGACGTGCATAAGGACCTAGACCGAAAAATAATTTTTTTTCGCAATCTCATGTGTTCTGCTCAGCGAAGTACACACGATTATTAAAAAATATCATTTTTTGCAAATTTGGCACTTTTTTTAAAAAAAGCGTTGCATTTTTTACTAAAAAACGGCATTAATTTGTTTATAAATACCGTAATTGTTAATCGAACGTAAAAATCGTGTGTACTTCGCTAGAAAATCTATCTCGGCAGCTACAGTTGAAATTCAAAGTCAATCGGTTGAAAGTTAGGAGCTACGAGTCCGCCGGGTTTTGAAAACATGATTTTAAGAAAAGTTTTAAAACTATTTTTCTTCGGACCGTATCATTCTTGGGATGGTCATACATCATTTGAGCCAATTAAAAAAAACTCAATTTTTTTAGGTATTTAAGTCTCAATTGACACAAGCACAAAAACAAGAAAATTATTTTAAAAAATATTGTCTCTAAGAATACCAATCCCAAAAAAAACAAATAAATATTATTCACTTCCAAGTCATAATTTCTCATAAACATACGCAACAATAATGTAAAAAAAAATCATAAAATAAATATAAAAAATGTCCATCTCGAGGGTAAAACTTCCCTACCGCATTTCTTCCCATGCCGACGATCCTAAATAAAAAAAATCGAGAAACCAATTACACCCAATTTACGAAGCGGCGAGGCAAGACGATTTTTTCGCTCGTTTTTGTCATATAGGCGTGTGATTTTTTTTTATACGCCGTGCCGATACGCCTGTGGTATTCTCGAGCATGTCCAGTCACGGTACAGGCAACCACATGCTACTAGACACGTCCAGTCTAGCCGCATCGTTGAGCTTCCCCGTGATAGTTGGCTTATATAGCGGAGCACGCGTCTCGCATCGTAAATTCTACTTTCGTTCTCGATGATGCCTCGGCGAGTTTGCCATAGCGGTGCCTTAGCACCACAGGGGGATTAAATGAATCGTTTTTCACGCGCGTGCCACCGGGAACGCGTGAGCTCGCGGCCGAAGAATTGCGAATGAAATTGTACGGACGCAATGCGATGGTACTTTTACTCGTCCATCTTTCTCCTCAAATTGCTTTGCCTTAAAAGCAATTCACTTTGAGCTCCGTGAATGTTCCTATCTTATCTTTTCATTTATATGATTATTATTATTATTCTTATAATCATCATTGACATTATGATTGTTGGGGTTGGTTGTTCTTTTGTTATTATTGTTCTTGTTGTTGCTGTTGTTGTTGTTATTGTTGATGCTCTTGTTGTTGTTGTTGTTGCATATTATTATTATTATTCTTGTTAATATTATTGTTGTAGTCATTATTATTAATGTTATCATCATCATATTATAATTATAATTGTTATTGTTGTCGTTGTTAATATTATTATGATCATCATTATTGCTGTTATTTATTATTATTGTTGTAGTCATTATTATTAATGTTATCGTCATATTATAATTATAATTGTTATTGTTGTCGTTGTTAATTTTATTATTATCATCATTATTGCTGTTATTTGTGATTATTGTTACGATCCCACTCCGTTTACCCCACACTCGTCACGTGACAATTTCTAGTTCCCTGCAAAAACGCCCAAAGTATTACTCACACAGAATTTTTTTTGCAATACTGTGTCGCATTTGCATGAGGGCACACGGAAACTGGCGAAAACCCGTGCCGATACAGGCGGCTATACTTTTACTTAGTTTCCGGTTGCGTTCAACATCGGTAACTTGTTAACGTTGCCGCGCAGCGCCGTAGTCAATGGGCAAGTCAATCCGCGGTCACCCATCCAAGTACCGGCCTAGGCTGCTTAAGATTGGGGATCGCCGAAGACGATCGCCGATCGCGATTGCACTACGATCGGTATTATTGTTATCATTATTATTGATTGTTTGCTGTTATTGATTATTTTTATGAATTTATTATTATTCATTGTGTTTATGAATTTATTATTATTATTTATTGTTGTTGATTGTTCTTATTAATTCATTATTATTATCGGTATGGTATTGAAGACTAACTGCACGCGTCCATTCGTGCCATTATACGATGACATTTATTGCTCATTCTTATTGATCCTTTCAACATCGCAATTTTAGAAAGTATATTTATCGATTACTTATCGGTGAAAAGTGCGAAAGTTTTGATACGTCGTCTATTTCGTAGTTCCCATTGTGCCTTATACAAAGTTCGTGCTTGAATCGCGAGAGTGAAGTGTTTTGTCAGTCACCACGTATCTCATTTAGATGCGATCTAACGCTTGTGGTGCGTTCGTAATATCCTGTTCACGCGGTTACGTAGTTTAGTGTTACCATTGATGCTACACGATTCTCGCTCGAATTTTTTTTCACGGTGTTACCGAAAGCAAAACGACGTGAGATATGTTATTACCACACCGCGAGGATGATGGCTTAGAAAATTATCGGTCTTCCGGAAAAAGATCCTGCCATGAAAAACGATGTTACGATTCTGTGTGGTTTTTATTTATTTGTTCATTTATTTATTTATTTATTTATTTATTTATTTATGTATTTATTTATTTATAAACATTGTTGGAGCTATTTTTATTGGAAGAGTGATGATACGGCTTGATTATCCCACGGCAAACACATTGCACAAGCTCGTGTGCCTTGGGTTTGCGAGGAGGCGAGATTCCGAGGCCGTTGAGCCGATAAATTTTGGAGGACGTCAATTATTTATATTTTTTTGGGTCGTAGTTACGTTCAAAAAAAATTCTTCGAAATTTCCGTAAGATCGAACGTGTCGTTTTTGGATTAAAAAATGAATATTGAAATGTGGTGGCTCACAGGTGAGCTGGTACATTGTCTTCATGTAGCCTGCGGCTTTGCTCGACGGTGTATCGGCAATGAATTTGAGGGTCATACTGCTCTAAGCGTTTCACATCAAGGCTATAATGAAAAACATGTTTTTAATTAGAAAAATACACGATCTTCGTACAATTGAAAACAAAAACGTTTTCTATATAGTTGGACGGGACTGCATCCCGAGTAGAAATTTCTTAGGGTTAGCCTGACCAGGATCAGGCCCCGATCGGGGTGTGATAGGGGTAACACCTATCACGGACATCCTGATCCGGCCCCGATCGGGCCGGAAGTATTAAGGCCCTACATCAGGCTATACTAAAATGGCCCTACTAAGGCCGTCCCTGATAAGATCCTACTAAGGCTTTCCCCGATAGGGCCCTACCAAGGCTTGCCCTGATAGGCCCTACTAAGGCTTTCCATGATAGGGCCTTACTAAGGCTGTCCCTAATGTGGCCCTATTAAGGCTTTCCCCGATAGGGCCCTACCAAGGCTTGCCCTGATAGGCCGTACTATGGCTTTCCCTGATGAGGCCATAAATAGGCTTGCCCTATCCCTGCCTCAGCAGTCGCTAGATGCACATAACCTCTCATTTTTCACATGGAAACTTCGATTTTACAGCATCGTAGCTTCGGAGTTTCGATGCATTCCTGAATTCTATTTAAAAAAAGGTGCTGCTATAGACTGTCACGACAAAAAACGTTATGCAACTCGGATGCGCGTTAGAAGATTTCGGCAGCTTTGTAAGGCGAAGAGAGAGAGAGAGGAACTATATATATATATTTTTTTTAATTATTTTTATTATATATATAAAATATATATATATAAGGTTAAGTTTCAAAAATCTATAGCATGTTATTCGATAAACCTCTTTAATTGTCACAATGATATTAACTAATTGATATACTTGATGTGATACAACAAATAATTATAGGAATTCATTTGGTCTGTTATGCCATATCTGGGACCAAGATGTTACGAGCACTCGGTAGCATAGGGGCAGCGTGCCTAGCTTTGGGTAGGAAGGTACGAGGTTCGATTCCCATATAGGCGTAATATTTTCTTCGAACAAAAACGTTTCAGCAGGCCAGGGAATAACGAATTATGATACAATATCATTGTAGTGGAACTCTAAATTAAGTGGTTCATTCCATTTTGGTTTTTTGAAATATTATATGCATTTCTTTCTGATCAGGCAACCTGATAGGGGCCTGATCAGGAAACCAGATCAGGCCCATATGTGACACAACGTTACATTTCCTAGTAGGGCCCTTTCAGGCTGCCTTATTAGTGCCCTACCAGGGCAGTCAGGCAACCTGATCGGGCCCTGATCTGGGCCCCATCGAAATTTCTACGCGGGATGGGCTTGATGCCCAAAAAACTGGGCGATTTTCAATATTTTTTTCTGATGAGAGTATAAGCATAACGAGTTTTACACATAATTGATACACAGTCTTGCCAAGTTTCAGTGTTTTCTTTATCGACAAATATTGATAGAGAATAAAATTATTATTATTTTCAAAGTGCCCATGCATGGGCAATCAGTGTAGGTGGTTCTGGCAACCAGGGCGATCTGAAATGAAAAATGAAAACATTAAGGGGCTATACCAGTGTGACACTTTCATAAAATCGATTTTTTTCTCCTTTCTCGACAGTTTATACTTTCAAGAATATCCTGTAAAAATTTCAAGGCCGTATCTCTAATCATTTTGTATTGCAAAAATCGATAGTTACATCTTTAAACGCGTTTTTCTCGAAATGAGATTTTTCAAATTTTCTGACATTGTAACTGAAAGAACAATCATCCGATTGACTTGAAATTTGAACTGAGTACTCTTGAATATATTTACTCTGCAATGACGTAGGATATTTTTGGTTGCATGAAAATTGACGATTTGGCATTGAAAAAAACTACCATTTTATAGGCAAGAAAACAGACTTTTTTTTCATAACAACGCTATTTTGTTAGAT
>OY723388.1:48647035-49057035 GCA_963210295.1 Ophion ellenae | reverse complement strand
GCAGAAATATTTGCTTGCACTGTAAAGTGAAGGTAAGAATAATGATGATCATAATAATGATACAGATACATTTATTGATTTGCAAAATTAAAATTGACAATATAACGACAATAATAATAATAATTGTTGCCAGTGTTGCCCAAAGCGATGAAATCGGATTTTATTAATAGTAATAATAATAGGACGAATAGCAGTGGTGACACAAATATTAAAAACGACATAACTTTGCGAAATTAGTGATTTTCCCTCAAAATCGATATTAACCGGGATCGCTAAAAATCTAGTGGCACAAAATGAGTTTACGTTACTAGACTCCCTTTGAACTAGATTGAGAGAAGAGCCCACTGTGACGAAACGAAAATGGATCGTTTCTTCCGATTTTTTTAATCTACTAGATTACTTTAGTCGGGATTTGGAAAAATGGTATGTCATTAGGCATACATTGAACTTATTTCGTGTAAATGTTCAATTAAAAAAATTAAAAAGTAACAACGTGATTGAGGTATAATATCTCTCTATAAAAGTTCCTCTCTATAAAAGATCCTCTCTGCGAGGATCTTTCTCTTCCTCTCTATAAAAGATCCATATAAAAGCCTCTCTATAAAAGATGAAAATAAAAATAAACAAGTTTTATAATCTATATCTGTAGTTATCGTTGCACGTAGCCGTTTTTCGAAGAAAAAATAATTCACAAAGTAGCGGGTGTTTAAAAAAAGTGAAATTTTGGCGAAATTTTTACTTATAAGTAAAAATTTCACAAAAATTACATATAATAGTAATAGTATATATATTTACGTATGGAGAACTAATAGTATTTAGTATTTTTAAATCAATTTTTAAATATTGAATAGTTTACATTTATTTTCCTTTATTATTTTATTCATTTAATTTGGTATGAAAAAATTAAATATTTGAAAATAAATTAAAAAATAAAAAATACTAAATTTCAAACAAAAAAAATTTGATTTTTTAAATTGAAGATACGGACAATTTTTTTTTTTGACCCGTCGCAGTCGTTTTCCGCTTTAATGTCTCGTTCGGGTGAAGATCAGTCGAAAGATTTAGCTTTCATAAAAATGCCTCATTTTATAAATTATTATTAATGTTAAAAAAATGGTCTGATTGGTATTGTATTTTATTTTCATTATTGTTATTTTTTTACAATTATTCTTAATTTTTATTATTATTATTGGTATTTTTTACAATTATTTCTAATTTTTGTCATTATTATTATTATTACCATCACCATTATCATTATTTTGCAATTGTTGCTAATATTCCTGCGGTTATTGTTATTATTATTTAGGATATCCGTTCCAAGATTACCATCGATCTTAACTTCGACCAACTAAACCTAAAGAAAAACAGAAATGACGATCAATCATCGAGCAATCTAATTTCCTTTATTTCCGGGATTCGTTAATGAGCATTGTTAAAAAAAAAATTAACAGTTGATTGTGGTCGCGGGATGTACACTGGGCTGTCTTGCGAAACCGGCACCGGAAGCGCCAGTCGACTCGTACTTTCCCCCGAGCACAGGTGGCGGTAATGGAGGAGGTTACCCGAGCGCCCAATACGGCGCGCCACCTCAGCAATCGGTGATACACAAGCACGTATACGTTCATGTACCACCACCGGAGGCGCCCGAGTACAAAGCACCGAAATACGTCGCACCGCCACCGGCGCCGCAGAAGCACTACAAAATTGTTTTCATAAAGGCACCCACGCCCCCAACACCGACCGCACCGGCGCTCCCGCCGTTGCCGCCGCAGGACGAGCAGAAAACTCTCATTTACGTTCTGGTTAAGAAACCGGAAGAGGCGCCGGAAGTCGTGTTGCCGACGCAGCAGCCCACTCAACCCAGCAAGCCCGAGGTCTACTTCATTCGTTACAAGACTCAGGTGAGAGATCGAAGTGGCGGAATCGAAGATGCGGGGAGGATACGAGCGAGCAATGGTGAAGTGTCTTTTCGCAGAGAGAAATGAGAAATTCGTTTTTTGATCATGTTGCCGATATTGCAACGTCGGCGGGCCGACACCAAAGGGGGAGATACGTTTAGGCGAGGAAAAAATGGCTGATTTTCGAGTTTTATTTTCTTTTAGAAAGATTTGACCATTTTTGTTCGTTCATTTGCTATTCAGTTGTTTATTTTGTTTGTTTTGTCACTACTTTTGGCTGTTACATGGTACTTTGTGAATTAATCTTTAAAAATGGCGGTTGTATGGCACGGTCTTCTAAAGGGGTTGCGGCGGATGTTGTCAGATGGCGTGACACGTCGCCGGGATTAATCGAGAAAAAACCAACGAAGGTTTTGCTTTTATTAATACTCATACGCAGAATATGAACGAAGAAAAAGTGAGAAATGTTGAAAATCGATGAAATGATACGATTGGTAACAAAAAGATTGAATTTTCCGAAAGAAATGACATTTTGCAATTAAAAAAAACGTTTGTTTTTTATTTTCAAAAATATTTAGGGTGATGTTTAAGATAATAAGGTTAGGAAGATTTATACGAAACTCAGAATCGGTCGTTTAGTTTTATAACCATACGTCCGCCATTTTTAAATATTAATTTTGAAAAATACCATGTAACAGTCAACACTAATAATGAAACATATCCTAAGTCTCAAAAATAGTGAAAAAATGTTTTCTTTGAAAATCATGAAAATCAGCATATTTTTTCTTCGCGTAAAGATACCTCTCCCCTTAAGGCCTTATATACCTTCGGGTGGACGGAAAAGAAGACTTTTTGGGATTAAAAAAAAATCCTTACGAAGCTATCAAAATGAGGTTTGAAGGGTTTATTTCACATATCTATATGTACCAAAATCAATTTTATATTTTCCAAAAAATACAAAATGGCCGCCCAGTGGCCGGTAGAAAGAAAACGCCTTCTTCTTAAGGCCCTCCACGGGCGCTCTTGTTGGAGATGCAAATGAGCAACGAGAACAAATTTTTTTTTTCGCATCTTCATTAGTTTCGCTAGCGAAGTACACACAATCATTAAAAATGATTGATTTTTGGAAATTTATCACTATTTGGACAAAAAAAGTCGTATTTTCGACTTAAAAAGGGCCCCAATTTGTTTGTAAAAACCGTAGTTGTTGATCGAGCGTAAAAATCCTCTGTACTTCGTTTAAAAATCCATCCAAAAAGCAACGGTTAAAAATTTAAGTCAATTAAAAAAATTAAAAAAAGAACGATATTTTTGCAAAGATATATCAACCCTTAAGGGGTTGGTCTACTGTGACAGCCCGAAAGTCAGGGTTATTTAGAAAAATCAATTTTGAAGGAATAAGATAATTGAAAAATCGTTTGGACATTTCTTCGTATGTACATTAAGGGGTTAGGCCACAGTAACGGATATAAAATCATCAGCGAATTCAACATTTTTTTTCGTACGAAAAAGTGATTCACTCAGAAAATTAATTACACATCTATTTAGTATGATTATCAAGCTGTTAGAATTTTTTTTCGATGTACAAAATGGCCGACTACTAATATTTTCTTTTGTTATCTTTTTTTAGGCGCTCCGCGGCGTGACATTTAGCATCCACAATTTTTTACCTAGAACAAAAAACATAAATTCTCGTCAATCTACATTAGAATACCTAGAGAAGTACGTACGGAATTTAAAAAATATTGTTTCATTCAAAAGTTGTAGGTATTTGAACTTAAGAAATGAATTTTCAGTAAAAAATTTCGTTATAACTGCTCATAAACTGCTCATAAAATGAAAAGTTTTCGATTAATCAGAAATTCCGTACGTACTTCTCTGCGAAATGCAATTAGGAACAAAACTTTTGAATTTGAAGTAAATCGAGTGAAAATTGTTGAAGTTATTTGTCACGCCAATTGGAAAAAAGCTGTTTCGAGAAGTTTCGAGTTGTCGGCCATTTTGTACATCGAAAAAAAAATTCTAACAGCTTGATGTTTACACTAAATAGATGTGTAATTAATTTTATGAGTGAATCACTTTTTCATACGAAAAAAGTGTTAAATTCGCACATGATTTTTTACCCGTTACTGTGGCCTAACCCCTTAACGAAGTTGTGGACTAGATTTCATAAAAAAATATTAGCCCTTTGCGCCAGGATAGTAAGTGGTGAGCGAGAGTAACCTCTCGAGTGCAAAGAGTTAATAATTTTAAATGTTATAAGCAAACTCGTGAAGGGCCTTTGAACATGAGCTCAACTGTGTACTAGATTTTGGCCACCCGGTTGATCTGAAACAAGAAAAACGAGTTTTTTCTTAAAATAGATAATATCGACTAAGACTTGACCGAGTTTTTTTAAATTGTGTTTGAATCATCAAAAAAAGAATAAACATTTTTTTCGATGTTTCGAGGAAAATTTACATTATTGTTGATAACTGATGAAAAAAAGGTTAAGAATAAAACGTCGGTCAAGACTAAACTACTATTACACTGGATAAGTGTACCAAATTCCAAGTCAATCCGTTCATTAGATGTCGAGAAATCGTGTACACCGTTTTGAAAAACGCGTTTAAAGTTTTACTAGCACTTCTATCATTGTAATCATAAGTTTACCTGCAATCTGCTTTTCCTGCATCATAAACCTTCCTCTTGAATTTGAGTTGCCTCAAGCGACGAACGATTTTTTTAAATGTTCACATTATCCCAGCCCCTCAATAAGCATTTTTTTCTCGCTCGCCTGCACAGAAGGAGCAACAGCAAAGCGGAGAATACGGCGCGCCAGCAGTGCCGCAGCCACAGGACAGTTACGGCGCACCTCAACGGGACACCGGTGGCTCGCCAGGACCCTACTAAACGAAAACAAATATCGCATCTCAAAGAACCAAAAAACCGCGGGCCAACGGTTTCAAGTACACCTATAGTCGTTAAATGTTTTTATTGCTGCTTATTTTTATACCCGGAGATATCATTCGTAAGAAAAATGTGAAAAGAAAAACAACCCAGTCTCGTCTTATTTTTCTCTCCCGAGTCGGTTCCTGCGAGAATGAAGGCCGGTGTATACCGGAAACAATAGCTCAGTTTTTCTGACTCCGTTGATTAACTCAACCGGAAACTCAGCGAAAATAAATTCGCCTGTATCAACACGGGTTTTCCGCAGTTATCCTGCGCCTCGTGCAAATGCGACAGTGTCGTAAAAGTCCGCAAGGGGGTTCGAAGGAACATAAGAAAAAGTGCACAGCGCAGGAAAAGTTGTCCATTTCGGTCTCGAAATTTCGCAAACGCGGAAAAAGCGAAGGTAGGGTTGCCGTCGCGGGGAGGTCAAGTTCACGCAAGTGTCCCACTGTACACCTTTTCTCTCTGTTACTATACGAAAATACGTTTTATTTAATAATCAGCTTCGAAGCCTTTTTTTTCCTCCAATATCATGAACACCTTGGTTTTTTATTCTCATACGATCGCAGCCAATCGTCGTCCGAGTTGTCGTCGTGTTTTTCTCGTTAATATATCCCCCCCCCCCCCCATTTTCACCCTTTTCATGATTATTTTCGCTTTTGTGTGTACGTGTGTGTCTGTGTTGCATGTTTCCCATTGCGCTGGAAGACCGCTGTCTGTGCTGACTGCTCAAAAAAAAAAATACTATGAGGTAGCCCTTTCGCGATAAATAGAACGGATGAAAAATACTGTTGGTGGTGAAAGGCGATCCGAGAAGCCGCGCGCAATTTGAGCGTCCTTCGCTCGCGACAATCGCAAGACCGCCGCACCCGCATCGTCGGATCACGCGAATTGAATGAAAAATAGAAAAACAATGTACAGTCCGCGCCCTTTCGTCTCGTTTACCAACAGTATTTTTCTTGGCGAGGCAGAGAAAGAACCGTAACGCTGTTTTTTCTCCTCCTTTTCTTTCTTTATCATTCTATCACAATGCCGCGTGATTCCGTCGGAACGTCTCTCGCCCAGGCGTGTCTCTCCCACGCGCCCTTTCGAAAAAGGATTATATTTGCCTACTTACGCTTCTAAAATTTACAATTATCGTTAATTTTTCTCATTTTGTTCCTTCCGCTCCGTCGTTCGATTTCAATTATTCTCGATGCGAGCGCGACTGAGATTCCGCGGATTTTTTTAGAGCCCGCTTGATGAAGGGCGCGGCGATTGGATAGAGCATGAACAGCACGTGACCGCAGTAATATATGCTTCCGAAAACGGGTATGTAACGAGACGAGGACATCAAGACGAACGGTATCAGCGAATAGCCCATTAATACGAAGGTGTAGATCTTTAGGACGATCCAAACTGCGGCTCGGAGCGTCCAATTTTCCGCCAGGGCCTTCTGCAATCTTTCGTGACGCTTCAGACACGGCCCGATCTGTAATAACGTCGAAATACACGATAAATGTAGCCCCCTCGGCGTTTGCTCCCTTTTGTCCCGGCGTAGCACTCACGTCTTTCTCACAGTACATCAAGAGGAATTCCATGAAGAAGCAGAGATAGTAGCCCGAGTGGAAGCCGTGCCACACAGCGAGGAAAAGCAGGGTCACCACTTGGCTGAAAATTCGCGAACCGAGGAATTTCAGCCTCTTGTATATGTACTCGGCGCACCAGTGATTCGTGTTGATGTTGAACGACATTATGTAGTGATCGAACGTAGTCGCATTCTCGAACGTGAGAAGCGCAACGTTCGAGCAACCGTCCCACTTCGGATTGCCGTCCTTGTCTTTGCCGTTGTAAGGTAGTCCGAAAGTGATGCATACCTGCGACACGAACATTTGACGCTTTTAACGATGTCATCTGCGACACAACGATAATCCAAACAAACCCAAATAAAAACAATTGATCGCTTCTGATAAATATTCCCGATAATAGTAACAGTAACAAGCAAAGCGACAGCGTTGGCCTGACCGAAACCAAAACCCACCCTGAATAAACCCAAACAAAAACTAACCAAGTCAAACAAACCCAAGTAAAACGAACAAAACCAAAAAAAAAGCGAACAAGCGCAAATAAAAATGAACGCATCCAAACGAAAACGAACAAACCCAAACAAAAAACGATCCAAGCCGGACAAACCCAAACAAAAACGAACAATTGATCGCTTCTGACAAATATTCCCGATAACAGTAACAGTAACAAGGGAAGCGTCAGCGTTGGCCTGACCCAAACCAAACCCACCCCTTCGGTTATCAGCCAACAACTGATGTACTTGTAGAGATTGACGCGACCCCAAAGGCCGAGCATGAAGCATTTTTTGAAGAAGTTCTGCTGACGATACTCGTCACTCAGGAGATACTGATCGGATACGTAGATCGTGCCGATTTGAAAGACGGCAACGTAAATGAAACCGACGACGGCTCGTTTTATGCCAGCCATTAAGCAGCTCGATCTAAGATCGTCTCCGTTCTCGATGAGCGTGCCGTTCACGTAATCGAGATAACGTCGCATGCTGAATTGCGGCCCAACGAGAAAGGAGCCGGGGAAGTAAACGTACGCGGCTACCTCCAGGAAACTCGGGCAACTCCTCAGTGCCACTTTCTTCTGGTCATTCGACAGGCTCTCCTGCAATCGTAGATAATTCGATTACGCGGTACGAAAGCGTCGCGAATGTCGATGTTTCGTCATTGGCCAATCGATCGATAATGGCCGTTACGATTCGTTTGGCAATCAATCTGACGGAATGGTAGACGTCTGTAAGTGGATTAAGGGGCTATGTCAGTGTGACACTTTCGAAAAATCGATTTTTTTTGTTGCCTTTTTCGACAGTTCGATAGTTAAATTTTTAAACGATCGTTAAATCGATCATTTTTAAATGGTTAAAACGATAGTTAAATCTTTAAACGCGTTTTTCTCGAAATGAGATTTTTCAAATTTGCTGACATTGTAACTCAAAGAGCAATTATCCGATTGACTTGAAATTTGAACTGAGTACTCCTGAATATATTTACTGTACAATGACGTAGGATATTTTTGATTGGATGAAAATTAACGATTTGGCATTGAAAAAAAACGACCATTTTAAAGGGGAGAAAACAGACTTTTTCCATAACTACGCCATTTCGTTAGATTTAGATATTTTTCGAAAATCGTACGTCATTGTACAGGAAATACCTTCCAGTTTAACGACATTTATTCCTTTTTCGGTTTCAGCTACTCAATAGGCCGGGATCATGTCAGCAGTGGAGAAACTTTTTTTTTGCGCCTCGGAAGGCAGCGCATAAGTCGCTTGGATCTCAATATTTTTCTATGGAAAAATTATGTAATAAAGGTCAAATATAGCCAAATATAGTCTTAAGGGGGTCGGCTAGTGTGTCAGATCAAAAGAAGAGAAAACGGCCTTGCATGACTTCTTTGAAGAAGAGGAAGGTGTACTCTATGGTCCAGGCATAGCAGATTCACGGTGAGACCATTTTTTTATTATGAATTATATACAACTTTCAAACGCGTTTTTCTCAAAACACGATTTTTTCAAACTGCTGCCATGATATCTTAAAAACTATTTGATTGATTCTGCTCAAATTTATACAGCATGTTTAGTTCATATAATAACGACAAGATTAACTAAAATAATTGAGATTGCTTCGTTAGTTTTCTTTTCATCAGCTAAATAGACCCCAAAAAAATACGAAAAATTGAATTTTTTTTCTAAAGCGTAAAAAAAATATTTTTTTGTAATTCTAACTTTATTTTAGTTCCATGTAGAGCCTCAAGTCTCACGATTAAAATTGCGTTTGGTTTTTTGATTTCGGATAAGCAGAACGGCCGGAATAATGGCAGCAGTGGAGCACCTGTTTTTATATTCCTGTTGGGCGGTGTATCTCCGACTATATTCTATATAATGACTTAACAAATTTCACAAAGTTTGTTTAAATGTTATTAAAAATGATATACAATTTATAAATTATTTTATTTTAATGGTTTATTAAAAAAAAATCCCCAAAAAGCATTAGAAAACGGCCTTCACACTAGACCCCGTTACTTTTCCGAAACATTTAATTGAGTACTTTTCTTCCAAAAAATGCCCGAAAATCACCCAAATTTTCAGCGTTCACACTGGTATAGCCCCTTAACAATGTTCGCCTGCTTGAATCGATACTCACGTCCGATTTAGTGCCGTCCCACAGATTGAAGGCGAGTCCGATGAGTCTCAGGGTCAGCACGCACTGAGGCATCGTCCACACGATGTCGTAAACGTCCGTACTCGTCGTCCAGTAGCCTTTTATTCATCCCGATAACAAAATTTAACACCCAAACATTAAACAGCAAATTCAAGCAAATTGCGATCCTTTTTCCCTCGTCGTATCAATATTTTCTCTCGATTCGCATCGACGGACGAATAATTGCCCCTTACCGTACAGCATGTAGCCCATATTGAAGATGAACGTTATCGCCGTAGAGACGAATGTGCCACCGAGGATGAAGAGGATCAGGTACGTAGCGCAAACCGCTTGTGCCGAGTGTAAGACGTTCCATCCTGCGGCAATATGCAACATCACAAATATCATACGTAACATCGACGATAAAGCGAAGCTTCAAAAATATGAACACGCTCGAACTATCGACTAACAATCGGAATATATTATCGTCAAAAATTATCATTTCGTTCCAAAAGTTCAGGGGCAAAGCCTGAATTGAGTGTTTTTTATTCTCAGAGCCATATGGAGAAAAATTCTGACGGTGAAAAAGGCGTATGAAAATATAGTGCGCTTACCGTAGTTCCAATATCCTACTGAGAGGCCGCATATTATGAAGAAGATGTGCTGCGTCGAGGCTGATTTACTGTAGAGACTGTGCCGATGTATCAGAGCGAGGGGGAAACCTGCAAATTTTTGCATACTCGCATTCAGACAATAATTTTCATTTATGAAAATAATACATAATATAGATTTTTGTCTGGACAATTATTTTATAGAGATGTGGAATTATGTAATGAAGATGTTGAATTATTTTATATAAATGTACAAATGACTTATGATCTTTTATTTTTTGTAATTATATATTTATGCTATCTTGGGAGGCAAAGTAAAGCACACACCTTCCTGCTCGCTTTACATGTGCCTTCGCTTACTTTATATTATGACTATCAAGTTTGAATCGAGTTGGAATGCAACGAAAGTTAATTCTTTTTAATAATTCAAATTTTTTTCTGCTAGATCTAGGCTGCATATATCACTCAAAAGGTTCTACGTATTGTAATCAGAAATTTGTGACCTCAATTTATAACAAAAAGGCTTTGAATAATGATTAAAATAGAGGAATAAAGATTTTTTTAAATGTCGATGCATTCCAATGATGCAATACTTCAACGTCATTACTTTATTTTGTATAGTACAATATCTGTGTATAGATACTTCAACGCTCAAAAATATCTTTAAATTTTTTTGGCTGTGCTTTTTAATGCTGTGTATATATATATATATATATATATATATATATATATATATATATATATATATATATATATATATATATATATATATATATATATATATATATATATATGACATGGCAGTGCAGCAATGCCAAAAAAATAAAAATATATATTCGAGCGTGAAGTATCTATACACAGATATTGTACTATACAAAATAAAGTAATGACGTTGAAGTATTGCATCATTGGAATGCATCGACATTTAAGGGGTTACCCCCACTTGCGATTTTGAAAAAATCGATTTCTTTTTATTGCATTTTTTTGAAGTATAAGTATCTGAGAATATGTCCTGAAAATTTCAAGTCGATCCGAACAACATTGACTGAGATATGAGCGTTGAAAGAGAAGAATCCGCGTTGAAAGAGCGTTGAAAGAGAAACTTTAAACGCGTTTCTCTCAAAATGGCATTTCTGAAGTCGGTGACCAAGATTACTCGAACACTAATGAACCGATCTTCTTGAAATTTTGCAGGCTTATTTAATACATAAAAATGTAGTCTTTAATCGTTCGATTTTTTTCGTTAAAATCGAACCATTAACTTTGACTGTCCGCCATTTTGTGAAAAATGAATATTTTTTAAAATCCTTCGATTAAAGACTAGTTTATACTTATATTTGACTAAAACCATCCGCATTTTTTTCTCAGATGATCGACTTCGCCGCAATGTTGGTCACCGCAAACCGTGTATATAAAAACATTATTTCATTGACGGCCATTTGCCACTAAACAATGTAATATTTTTCAATAAAAAAATTACCGAAAGTTCTTCAAGATGTGTTCTTTAAGATGGTATATTGGTCGATTAAAAAAGTTTTGTAGTTTTCTTTTAAAAAATGCATGAAAAAGGCCTTTTATTGCGCTACAAGTGGGGGTAACGCCTTAAAAAAATCTTTATTCCTTTATTTTAATCATTATTCAAAGCCTTTTTGTTACAAATTGAGGTCACAAATTTCTGATTACAATACGTAGAAACTTTTGAGTGATATTCGCAGCCTAGATCTAGCAGAAAAAAATTTGAATTATTAAAAAGAATTAACTTTCATTGCATAACTCCACATACACACACACACACACACACACACACACACACACACACACACACACACACACACACACACACACACACACACACACACACACACACACACACACACACACACACACACACACACACACACACACACACACACACACACACATACACACACTCACATACATATATATATATATTAGTTTATATGTAATCATATATAAATAACTATTGTTATTGTGTAAGGCACATTTCCTCAAAATTATACATATATACATATAAGTATGTATACATAAATAATTTTTGAAGTTGTCAATATCCAAAAAAAACCGTTTTTTTTTTTCAATTTAATATAATATATCATTTTAGACAGCTTTGTCTTCACATTCATTTATAACTGTATTGAAGGACTTACACCTAATTCAAATTATTGAAAAAATCGATTTTATTTTCGACAGGTCCTCAAAATATGCCATTTCAAAAACGTTAACCGACAATTTCAAGTCGATCCGTTCAAAACTGAGGAAGTTATTGGCGTATCTAGGTAGATACCGTGAACCAGCACAGTTTAGACTCGTTTTTCTCAGAATAATTTTTTCAAGATCGGTGACCATATCTAAAAAATCACTGCACCGGTCGACTTGAAATTTTACAAGCTTCTTTTACATATCAAAAAGCAGTGCTCGAACGAAGGAATTTTCTTTCCGATGAGTAGTTTACTTTTTATCAATGAAAGTAGAGGGTTTCTTTCACTGATAATCGATACTTTCACTTTGGACTGCAGCCAAACAAACAAAAATCAATATTTCATTGAATCGTTTGATGGCCAAATTTCAAATGATTTATTCTAGAGCAGCAGTGGTCACCGAAATGGGCCTTTTTCAAACAGCGATCTGCACAAACCGTTGTGTCTACCACATTTATAAATATTCATCAATTCAAACATTGTAAAAGATACTTTGAATCATACTCATAATTTTGAGAAATCAAAAGAATTGAAAACCCGCCCACAATGTCCCAGAAAAAACTCACGAAAATTCGTCTTCATTCCAGCCCCGAGTTAGGTGTATCCCATTAAGGGGAGATATACCCCTAGATGGTCGAGGTCGAGGATTCAGAAGCTATGAACATTCCATCGATCGTAGAAGACCTACACTATTGGCCTGGTATCGATGATTCCATGTAAGTTGACACATTTCATGATTTATTCATTCCCAAATTTTCACACGCGTTTTTCTCAAAACCACGTTTTTCAAATCGGTACCCAAAATTTCTCGAAAACCAATGAACCGTTTGCCTTGAGGTTTTTTGTGGTTATTCTATACACCATTATCTAGTACTTGTCATAGGATTTCTTTCCGTTACTTAGTTTTTGTTTTATAGGCAAAATAATAACTAATTTTTGGCCCAAAAATCACTTTATGTTCAAACGTTCGCCATTTTGTCATTAATCGATATTTTCAAAATCGGCTATGACAAGTACTAGATTATAGTATCTAATTTAATAATCTTTTTGGTTTTTTTTCAGATGATTTTTGAAGAAACGCCAGTGGGTACCGTATATGCAGATTTTTTTACGACGCTCCAAGGATCACACAATATCCTTGTATATTTTTGATATTTTTAAATAAAGAAAATTAAACATATTTTTGAATGTATATACTTTGAGATAATTAAAACCCCAATCCGAAATTTCAATTAGTTTTCCTCGAAAAAATTCACAAAAATGACCTTTTCTTCCGGCTCCTAGGTGTATATCTCCCCTTAAATATCTTAATTGTTATCATTTTCGTTTAAACAATGATAACATACAAGGTATTCAAATATAATTATAAATCAATGCTAAATACAGCTTAATAGAAAATCTTATATAAAATGGAAAAGAAATAGTTTTTGAATATTCTAAACTACTGAAATGATGCCTCACGTAATAAATATGATTATTTATATGTATAGCTTATTTATTATTTATTAAATCACTCTACATTAATAAATATAATAAATAAATGAACTAACAAATATACTAATATGAATAATGTTAAAATGTTTGTAAAACTTAAAAAGTGAAGTTTTAATAGCTTTTCAAAACCATCTCTAAGCTCCTCCTCTAAACAGAATAATCTTCCTATTATGATAATGTAGACTGCTGCACCTGAAGAAATGTGTAAAGCTCAAAAAACATGTAAATCAGGTTCATATAACGGATTTTTTTATTAATACTGACGGATTCATATAACTTATTACAACTTTACACGAAGGATCTTCGTGTAAAGAATTATCCAGAATAATATAAATTTCAAAAATCGCGATTTGTGCCTGTGGCAATGAATTCTCGTGTATATTATCTATTCAGTGTCTAACCAGTTCCAGAGTCTTATCGGCAAGGTCGTAAAGTTATCAGCGAACAATTAGACTTCAAACATCGCGCTTGCAGTCACGAAGACAACGCAAAATTGATTTTTTTCCCCGTCTACATATCCTGCTGCAGTATTGCGCAGGAAAAATGTACAAAACAGTTATTCGTTGTGTAGAACGGGCGTAGAGGGTGTTAAGGGGCGGGGTGGGGGGTGATCGACTGCTGGCGCGATCGCAGTGGCAAGTTTTGGTACTGCGTCAGGCCGCATGGCTATATCTGTAGAGGCGGAAATGGGCTGTCGTCTGCTAGTGATCATGTGCTATATACACGATCGCCCACTATCGTTATCTTCGACTCTATTTTTTTCCCTGCGACTATCTATCGATAGATGTGCAACATGAACGGAAAAAAAATGGCTTCGCGCGATAATTACGTTTAACATGCATTAAAGTTGCGCAAGCTCGTACGACGCGTTGCTCGCGTCAAAAGTATGACAAAAAAGGTCACGAGCAAGGATTTTCGATTTTACAGCTATATCGAGTGAAAAGGGGGGAGCGCGCACAAGCTCCGCAAGGTAAACAAGGTATCGCGACCTTGTCGAGCACCTTCCGCAAATTTTTTTTCGCGCTACGCCACGAAGGACGTGCACACGCGAATTGAATGGCAAATTCAGGACGCGTGCGCACGCTCGTAGTATACGAGTCTTTTGTTATTTACCTAAAAGTATGGAGGCCACGAGACGCACAGCAGGAACAGGAGCTCCGATTAAATTTGCCAATGCTTCTAGCAGGCTCTCAACCATCGTCACAGCTACCATTTTTAACTTCCTCTTTTAGGAAACTTTAATTTGTACACCAATCGATAGGTTTGACGCGAAGAGTTTCTCGTCGCACGGGAAATTGTACGTCGGGGCGGCGTTGTACGTTCGCGAATTTTGATTGTGTTCGAATTTTTAAACGGTGTGTGTCGTCGGTGCTCGGCCAAGCTCGGAACTAGATGCTTCGTCGACGAAAGACGACGCGACGGGCCTTCGAGGAGACGCGCGTATACACCTGTACGTGCATACACGCGTATGCATGCGAGCCAAACGTTTATGCGCTAAATACGACACGAACATTCCCGTAAGCGCGATTTTGACATTTTTGAATTGACGATTATTTTTTTACACGTGCGATTTATCGGTGATGAGAGAAAAGTGCACATTCGGCGAATTTACGAGCGGCAGCTTTGCAGGATAAAGGATAAAATCGCCTCTACTCGGAACGCTCCATCTGACTAGAATGTTTGGCCTGCCGACCCACCCCGCGCGATCGTTCACTAACCGTGCCAAACGAGGTTAACTCTCGCGGGTGCCCCGTTTATTTCTTTTCTCTCGCTCTGTATTGGCGATCCCACGACTTTTAGTCACTTACTTCCGGCACCGCGCGATTACGGCGCTCCGTCGTTATTCTTGACGCGCAGCAGTTCGGCCGCCGAGCGCGGTGGGGGCAGCACCTACGGAAGGGGGAGACGCGTCATGTGACCGCGAGTTGGCGACGATACTTATAAGCGGTTATCAGCAGTCGGTCGGGTCGGCGCGGACGAGATAATTCCAATTGACTATTTACTTATCTGTAAAGTAGCGTATTAATCTTCATTACAATTAAATGGCTGTATTTATTCTTCGTTTTACAAGCTACCGATTATCGGTAAATTTAACTGGAGAGATCTCTCTAGGCGGCCGAAAATAAGTGAATTTTCGAATTTTTTGTGTCGAAACTATTTATTCTATATAATTAAAGGGCTACACCTCGCCGGGTAAAAAAATTGCATTTTACAAAAATATTTTTATTCGATAATACTACAATTGAGTGAGATGCAGCTTCTAACAATCGGCCGGGCGAGCGGTGGCAGCACCATACTTCAAACTTCAAACGTGTTTTTCTCGAAGCACTGTTTTCAAAGTCCGTGGACATGATATCTCGAGAACCACTTGATTGATTGTTTCAAAATTCACAGAAGACACGATCATAAATATTTAACGGTCATTGACGATCTCACTTTTTTAAAATCGGCCTTCATTTTTTTAAGGTACGTAAAAATGACGACTTTGTTCATAGATTTTGTAAGCTCGAGTTTCAATTCGCTGCCACGTTATTAAAAATAATGATTTTAAAAATCGACGATCGTCAACGTTATGTATGTATTGTTAACTCGAATAACCCATTTGGGTTTTAGATTCCGGATGGACCGTTTAAGCTGGAGAGTGTCCACCACTGAACGTCGCAAAAAAAATTCTGTATCTGCCGGCGGCCATGTTTTTGTTGTTTTTCTGTATTTTTTGGTGATTTTTTTCAAAGACTAACAATATATGTATCTTTGTGTTAAAAAAATGCGTTTCTTTGTCACCAACCGTTTCCCAGAAAAAAAATTCGGAATTTGGCAATTTTTTTCGAGCATCTAGGTAGATGTGACCCCTTAATGAAAAAGTAGTTTTAAGAAATGATTTTCGAGGAACTTTAGGTTAACATAGACGGTAATTATGTTATCTGGAAGTGTGCAGTATTTCAAAATGATCGATCAGATAGTTTTTGAGTTATCTTGTACGAGGTTGACGAAAAAGTGGTTTTCAGGAAAACTCAGTTTAAGGGGCTATATCAGTGTGACACTTTAAAAAAAATCGATTTTTTTTGCCTTTTTCGACAGTTTATATTTTCAAGAATATACTGTAAAAATTTCAAGGCCGTATCTCCAATCATTTTATGTCGCAAAAATCGATAGTTAAATCTTTAGACGCGTTTTTCTCGAAATGAGATTTTTCAAATTTGCTGACATTGTAACTCAAAAAGCAATTATCCGATTGACTTGAAATTTGAACTGAGTACTCTTGAATATATTTACTCTACAATGACGTAGGATATTCTTGATTGGATGAAAATAGACGATTTGGCATTGAAAAAAACGACCATTTTATAGGCAAGAAAACAGCCTTTTTTCCACAACTACGCAATTTTGTTAGATTTTGATATTTTTCGAAAATCCTACGTCATTGTACAGGAAATACCTTCCAGTTTAACATTTTTTTCCTTTTTCGGTTTCAGCTACTCAACCGGCCGGAATCATGTCAGCAGTGGAGGAACTTTTTTTTTTGGCGCCTTCGAAGGCAGCGCACAAGTCGCTTGGATCTCAATATTTTTCTATGAAAGAATTACATAATATAGGTCAAATATAGCCAAATATATTCTTAATTTTCCGAAACATTTAATCGAGTACTTTTCTTCCAAAAAATTCCCGAAAATCACCCAAATGTTCAGCGTTCACACTGGTCTAGTCCCCTTAAAGTTTCAAGACTCGAAAATTTTGTCACTAAATAATCGACCGACTTCGAGGTCACGAAGTAGTCCTTCAGCTACCTCAGAGCACTTCTACACGTCATAAAGGGACCCCCTTAAGGGAGATTACTAGTCTAGAGGTCCAAAAAAGGTGAAAAACAGTATCCAGAGAAACGCGTTTAAGGAGGTACGGTGATTGGAGCGAGTTCAAGATAGAAGCCCGATTTTTTTTATAGCATTGTCGAAACCTTCGTCCATGCGTATGCGGAGTTTCCACGAGATATACCGTACACTCTCCGAGTTGTTAATTGTTAAAGTTGGTGAATTAGTCACACGTATACGACAAAATGTGCCTGTCCTCTCATATATCGATTTTTTTGCTACTTGGAGCCAAGAAACACGTAAAAAAACTGATGGTTACGTTCATTGAATCTTTGTGATCGATAAGGCACCTTGAATTGGAAAGCTCACCGCAGAAATAAGCAATAAATTTAGAAATAAAGTCGCAAAAACCGAAGTTTTCGGAGAGCGAGACTTCTCGTGACGTAACAGCAGCCATCTTGCTCGACGTGTGGCAACGCCGGATATCCGCGCAAAAATGATTCGTCTATCGGATATTTTCAACGCGAATTAAAAATATGATTGGGCGAAGCCGTACATTTTTTAATGGATTATAAAGGGCCTTTCGTCGTTATTTACTTGAAGTTCTTTTACGTACAGCAAAGGCATCTCAATTTTTCTGGCGACATGTACCTATACAACGCATCTATATATAAATTCAGCATGGGAGAACCGTCGTATAAAATAAACGTTCCTTTTTATACCTGCAAATATTGTGAAAATTGGAAAAGGGAAAAATAACATAACAATCGATGAAATATGTTTTGACTTTGGACAGATTGGACATTGGAAATTGAGGTTAACTTCAACGCGACGTTTTTTATTTGCAATCGCAATATTATCTTTTCATTTTCTAATTCTTGTCTGTCAGAATCTACATTTGTCTCTAAACTGGACTTCAGGTACAATCCCGTTACTCTTTTGATAAACTTCCACAGTATTTTCATTCTCCATGTTAACCGGCTACAAAAAATAATAAGCCGGGCGCGTGGAACCGATGACAGCCACCGAAAATGCGACGATGCTAAACGTCAACGATATGGCGTACTACTGAAGTCGAGTAGTAGATTATTAAGGTTGTTTCCATATTATAAAAATAATAGGAACCTCGAAATGCAATACTTAAAAAATATTTCTCGAAAAATAGGCCATATACATATATCTAAAACGTCGCAGTATTGCGGCGTGAAATAGACTCTAAGTTTACTAGCATGGTCATCACCGTACCTCCTTAAAGTTTTGCCAGCAGTTTTATCGTTGTAATCATAACCTTCAATGTTATCATATGTTGGACCTTCTTCTTCAACTTGAGTTGCTTCAAGCTCCGAACGAGACTTGACATTTTCACAGCAGCCTAACCCCTTAAATAGAGCGACGAATGCTACAGATGAGCGATTGGCTTTGTCCATAGAGATCACGCTCACGCGACACAGGCGCGACATCTAGCGGTAGGTAGCGGCGTTACGTCGGTGGAAAACCGACGGAGGACTGCAGCAGGTGACGCGCAGCACGGTCATTTCTCAACGCGTGTCATTTCGTCTCAAGCCGTACACGTCCATGGGAGTCGATCATCGTTGACGTTGCGTGTACATATAGGAGGGCGGAGTGTGTAATAGTTACCGGTCCCGTTTGACTGTTGCAATTAATATATTTCGTCAAAATAGCGAAGAACGCGGAAAAGTTCGAATTAAATTAAGCATATATCAAATAACAGCACAATGAGTAATTCGCGGAGAACAAAAATAATCTCGATCGCAACGCTTCTGTTACTGTTCGTATTTGCCGGAGCAAAATTGCAGCGTTCGTCCGACGATGGCTTGGTGGAGCGGCTCAACGAGGACAACTGGGACCTCATGCGCACCGGGGAATGGATGGTAGAATTGTGAGTTTCCGAATTTCTCCCCCGCCCCCAGGCCACTTCGATCATGCAACTCGAAAAATGGCCGAAAAAAAAAACAATTTTCTCGTCTTTTTCCCTGCATCGATTTTTGCGCAGTTTCATTGGTCTTTGTGTCACGTAGCTACGCGCCGTGGTGTCCGGCGTGCAAGGCGCTCGAGCCGATATGGGAAAATCTCGCGGCCCGCAAGACGGAGTTGGGGATAAGCGTGGGCAAGGTGGACGTGACGGATTCGCCGGGTCTCAGCGGCAGATTCATGGTCACCGCTCTACCTACTATATACCAGTAAGAACCGACCCCGTAAACCTAGATCGCGATGATAAGCGTGCGCCAAAATTGACTCGTATGCTCCGACGCAGCGCGAAAAACGGCATCTTTCGCCAGTACAAAAGTCCGCGGGACATGGACTCGCTGATCAGCTTCGTGAGGGAAAAAACTTGGACCAAGGTCGACCCGATACCCAGCTGGAAGAGCCCAGTCTCCGTTCAGATGGCCATCGTCAGCCACGTCTTCAAGATGTCTCAGATACTCAGAGTAAGCTTACCATTCTCCATGTCTTCAACCCTTTGTTTTTGGCTATCGAAAAAATAGGGCTGGCAATTGGGTCGCGAAATTTGATGGGGCGGTGTTTGAGGAAACTGAAAGCAGCCGTGGTTCTGTGCACAACTGTGGGAATCTCGATGGTTGAGGTGATGCGAAGAGTATATGGGTACGAGAGAGAAATAGCAATCGAGGAGATGAAGGGGACAGAGAATGTTACTTATCTACCTAAACGAACCCAAACATAGCGCATTGAGTTGATGCGAAACTCCTTAAGGATGTTCGGTACGGGCGATACAATGTTGCCATGGTAATCCATGTTGAAAACATAAAAAATTTCAAAAAGTTCAGAATTTTATAAAATTTGGTGAACATATTCTTTAGTGCCAAATTTGACAATACAAATTTTTTCAGATTTTTCTTCACAGTTATCGAGTAAGTTAACACTAAAGTTCACGTGTATAAGCATTTCCATATATATATAGGTATACATTGCGCGCATAAGAAATCTGCTTTAATGCTTAATTACTCGATAAGTAGAAGAAAATTTTGAAAAAATTTGTGTTTTCGCACTTAATGTTGAAGAACATCACCAAATTTGATCAATTTCTTAACATTTTGGACTTTTGTACCGAAACTCCTTGAACCAAATGCATCTTCTCATGACGATACGAAACAGCTTAAGGGGCTACATCTACTTAGAGGCCCGAAAAAAGAGCCATATTCCAATTTTTCTTCCCGGGAAACGGTTGGTGAACAAGAATCGGTTAAAGTTTAAAGTTTGAAGTACGGTGGTACTACCGCTCGCCCGGCTGACAGAAGCTGTGGTTCATTCAATTTTCGGAATATTCCAATGAGATTTTCGGGGAATCTAAAGGGCGATACGCGCGAATAAAAATATTTTTGGAAAATACAATTCTTTGACCCATTAGGTAGATGTAGCCCGGTAACCTAAACGCATTATCTCAAGGCGATGAGAGACACCTCAACCCAAACGAACTCAAATGCATCATCTTAAGATGTGAATCACCTGAACCCGGTCAAACCTAAACACATCCCTTCGAGAAAATGCCAAACACCTTAACTCAAACGCATAATCGCAAGGTGATGCCAAACACCTTAAGGGGCTATACCAGTGTGAACGCTGAAAATTTAGGTGAATTTCGGGAATTTTTTGGAAGAAAAGTACTCAATTAAATGTTTCGGAAAATGAAGAATATATTTGGTTATATTTGACCTATATTACATAATCTTTTCATAGAAAAATATTGAGATCCAAACGACTTATGCGCTGCCTTTAGAGGCGCCAAAAAAAGTTCCTCCACTGCTGACATGATTCCGGCCGATTGAGTAGCTGAAACCGAAAAAGGAAACAATGTTGTTGAACTGGAAGGTATTTCCTGTACAATGACGTAGGATTTTCGAAAAATATCAAAATCTAACAAAATTGCGTAGTTATGAAAAAACGTCTGTTTTCCTGCCTATAAAATGGTCGCTTTTTTCAATGCCAAATCGTCAATTTTCATCCAATCAAAAATATCCTCGTTTATATACGTCATTGTAGAGTAAATATACGTCATTGTAGAGTAAATATATTCAAGAGTACTCAGTTCAAATTTCATGTCAATCGGATAATTGCTCTTTGAGTTACAATGTCAGCAAATTTGAAAAATCTCATTTCAAGAAAAACGCCTTTAAAGATTGAACTATCGATTTTTGCAAGATAAAATGATATTGATATAAATTATATAAATGATAATGATATTCTTGAAAGTATAAACTGTCGAAAAAGGCAAAAAAAAATAGCTCTTTCGAAAGTGTCACACTGGTCTAGCCCCTTAACCCAAACGCATCATCGCAAGGTGATGAGAAACACCTTAACCCAAACAAACTCAAAAGCATCATGTTAAGATGTGAATCACCTTAACCCAAATAAACCCAAACACATTATTTTAAGATGTGAAACACCTTAACCCAATCGCATCACCTTAAGATATCGTGAAACCCCTTAACTAAACAAACCCAAATCCATCACTGCACAAATATGTGAAACCTCTTAACGCAAACATATCACCTAAAGGTGATGCGAAGCACCTCAACCTAAAAAAAGTCAGACTCGACACCTTAAGATTATGTGAAACACTCGCCCAATCGGTAGAGATCTTCAATCAACTATTTTCAAAGCTTTTTGGATATCCGTCGCAAATTTCTTTCATTTGCAAAGGGAAAATACGGTTTGAGAATAAAAAACTCATATTTTAATTCTGGTTTACGTTTTGTTTCTTCTCAAGGGAGTACACAACAAATTGATGGAGGAC
The DNA here is from genome assembly GCA_963210295.1 of Ophion ellenae. Taxonomy (NCBI): domain Eukaryota; kingdom Metazoa; phylum Arthropoda; class Insecta; order Hymenoptera; family Ichneumonidae; genus Ophion; species Ophion ellenae. The sequence continues at coordinate 49,035,106 of OY723388.1, read as the reverse complement.
TTTGGATTACCTACGTGGGGCAGTTACCTGATCTTCGCAGTCGCGACTATTCTTCTCGGGGCAGTCCTCGGAATGGTACGAAATCGCTGCGTAACTTTGCGCATACTTACAAGCCGCCCGAGCGAGACCAATTTCCATTTATCATTTGCTCGCAGATAATCGTTTGCCTGATCGACTTCATATACCCGGTGAAGGCGAGCTCGACGCAGGACAAGAAGAAGGAGAAAGACGGATCCGGCGGTTTTATGCAAGCGAAGAGTTTGGAGGACGAAGAATTAGTGGAGAACGTTAAGGACGATCTGGTGGACGAGGAGCAGGCCAGCGGTGCTGAGGATCAGAACGATGAGGATGAGAAAGACGCGGCGAAGGGAGCGCCGAGCAGTCCGAACGTTCGTAAACGCAAGCCACGAAAAGCCGACTAGATTCTTTTTTTGCAAGATCGAGGCACTGCTCTACCGACCTGATCTTTGTTTTCGTTACCTCCGCTTCTCCTTTTCTACCCTCCTCTCTCTTTCTCTCTCTGCCCCTCCATCCCTCATCTTCACTCTCCTCCTCGATAACCGTTTTCGAACGAAACAATATTGCACAATTTTCTCATTCGCGACAAAACGCCAATTCGGATTGAAAGATTGCAAGACCTGACATTCCAGCACAACACGACGATCTGGATTTTCGTGAAGTTCGACGTTTCTTCGTTTACTTTCTTTTTATACAACAAAATGTTAAGAGACCAGGATTTGCGACGATGCGACGCGTCGAAGAGCGTTATTGTATTGTGGAACGTCGCGTCGCGCGAATCTCAAACATCAAGAATCAACCAACGATAAATTCGACTGTCGATGAAAAGTCGAGATGCGCGTGTCGAGGCGATTTCGATAATGGTAAAAATAAAACGCCATCACGATCGAAAGAACGAGACCAATGTTTAATATCGCCCGCTCGCCGATTACATTTTTCCCCACAGGATACAATCTTTTTTTCAATGTAACGAAAATCGCTACTCGATTTTCTGAAGTCTCTCGAGGTTGAAATAGAAAATACCGGAAAACGCAGTTTTCCAAAAATTTTCCGAAAAATGCGTTTTTACAAAGTATTTCCGGAAAACGCATTTTTACAACATCATTCCGGAAAACGCATTCTCCCAAAATATTTTCGGAAAACGTATTTTTCAATATATATCCGGAAAACGCATGTTTCCAAAATACTTTCGAAAAACGCGTTTTTCTACAATAGTTCCGGAAAACGCATTTTTCAAAATATCTTCGGAAAATTCATTTTTCGATATATTTCCAGAAAACGCATATTACAAGAATATTTCCGGAAAACGCATTTTTACAAAATATTTCCGAAAAACGCATTTTCTAAAATATTTTCGGACAACGCATTTTCCAAAAAATTTCCGAAAAACGCATTTTTCCAAAATATTTTCGGAAGACGCATTTTTGAATATATTTCCAAAAAACGCATTTTCCAAAATATTTCCGCAAAACGCATTTTTCCAAAATACTTTCGGAAAAAACATTTTTCCAAGATACTTCCGGAAAACGCATTTTTCCAAAATAATTCCGGAAAAAGCCGACGGTCATACGAGCGTTCTCGAGACGGCATATATTTTGGCGAATGAAAAAGAAGATACTGTCAGCCTGACGAGCCGACTTGAGAGCGTACGTTGCACACGATTCGATCGTTGAATTGCGATTATATTCGTACCAGCAATCGTTGAGATATGTTTTAAATTTCGTTTGTTCTCGAATGTCACAATTATCACGATGATTCATCGCCGCAATCGTCGATCAACGCACCGCTGCGCGGTAACTAGAATCATGTCTTCCGTGTTATCGTCAATGAGAGAATGCGAGAAGAAAAAAACCAAGATAGTCTAGGATTCTCATGTCAATGAAGAACAGAAGAAAAAAAAATACGAATACTCTGCTAAGCTCGCGCGAAAAGAAATCTTTGTTTTATACTGACGTTTTTTCGTTTTCATTTTTCGATAACAATGTAACAAACAAACACACACACACACACACACAAACGACTAAGTTAAATACGACACCGGACAATTTGCCAGAGAGGCAAGTAGATATTGTAATACAGACTGCCTAATAATAAACGTATTTAATTATCTTGTCTCCAGTCTGCGCTTGTGATTCGTAAAAAAATATTTTCCATCGTCGATGTCGAAAATCCGTGTAAAGAAAACATCTACCGTGTGTTCACAAAAAGGTAGCTCGCGTGTGTTGCGAAGTGGTTTTGAAGAACGCGTTTATTTCTGTGGACAAAGTAAAAAAAATAAACGAAGGTGCTAAATGGTCGCGACAAAAACGCGTAAAGTTACTCACGTGGATCTGCGTTTGCTTTTGCAGCCCCGGAATTTCGTGGAGCGTGCGGATCGTCGCGTTTTTCCGGATCCCCCGCACTTTTCCTCTTGCCCACGTAAGAAGAAGGAAAGGAAATTTCGGATGTTCGCTGTGGCGGTGACCAGTTGTCCCAGTTCGGAAAGGGCGCAAATTCCGTCGTTTCACCATTGCCTTCGGCGAACGTTTCCGAAGCAGGTTCGAAATATTCCATACGTCCGGCGTCGCGTTCCGGGCCGGATAGCCTGCCTCGCGTTGTTTCCGCCCAACGCTCGTCGGCGAAGTTGGACAAGTTATCGCTGCTGACGCAGCTGCTCGGCACGTAAAACGGCGTGGACAAGTTCGAGCGTGATTTGGAGTTACTTTTGAACGGGCGTTCTGGTGCCGGGGTCGAAAATGCGACAGGAAAGTTGCTGGCGTCGATTCTCCGTAGCTTGGGAGCGGTGCCTCGCGTCGTCTCGTCGTCAGGATCGATTGGCAGCTGTAAAGAATCGTTCCTGCGCGGTTCGGTGCTCGCAGCTAGAACGCGTCGCCGATTCGTCGTCGTTTCCGGTTGATGATCAGCTGCTTGATGCCGAGTTGGGAGGCTCGGAGTCTCGGACACTCGAGGAGGGTTTGGAGATAGGCCTGGTCGAGCGTCGCGCGATTCTTCCTCGTCCAAGCGAGCTCCAAGTCGCAAACGATCTTCTCTCGGGTCTGCGGACGTTTCCGCATTCAGCGCCGCGTCGTCGCGATCTCTCGAGCCGGCCTTGTCCGGCTGCTCGTTCACCGGCTCGTCGCTTTTTCTCGGTCTTTCGTGTCTCTCCGCATCACGAGGCGAGGCCGTTTCCGCCCGCTCCAGCCGTCGAACTGGCGAATCTCCGCGCAGCGCGACGACGTCTCTCCTCTCTCGATTCGCATCTTCGCCTCTCAGCTCGTCGTCCCTGCCGGACTTTTCGGCCACCGGGTCTCGTACCGCCGCGAAATCCTCGGAGCCGCGTGCCCCCTTGGCTTTGTCCACCTCGAGGCGGTGCAGCTTGTCGCGTATCAACTGCGTCGAACGCTCCAGGCTCGGAGAGTTCGACAGCTCCCGCTCGACGCGCCCATCTTCCCTCGGAGGAAAAAACGAATCTGGAATTTTACGCAGTGCTGCGTACGAGCGATCGATAATCTCGGGTTGAAGGGGCTATACCAGGGTGACACTTTCAAAAAATCGATTTTTTTGCCTTTTTCGACAGTTTATACCTTCAAGAATATCCTGTAAAAATTTCAAGGCCGTATCTCTAATCATTTTATCTTGCAAAAGTCGATAGTTCAATCTTTAAACGCGTTTTCCTCGAAATGAGATTTTAAAAATTTGCTGACACTGTAACTCAAGGAGCAATTATCCGATTGACTTGAAATTTGAACTGAGTACTCTTGAATATATTTACTCTACAATGACGTAGGATCTTTTTGGTTGGATGAAAATTGACGATTTGGCATTGAAAACAACGACCATTTTATAGGCAAGAAAACAGACTTTTTTTCATAACTACGCCATTTTGTTAGAGTTTAATATTTTTCGAAAATCCTAGGTCATTGTACAGGTAATACCTTCCAGTTTAACGACATTTCTTCCTTTTTCGGTTTCAGCTACTCAATCGGACGCAATCATGTCAGCAGTGGAGGAACTTTTTTTTTGCGCCTCCGAAGGCAGCGCATAAGTCGCTTGGATCTCAATATTTTTCTATGAAGAAATTATGTAATATAGGTCAAATATAGCCAAATATATTCTTAATTTTCCGAAACATTTAATTGAGTACTTTTCTTCCAAAAAATTCCCGAAAGTCACTCAAATTTTCAGCGTTCACACTGGTATAGCCCCTTGAATGAAGGTTTCAAGGTATTCCTTTCGCGGAGGGTCGTATTGTGGGGGGGGGGGGGTGTAAGGAGGGCCCTCCTAATGTGTAAATTACAGTGGCGCTTGATAAAAATTAGTCACAATGTTTTATTATAAATCGGTCAATGGGTTGTAAAAATATAAGGGTTGCAAGGTATCTAAAAATGTAAGAGACAGACAGACAGAAAGATAGAGTCACTTTTGCTTTCATAATAGTAGTATAGTATTATAATATGTATAATTTTGTAGGCAAGTCATTTATGAAACTACAATTGTTAAGTTCGGATACTGAGCCCAATCGGTCAAGGGGTTTCTACGGTGATGTTTAGATGTGCTTAAAAATGAAAGCCTTGCAGTCGAGAATCGATGAAGAGAGGATGCAGGATTGGGCCATCCTGCAAGTGTAATAGTGCGAAGAAAAAAAAAGATCATGAAAACATAGTAGTTTATATTACAATAATAATAATGCATAACAAAAACATAAGTAGTTTATGAGATATGTGGGAAACACATGAACGTACGTAAAAAACATATACATCCTCCCTTCTTTTTTGGTAGTATTTTACTACCCTAAAAGGGTAGTAACAACCCCTTTTACCCTTCTAGGGGTTGAATATAACACATTCCTTTCTTAGTGGGTGTTTACACCATAAAAGGAAACTACTGTCAACATTTTACGTTTCTATCTTCAGTGGTCTGGGCTGTGCGTTGATCTGTCAGTCAGTCAGAACATGTCCTTAACGCCTCTACCGTGTTTCATACTGATTTAATAATCTTTTTGGTTTTTTCTTTTAGACAATTTTCGGAGTAGAACTTTCCACCGTTAGGCGCTATTTTTGTGGGCATAATTTTGCAATGGCAAAAAAAATTATATAAAAAATTAAGCTAAAACATTAACCCTCCGTCTGTACACTGGGTCTTTCAAGGCACAAGCAAAATTTTCAAATCGAATATCTCTGGATTTCGGAAAGGAGGGGAGTCGGGTCCCGTCCGTAAAAAAACTAGGTAGTGAGTACCCACAGGGGCGCCACGATCGATCATTTTGTGTCTGAACAGCAGAAAGTGAGTCTCGAGCGTGCCGTAGAAGACCCAGTGTACAGACGGCGACGGTATTTCGTGTAAGTAAGTGAAATTAAATTTATGCTCTTTTTCGACTTTTGTAATAATTTCAACCTTCCTGAAATGATTTTTATCGCATGTATATGTATTAGACTAATTCAAAAGCGACAATTTTTTCTCGAAATTCCCTATTTAAAATTGAGTAATTAACAAACTGCGCAAAAGGTGCTCAATATGTCCTTACACAGACGATAAGAAAACAATGTTTTGCTGTGCGCTGTATGGTGTGCCTGTGTGCGAAGAACATCGCACGTGTTTGTGTATCCAGTGCGCGCACAAAAATTTCCCGCGATAATACTGCATCTTTTTTCATTGTATTCACTTAATTACTTATATTTACTTCATTACTACGTTTATGTTATAAAAAACATTTGGATTTGTGATAAAAAAACTAAAAATAAACCGAAAAATATTATTTTCTCTGATTTTTTTTATATTAAAAAAGCGACCTTTTCGGTAGTGAAAATAAATATACTTTTTGAAAGTAGCACATTCACTGTAATTTTTTCCTAATAGTACATGTATTCAGCTATACAACCCCGGAAGATTTTTTTTTTTACATGAAAATTTGTCTTGGTTATGATTTTTTTTATGAAAATCGATGTTCCCTTCATTTTCGGTTACATTGATTGTTAAAATTTTTATTTACAACAAATGGGTAAATAAATTCTTGGATTGTTGAAAGAAATGTTGTAAAAATAATTCAGAATTTCTTCAGATTTTTTTGACATTTTTTTCTTAGAAAAAAGAATAGCAGGACTTTCACGACCCAGTGTACAGACAGTGTCCCAAAATTTAAGTGTACAGACGGAGGGTTAAGAAATATTTTTGTGTGCAACATAAGTCATTTGAATATACGAAAAAAATCCGATTATCAAATTGGTTTTTTGATAATCATGAAAATTAGCAATTTTCCAGCCAGTCACAATGGAATGGTCTCTTAAAATTTCGGTAAATTAGCTTGAAATTTTACCAGTATACCGGAATGTATTTTTACTTGATTATAGATGAAAATCAGTTGATTGTTGAATATCCGGGTTCGTGAAAGGAATACCTTAATGTGACGCGTTAATCGTTTACCAGGTCTTTGAGCCGCGATAGGAGAAAAGTTGGGGCGCAGCGATTCCCGGACGATCTCAAGCTCGCCCGAACCTCCAGACGCCTCAATGTTCATCTCGTAATCGTCCTCGGCACACATCTCCTCGAGCATCAGCGTATTCACCGACGTCGTGTCTTCTGCAATTGCAACAGGACGAGCTCTTTGGAAAAGCGAAGGCTCAAAAGTACCAGGTCCCAAAAGGACCCTCCGGCGTATTTCAATACTGACGTTTTTCTCTCGAATCTCACGACGAAACAAATATTCGTAATTTTCTAGTGATTTTTCTCTCGATTACTCTTTGATATGTGAATATTTAAATTTGACAATTTTACACTCTGGCAAGGTTTGTAAAAAATTCTGTATGATTGCCTATGTCGTATTGCAGGTTATTGGGGTCGGGAGTTTTCGCGTGTATCCTCGATCTCTGGTGCCCCGGTGTCGTTGCTTGCTCCGTGCTCGGGGAAATCATTGACCACATGAATGGAAAATGGAGCCTGGGCGGTGGCATTTTTGCCGCGTCTTCGGACTCTGCGAGCCTCTTCCGTTCGAGCTCCTGCTGCACCTCCGATAACTGTGGATGTCGTAGGGTTTTTATCAAAACCTTCGTTAACGATTTTTTGTCTGGAGCATACTTTGGTATCGATAGTTTCTGGATCATTCGTTTGTAACATTCCGTATAAAATCATGTGCGAATTTAACAATTTTTTTTCATATGAAAAAGTGATTCAGTCATAAAATTAATTACACATCTATTTAGTATGAATATCATGCTGTTAGAAAAAATATTTTTTTTTACGATGTACAAAATGGCCGACTACTAATATTTTCTTTTGTTATCTTTTTTTAGGCGCTCCGCGGCGTGACATTTAGCATCGAGAATTTTTTTACCTCGAACGAAAAACAAAAATTCTCGCCAATCTACATTAGAATACCTAGAGAAGTACGTTCGGAATTTAAAAAATATTGTTTTATTCAAAAGTTGTAGGTATTTGAACTTGAGAAATGAATTTTCAGTGAAACGTCTCGTTATACCTGCTCATAAACTGCTCATAAAATGAGAAGTTTTCGATTAATCAGAAATTCCGTACGTACTTCTCTGCGAAATGCAATTAGGAACATAACTTTTAAATTTGAAATAAATCGAGTGAAAATTGTTGAAGTTATTTGTCAAGCCAATTGGTAAAAAGCTGTTTCGAGAAGTTCCAAGTAGTCGGCCATTTTGTACATCGAAAAAAAAAATATATATATATATATATATATATATTTTTAATTAACTTTATGAGTGAATCACTTTATCATACGAAAAAAAAATTGTTAAATTCGCACATGATTTTATACCCGTTACTGTGGCCTAAGGCCTTAAATGGGGCGCTCCGTACACACGAATAACGTGTATTGCATTCGTTACAAGCAGGCATTTGTTATTGAAGAAAGACGAAAAGGCAGAATATAAATGTTGCACTTTCTTATTTAGATTTAGGGTGAATGGGATAGTGAGGGTAATGGGATAGTGAGGATACTCATACTTGTCCTGTTGAGCTTACAAGGCTGTTACACATATGGAAAACCGAGAAAACTCAGAGAATTCTTTCCTCCTGGAATGATCATGGAAAAGTCAGAGAATCTTTAAAATTCTCTGGAATTTTGCCAGAATTTTCTTTTTGGGCAACAGTACGATATCCAGGGTGCCAAGATTTGACGGTGAATTTAGGGTTATCAGCTCAAAATAAACAAAATATGAAGAGTTGCAAAAGTTGATATTTCGCTTATGTTGCGTTAAAATTAGAATTTTTCGTTAGTTATCGAAAATGACGATTTTTTCGAATTTGAAAATTTCGAGGAACATCAGGCAAGGTAAATTGGGAATATATATTTTCAACAGTGTCTCAGAAGCCAAAAATGTATTCCAAATACCACTACCATGTTTTCCTCGCTTATAGGTGCGACTAGACGGAGAGTAAATTAGTACTTTTAATCGCTAGGAGTCCGAAGAGGGACTAAAAGTATACGGTTCATCTCTCTTCGGACTTGTAAGGCTTCAAGTTTATGTAAAATATTTATATAGTTTAGTAATTTGGTGTAGTAATTATATGGAACAATTTTTATTGTTATAAAGAAACAAAGAATTTAAACAAATAAAGCATTATAATCTGGGAATTTATGTTGAAAATGATATAAATACTACGTTTAGTGGTATTTATATGATACCACTAAACAAACCCAAACAAATAAATACTTTTTGAAGCTCACTCGGTCAATTTCCATTATTTGTGATAAAATAATGATATTGTACCCATGAGCCAACAAAAATCGTTGAATTTTGCCGTATTTCCAATTACCGCTAAAAGCGCTCATAATTCCTTAAGGAACCCGAAACGGCAAATTTTTTATTCTTGAAATTCTCATTATTTCTGTTCAAATATCAAGAATTAACGGTCAAAACTCGGTGCCTCGGATATCGTACTATCCCCACTTTTTGAAAGAATTATGAAAAACTGAAACCGACTTGAAAAGGATACTAAAAAGTATATAAATAAATATTTTTGTATATTTTCAATACTTATATTATTCTTCATTATATACAAAAAAAAAGTTACGTCAGTGCCAAACATTGAAAATTTCACAAACTCATAACTAATTTACTCTAAAGCCCTATACATTTGCATTTGATTCGTCGATACACAACCAAACATCTATTGTTGTAGATACGTGAGACATTGATTTTTTATTTATTAGCACCGACATAAAAATGTTCATAATAAAGAACAGGTTCTTTTTTTTTACTTTACAGTGTTTAAATTATTTTTCGAATTGCAGTTTCAATTTTAATTTTAATTTTAATGTATAACATTTTCACGTATTTGATTTTTTTTTAATTATGTTCTTTAGTTGACCCCCACTCTCTGAAATATTTGCAGAACCGGTGTGGAAAACCTGGAAAAGTCTGGGAATTTTTTAGTCAATAATGCGTAACAACCATGGCTTACGACTTTCCTCGTCCTCGTGCATGCACCGGGCATCCCATTTGAAACAAAGCATTACATCATTCGAAATTAGGTCGTGGAAAAAAATGTTGCGTACAAACGTTTTATGGTTCCAATGGGGGGGGCATTTGATGATGGTACTAATTTTTTTTTGTCGGTGCGTTTCGGGAATCTCGCGATATCTTTGAATTTTTCAAATGGAAACGCACAGTTTCTATTTCACCAAAAAATATCCGATTTTTAGATGAATCCGTCGAAAAAGGAAAACGTTTCTAGCTTGAAAAACAAAGAAGTTATTCTCGAGCATTCACCGGGGGCCCCATTCGAAACAAAGCATCAGAATAATTCGAACTCAGGTCGTACAAAAAAAGAATTTGTACAAATGTTTTACGGTTCGAATGGGAACATTTGATGGTTACACGAATATTTTTTTTTGTTGCGCGTTTACAAAAAATCGCAACATTTTTCGATTTTTCAAATGGAAACGCATAGTTTCTGATTTACCAAAAAATAGCTGATTTTGAGACGAATACGTCGAAAAAAAATGAAAATGTCTTTAGCTTGTAAAACAAGGAAGTTATGGTAGTTCAAAAATTTGCGAACAAAATTAGTTTGGAGCTCTATTTTATATAATAATAATCCCGTTCGGTAAATGTCTAGAATCGGGGCTCCTGACCAAAAAGGGGTTGAAAATTTTTCCACCTAGCTGATATTTTTCAGGCTACTTTCTTACGATTATACAACTTGGCGGAAGACAATTTATCGAACAAACCGAAACAAACCCGAACAAAATATATTTTACACGCACAAAACAAACCAAAACTAACTCGAACAAAATATATGTTACACGCACACGCACACGCACACAAAAATCTGCTCGAAACGGCTAAGCGGCGGTTTTTTCATGGATGCGTGCGTGCGCCCTACCCCCTGACCTCAATATTCACGTCGAAGTGTTTAAAATCCGCAATTTCGTTGCATGTTTTCCCAATTTAAAAAAACCCAGAATTTATCAAAATTGTTAGCCTCCGCCGACGAAATATCATTAGCGGAGACCAATTGAAGCTGCTCATGGCAAAAAAAAATGTTGACGTTTTTGGTCAGGAGCCCCGATTCCAGACATCCACCATCTTTTTTATAATATTGATAATAATAGAAATCCCCGTCTTTAATAATAATAATAATATTAATAATAATATACCCTATTTTCAATAATAATAACAAAAAACCAACAACAATCCCTGTTTTAATATTTAATAATAACAATTTTTACAGTTTTTCAAAATTGTTACTAACAATTTAAATAGTAAATTTAATCATTTGTAAATTTAACAACTTGTAGATTCAACCATTTGTAAATTTTACAATTTGTAAATTCCACAATTTGTAAATAAACAATGTAAATGTAACAAAATAAGAACAATTTTACAAGAAAAAATACCTGACGAGTGTAGGTGTTCAGTTGCTTTTCAATTTCCTTGGCTCTCGACTTTAAATTTTCCAGATACTCGTCGTCTTTCCAGCGTTGCAGGACCTCAGCGGAAAAATCGACAAGGGCCGCTCGTATTCTCGTGGCGTAGATTTTCTCCCGTTGTCTAAGCATATCCTCCAATTCCTTCTTCTTGTACTCAATCGTCATGAGCCTCACTGTGAGTTTTTTCGCCTCTACGCAACACTGTTGCCTCTGGACCGCCAATGGAAGATTCTCATATTCAAGCTTGAAGGTATTTTTCGTTTGTTTTTCGTTTGAAAAAGCGTATCGTGCGTCGGTTTCGGAATGGACGGCGTATAAAGTGAAGATAAAACATTTTATTAGTATGACAGCGTGCTCGCTTTCGCGAAATAATTGGCGGGTACGAATGGCCGAGGAATATTCAGGAGTACATTTTGCTCTTTTTATTTTCAATATTCAAAGAGTACCTTGTATCGTTGCCAAGTGTCGCGATAATTTTGGATGATTTTTTTGAACCCGGCGCGTTTCTCGATCTGACGCAGCGTGGCCTCGTCCAGACGATTTTTCGCCGTTTCAATTTCGATCGAACGATTCTTCGTCTCGCGCGACAAGCTTCGTCGCGAGGGTGTTGCAGGGAAATTAAAATGTGAAATGTTGGATCTTGCAGCTGGATGATCGAGGGGGACTATTAGTCTGGAGCTCGGAAGTAAGGTGAATTTTGACATTTTTTTATGGACGCCCAGTTGTTAAAATGGAAATTTCGTTTCGTGGCGTTTATTCTACGTATCTTCGAGTATGTTTATGATTTCTTTCACAAGATTTTGTACGAAAATGGCTGCGCTGAAGCTGGATTAAAGTATTCGTTTCGCGAAGGGCCGTATTTTGTGGGGGCATAAGGAGCGCCCTTCTGAATCATTGGTAAATTGCAGTAGCGCTCAATAAGAATAAGCCACAATTATTATACGCAAAGATAAACGGGAATAAACAATTTCGCGCTAATTTAGTAGATTTAGACATTTTTATATTTTCTGTGAAAAGTCGTGGCTACGAAAAATATAAATTTATTAGTTAGAAACGTGGCCAGTGTGTCATCTCCATAAAGCGCCGTATAAATGACACAGCTTTTAGAGTCGTAATTTTTTCGCTAAGGGGTCTTCTCACTATAGACGTTAAAAAAATACTATTTTCATGAATTTTTTTAAGGTTTATATTATAGATTCTGATATAAAAGTTGTTACACTTAATAAATACACTTTCAAAATACATGAAAAAAATGTTTTTGGTGTATTTATGTAACCCAAACGAACTACAAAGGTATTTTTCTCGAAATACCGTTTTTCGACGGCTTGTTGATAACATCTTTGAAACTACTGAACCGATTCTTATAAAATTTTAACCACATATTCTTTACAACTCAGGGATTTTTTTAAATTTTGATATTCACTATTTTTCGCCGAAAACGATGGAAAAAACGTTTTTTTTTAAGTGTCCGCCATTTTATTATTTTTGCATATATAAAAAATCGTATGATATGCGCTATAGCCATTAACATACTGAATCTAAAACCGTTTGATTTCTTTGTTTCGGATGATCCATCTCCGAGAAATCTCGGAGATGGATCATCATCAACAGTGCAGACGGACAATTTTTTTAGGACATTTTCTTAACTACCATTTTCGTCTATAAATAGTGACTTGATTAAACAACAAATTTTTTGAAATGTATTTCGAAAGTGTATTTAGTAAGTATAACAATTATTATATCAATATCTATAATGCAAACCGATGTAAAAAATTCATGAAAATAGCCTTACGTCAGCATGTTAAGTGAGAAGACCCTTTAAAAGTTCGGTAACTTGGCTTAAAATTTTACCAGTATACTGGAATGTATTTTTACTCGATTATAGACTAAAATCGGACAATTGTTAAATATTCGGGTTCGTGAAACGATTCGCGAAATACCTTAATCGTCTCACCTTTGTCCAATTGTGCCGGCAACATCGTCAATTTTGCACCGATTTAATACATGCGTAATTTTTTCCGGAAATAATTATTTTCTGCAACTTTTTTTTACTGAAAACAATTTTTTCTTCACACATCCACAATTTTATCGAAAATCGATATTTTTTTATTCCCCTGAGTACATGGAAGGCAAATCTTATCTAGAACTCGAATTATTCTGAATTTTCTTTCTAGGTGAAAAAACTGGAGACCCCTTGCTTGCCGCAAGACATTGTCAGACAAGGTGGCTTGCTTTGCCCAGTTTCTGAGCTGCCATTCTGTTACAAATTTAAGTGGAAAATGTATAAAGCTACCTGGAGATACGTAGAATGAATTCCACCAAACGGAATTTTCATTCCGTCAGCTAGGTGTCCCTAAAAAATTATCAAAATTCACCTTTTTCCAGATTCCAGACTGGTCATTTTTCTCAATCACAATTGGCATAGCGATTGAAATAAATTGTTGTCGCAGCAAACCTCTCGAGGGCAACGCTCAAAACTCTTTTCTGTTGGCTCAATTCTTGGATGAGTTGCTTCTGCGATTTTCTCTTCTCCCAAGCCTTGAAAAATGCCTCCTTCGATTGTTGGATGTGCTCGTTGGTTTCTAATTTTCGAATTACACGCATTGATATACACATGGATGTCCAGTTAATTCAAAGATATTCGTATGTTTCGTGAAGACTCGAGGTTGACCTACGTTCGACCTTCGCCATCAACGAGCCCGATGTCCATCTTCATACGGGCAAGATCGTTCCTCGATTTTTCAATTTTCATTTATTGTCTTCGTAGTAAAAAAAAAACCCCCGCCCGATCAAATGCGGAGGCAAAATCTGATAGTCGTGGGTTTTGGGGTTGCATAGACGACGAAGGTCGCGCAGAGGTCAGAGCCTCACCTGGAGTAGCTTATACGTATATTTAGATGACCCGCGGTCCGCCAATGAGATCCAAGTTGACTTACCATTGAGTACGACTTTAGATTCGGCGATTTCCGAGCACAGCGAAGCAGCCAAAACTTTTATGAAGCGAGGCTCTTCGATGCACTCACTCGGTATATCGGCAGCCTTCATTTTTCCTCCTTTTGTCTGTTTGTTTCGATAAAAATCACGCTGTTATCCTTTACGGACACAAAATCAGCGCATTCCGGAAGAACGTAAGACCCGGCGGTCTCGATCGATGCTTCTTCTTCTCGCTACGTGGATCGCTCGTCGCGGCAGGACGCGAGCGCCATCTACGCGACTCCGAGAAGCACGTATGCCGAAGAGACAAATAAGAGGCGTTTGAGTTCGTCCCACCGAACAACGTATTAAATTTCAATCGCGGCGAGTCTTCAATTTCAACGCGATGAGGGCTCTGGAATTTTTGGCGATCGGCCCAGCAATCTTGGCCGCGGGTGTGCGAATGTTTTGATCCCGTGTACCGGACGACACACTCGCGTGGTTCTAAATCGGTCGAGAGAGGTCGCGCGCGAGGCGGTAAAAAAAGGCGTCGCTATTCGTGCGGTTGTACACACGCTACTAGTTTTTTTCAAAAGTAGAAGCCGTACCACGTGATTTGGGTGCGAGACGGATAAAGTGTTAGAATGAGAGTTTCTGATGGATGAATGATATTTAAGGGGTTAGGCCACAGTAACGGGTATAAAATTATGTGCGAATATAACCATTTTTTTCGTTTGAAAAAGTGATTCACTTATAAAATTAATTACACATCTATTTAGTATGAATATCAAGCTGTTTGAAAATATATATGGGGCATTCCATACCAATTCGACCTGGGTCTGACCCTCGACCCCTCAAATCTGGTTCCCGATTTTCCCTATAATTACTCGCACTCTATCAAGCAATTACCATTTTTTTCCAGATTTTTCAAAATAAATTTGAGCGCGTCATGAATTTTTTTTTTAACACCTCGATGGCCGTAATCGAAAAAGCTGAAAAAATTCCCAAAAATACAGTGTCAGATATAAAAAATGTTGGTGTAAAATTCATAATGTCTGGGCTTTTGCTTCAACCGCTAATTAGGGTTTTTGTCAACCATGATAAAAAAAATCGAAAATTACAAAATACACTTTAGAAAAAGCGGAGAACTTTTTTTAAAAGTCTGATATTATGCATACAAAATTTCGAGAAACAGTCTACAGTAAATTGACCTCTGCTTCTTATTTTTTTCATTTTTTTTTGCTCAAAAAGCTTAAGAACGGGTTGAAGCAAAAGCCCAGACATTATGAATCTTACACCAACATTTTTTATATCTGACACTGTATTTTTGGGAATTTTTTCAGATTTTTCGATTACGGCTATCGAGGTGATCAAAAAAAATTTTTTTTAATTCATGACGCGCTCAAATTTATTTTGAAAAATCTGAAAATAATTGTAATTGCTTGATGGAGTGAGAGTAATGATAGGAAAAAGCGGGAACCAGACTTGAGGGGTCGAGGGTCAGACCCAGGTCGAATTGGGATGGAATGCCCCATATATATATATATATATATATATATATATATATATATATTTCAATGTACAAAATGGCCGACTAAGATTTTCTTTTATTATCTTTTTTTAGGCGCTCCGCGGCGTGACATTTAGCATCCACAATTTTTTACCTACAACAAAAAACAAAAATTCTCGTCAATCTACATTACAATACCTAGAGAAGTACGTACGGAATTTAAAAAATATTGTTTTATTCAAAAGTTGTAGGTATTTGAACTTAAGAAATGAATATTCAGTGACAAATTTCGTCATAACTGCTCATAAAATGAAAAGTTTTCGATTAATCAGAAATCCCGTACGTACTTCTCTGCGAAATGCAATTAGAAACATAACTTTTAAGTTTGAAGTAAATCGAGTGAAAATTGTTGAAGTTATTTGTCACGCCAATTGGAAAAGAGCTGTTTCGAGAAGTTCCGAGTAGTCTGCCATTTTGTAAATAGAAAAAAAATATATTTTTTCTAACATCTATTCATACTAAATAGATGTGTAATTAATTTTATGAGTGAATCACTTTTTCATACGAAAAAAATTGTTAAATTCGCAGATGATTTTATACCCGTTACTGTGGCTTAACCCCTTAAGGCGAAAGAAATCCATCAAGCTCTGCGTCGGTGAATTTTACAAAGCCTGAGGCTTTGCTTTTCTTTAAAAAAAAAATGTAACAGTCTATGAGAAAAGGCTGTGCGAAAATTTGTGAGGTTATGTTGGCCTTGTACAAGCCCTTGACAAGTAGAAGCTGCACCACGTGACATGAAAACTTAACCTTCTACGAGAACAGTCCGTTCGATAATTTTTGAGGTTATGCTGACCTTGTACATGCCCTTAACAGGCTACATCTACCTAGGTGGGTCCATAAATCGCCTTTTCCACAAATATTTTGATTCGATAATATAATTTTTTAGTTTTCAAAGTCGGTGGGCATATCTCGAGAACCACTTGATGCATTGTTTCCAAATTCACAGGAGATACGATGACAAACATTTATAGGTCGTTGACGACCTCACTCACTAAAAATCGATCTTCATTCTTTTTAAGGTACGTAAAAATGACTTTTTCATAGATTTTGTATGCTCGAGTTTCAATTCGTCGCCACGTTGTTAAAGAAAAAAATCTCCATCGACGATCGTTAACGACTCGTATTTATTGTTAACTGGAATAACTGTTTGGTTTTCACGTTACAGATAGACCGTTTAAGCTGGAGTGTCCACCGCCAAACGTCGCCAAAAAATTTCATGATTTGTCGGCCGCCATGTTTTTGTTGTTTTTCTGTATTTTTGGTGATCTTTTCCAAAGGCTCTCAATATATGTACCTTTGTGTTAAAAAAATGCGTTTCTTTCTCAACAACCGTTTCCCAGAAAAAAAATCGGATTTTGACCACTTTTTTCGGGCCTCTAGATGTAGCCCCTTAAACGCGTGTTCCTGAAAACCACAATTTCGTGAACCTCGTACAAGATAACTCAGAAACAGTCTAATCGACCATTCTGTAATTTTGCACACTCTCAGATAACATAATTACCGTCTACGTGAACCCAAAGTTCCTTGAAAATTATTTTCAAAAACTACTTTTCTATCAACAAATACAATAGTACAAATGCCATAAAAAAGATTTTTTCA
Source organism: Ophion ellenae (assembly GCA_963210295.1). NCBI lineage: Eukaryota > Metazoa > Arthropoda > Insecta > Hymenoptera > Ichneumonidae > Ophion > Ophion ellenae. Next base: position 49,018,130 of record OY723388.1, on the reverse strand, counting down.
AACAGGCACAATTTTTCGAATTTTCGCTTTTCTTCGGATTTTTGAGGTTCACATAGAGCATGTGACTCAAAAATATAAAACTGCTTGGCTCTGATGTTCCAGATCAATGCACCTGACGCATTGTACATCGTGCAACAACTCAGGCGGCAACTGTCTCTGACGCGTGTCTCACAGAGTCGCCATTTTTAAATATTAAAAGGAAAACATCGGAAAATCAAAACACGCAACATGTACATAAATACTCAATTATGTAGAATAAATAGAGCGATCCTCCTCCTTAATAATGGAAGCAGGGTTTTAAAAAATCCGCAATGACAGTTCGAACTGTGAATAAGCAGCATTTATTCTCTCAAACAATACGTAGGAGCACTTGACAGAACGAAACGAAAATACGTCAGATTCGCACACGCGTAATTCCCAGTGACTGGAGTATACATAGCGACAAACATTACAATTTTCGTGTTTCCTCTTTTTTTCTTCTCGTCTTACAAACGTGTGTATTGACATATGGGTATCTCGCATTCGTACACAGCGCACATGTTTTTTTTGTTCACCCCTCCGCGCTGTCTCGGCGTAATATACACATTATGCGGGCTGCCGAGCCGCGAAACGCGTTTCCGGCTCCGCCGAAGTGAGCGTCGTTAAACATAACCTATCGTTATTACGCTCGTTTCTCATCGCTCCCTCTCTCTCTCTCTCTCTCTCGCTCTCTCTCTCTCTCTCTCTCTCTCTCTCTCTCTCTCTCTCTCTCTCTCTCTCTCTCTCTTTTCTTTCGTTTTGCCTACTATACTGCTCGTAGGTATCTTATGTATGCACTAGCATAAGAGATCAAACTTTCCGTCGTGGGCGTGTCATATCGCATTTACATGTATATAGAAATTTACGCGCACGTTCGACGAACGAATAGGGCAAGGCAAGGGTATGGAGGTCAACGAAAATCACGCTTTCACATAGGATATTACGTAATATTAATTCTCATTGTCGCCACGTACGTTTTTGTATCAATCGTGAATGATGCAGAAAAAACATCCGGGGGCATATTCGCGGTTTTTTCTCTCTACAAAACTAGTCGTGTTATCAAAAGGGCCTTCGAAGGGGAAATCCTCGAGCGAAGAGCGCGCAAGGAAAGAAAAGAGACAATAACGGGGGAAAAATGACTTTTTTTTTCGTTGACCTTGGTGGATCTCAGTCTTGCATGGCTCGAAATCTGAACGACACACATACATACATACACACACACACACACACACACACGCACGTGCGTTTACAATCAAACGTACACACGCGCGTTACCATTTTTCCCGCGCTTTTTCAAACGCGCACTTGCGCACATACGTCGTCAATTGCCTCGTTAGGGTGGTCTCTAATAAGGTTTATTAACGTCTGTGAAACTTTGACGGCCGGGTCCCTGACGAGAGCTTCGATATCGTTAAAAAAAAAGGAACGCATACGTACCGAAGATGCGATTATCGGTGTAACCCAAACAAGCCCAAACAGATTTTACCAGTTGCCCAGTTTTTGCGTGATTTAGACTATAAAATTTTCTTTTTTTTCATAAAACTCAAAGAACACGATTTTGGGTAACTACAATAATGGAGTAAAAAAAAAGAAAGCATTTTTGCTACATTCCAACGTTTAAAACACACCATTAATATTTTCTGGATTCACAAGTTCCCATAATTGCCGCTAGGGGCACTCGTCATCAGTGTAGATGAAATTTGCCGCGACGAGCGCTACAGGTGATGCTGAGTCCATCACGTGGCGCACTCTTGATCGAAATTTAGCAACAGACATTTTTTCGAAACCTCGATCGAAGCTCGCACCTCAGGGGCTCTGGTGTCAAAATTTTCCGACATCCCTATTACGGACTACCCTACATTTTTATATATATATGCGCGTACAGTCAACTCTCATCTATTTTGCCGCCGACCATTTTACGAAATGACGACCAGTTATTTATCCGATGCGTGCTTCCCCTAACTCTACGACCGTAGCTATGCTTGTAGCTATAACCTCACGTACCATTCTAACCTTTTTCTTGTTGTAGCCTTCGCCGAAATAATATATACCAATTGTATGACAATTTATGCAAGTACTTTAGTTACTTTGTCACCGTAGAGCCCAACAAATTCATAATCAAGCGATCCATAAAAAGTCAAGGCTATTTTTTCAAAAGAAACAAGGTTCGTTTATTATCACAAGACTCTGTCTAAATCTATTTCTCGTAACAAATCATTGATTCGCTTATTGAAACTCGTCTGTGAAAAAACATTGTTAAAACATTGACTAGATCTCAACGTTTTTGGAAGACGTTTATCGTCTCAGTCAATGAAATTTAGATATTTTGTGAGTTTTATAAAAATACGGTTTGATTGGTTTAATATAACGTATAAAAAAGAATGCGCAAATGAATGAACGCTTTTTTACTTTTTCACGGGTGAACTGTCAGTTTGTGCCAGCACAGCACTGTATGTACTTTCACTTAGCGCGGTTACCGTAAGGTGTCGCCGCTATCGACCCTGTAGTGGGGGCGCCCATCACGCCGCAAAATAAACGACGGTCGTCGGTCGCGGCTCGGCAAAGTATGTGAGAGTTGAGTGTATATAGGATATATAATATATACATACATCCCCCGATGTGTATATATATATATATATATATATATATATATATATATATATATATATATATATATATATATATATATATATATATATATATATATATATATATATACTAGTGTGAAAAACGTGAAAAGCCATCTTGTGTCTCGCATTCTATAGTCATTACAAAAACCATTAAATAATCAAACGCCATACATTTGCCAATAATGCTGCTGTTCTTTCTCTCTCTCTCTCTCCCCTATCTTTTTTCCCTTTAAATAGGGGATAATAATTAATGTTGATGAGGGCGAGCGCGCGCGTGCCGCTCAACAAGGCGACGCAGCAGTACAAATTCATATAAAAGGTTATTCCATATCGAGGATCGCGTGCATAATCGTTAAAAAATTATTAATTAAAAAATGCTTAGCTCCTGCGCGTTCTCGCATGCCACAGTCGGGTGTCTATATATATATATATATATATATATATATATATATATATATATATATATATATATATATATATATATATATATATATATATATATAGACGCATACATACATATATGTATCATTAATTATGCACACCATCGGCGCTTCCACGTTCGGAAATTCGTCGCCGAGAACACGATAATGGCGACTTATTCGACTCTCATCGTCATCGAGAGATGTGAACCACAAAACGATCTTTCATAGTGTCAGCCTGCATGATCAAAGAAATTTGTCGTTTCGAAAAAGTAACTAGGTAGTGTATGGTCGCGCACGACGTCCTCGAGACGGTTAGCCTTTCGAATCTCGCGCGTTGCCAAGAGGCGCTGCCCGCGTGTAAAAGCGGAAGCAGATGGCGTAGGTCATAAGATGAAGCGGAAGTAGGGGGCGTGATCCTCAATCGAGAAGAAAAGAAGAGCTCGGGTGCCGCATCCAATACGCCAGAGAGTCGTCAACAACTGGAGCCAGCCTTAAGCAGAAAAAGAAGAGACGTGGCCGAACGTCTCGTGCGAAGATGAAAATTTCACGAGACGGATACGTTGACCCGGGTAATTAAAAAGGGGCCAAATCGGCCCACTCTTCAACATCTCTCACGAGGCCACGGGTCCATACCGGCCACCGGTAGTAATCGAGGGGACACGAATGGGCGGGGCCTGAATCGACGACTAACGGTAGATAATGTTTAATAAGTCTTGTTGGGTGACCGACACTCTTAAACCCAAACAAACTCGCACCATTGTAAAGTAATATGAGGCGTAACATAAATCGCAGCATGATATTGTAGGAATTGCATTCTAATTCACGCAATGGAAAGTAACGTAATTAAAAATGTGTTACAGTAGCTACTATATATATTCCAGCCCTCTTCTGCAACTGCAAAGAATCGAAAAGTCTACTGGGGCCGTTTTTTAATTTCTGAAAAAGATTGGATACTTTTCAGACCTGTTTTATCCAATTTTCTCCAAAGCTCAACTTGTGCTTCCGATATTGAGTATTTTTTTTGTGAAATTTGAATTTTGGCGCTGAATATTAGGCGCTGTCGAAGTCAAAGGGGTACTTTTTCGGTCTACATATACATCCCACCCGAGTTGAATTCTATCTGCAAGCATATTTTAGAAGATTTTTTTACTTGCAAGACCGAAAAAGTACTCTTCTGACTTCTGTCGAACAATCATCCCGAAATTCGAAATTCCACAAAAAGAAATATTAAACATCGGAAGCACAAGTTGAGCTTTGGTGGAAAATGCACAAAACAGATCCAAAACATATCTGAGTTTTTTTTAGAGTTTAATAAGCAGCCCGAGTGGTATTTTAGATTTATTGCAGCCGTAGAAGAGCAAAGGTTAGGCGGAAAAATTTGATAAAAATTAGGTGTTTTTTGACTCTTCGAATGATGTTTTCTCCGTTAGATGGAAATCTAAAATCAATTATGTTTAGGAAATAGTTATCTGATTTGAGCTGGAATACCCTATACATATACACAGGGTGAGGTACATGAAGTGTTACAGAGCAATAGCACTCAAGCTATTGATCATATCCAAAAATGTTTCAGACAAAAGTTTCAGTGTTCAAGAAGGCCGTCATACTGGACCACCCTATTTTTTTCTAGTAATTTTATTCCAGTATAATTTCCAGTAATTGAGGCAGTACGTTTTGCAGAAAGTTTGCGTAAACTTGCGGAGTCAAGCGACCTTAAAAAAAATATGGACCAATGACGTGATCAGCGACAATGCCGCACCAACAATTGATGGACCACGGATGTTGAAATGGTACAGTTCTCATCCATCGAGGATTCTCATTTGCCCAATAATGCATGTTATGCCTATTCACATTTCCCGTATTTGTGAAGTTAGATTCGTCAGAAAAAAGCACACGACTCGAATTACGAGCGAATTAAGAAGTGCTTACAAGTCGAGAGCCATCACTTCGAGCATCTTCTGTAGGTAGACCCAAACCAAGGTTGGTAGGTCCTTTAAAAGTGATTATTCCGATATTTTTCGAGTATTTTCATACTCTGCGTAACTAGAATGACCTTGTATTGTAGGTCGCTGAATTCGTCTTCAAATCGGTAATAATTTCATCGAAAAAAATACATGGCTCCATTTAAAAAAGTGGAGTTGACCTTGACGTAGCTTCAGCGCCTCCACCGATGAAAAAAATTGGGTGATCCAATATGACGGCCTTGTCGAACACTGAAACTTTTGTCTGAAACATTTTTGGATATGATCAATAGTTTGAGTGCTACGGCTCTGTAACACTTTATGTGTCTCACCCTGTATATATATATATATGTAGTAAGGGTTTCTTGTCCTGTTGTAGCGAGTTCAAATTTCCCGCGAAATGTGGCCTGGAGAGGTATCGAAAAGATAACGCTGGTGGGCAGGAAAGGAGGCTGAAGCGAGCGCGTGCCTCGAGCACTAAAATGTATGTAGAACTGGAACGCTGGCTCCTGTGGTAGGGGCAGCGAATTCGCACGCGGAGAGATAGCTCGGCGAAGTAGATATATGTTCTTTTCTGTACAGTCGGGTGAAAATATTTAAGCAGCATGACTGGTATTATACACAGTAATTTGTCGAGCTGGATCTAATATTTTTGACCGACTGTACACGGTGTGAGCGAGACAGATATACTCCGCTAAGCTAGCCCTTTGTGCGCGCGCGCCACCACGCCAGTAAGCGTTCCAGTTCTACATACATTTCAGCGGCCTCGAGCATTCGGCCAAAAGCAAGAAGGCGAAAAACACGTGTTGAAGAACAAACTCACGAATATCTGTGGAAATATTTATCAATCGTCATCAGTAACACCCAAACAACTACGGGAAAATAAGAGTGGAGCTCTAGGTACGAACCGGTCCCAGCACGGGGACAAAAGGATCTTCCGAAATAGGGAGCCAAGCTCCTGCTCCAGGTGCCAAGTCGCATTATCGTGGCACCAACCCGTTGGGAGCAGACGATCCGGTCGTCCATCAATATCGTGAGTCAATGTTCTTATACTACATCAGCGAAATTGTCCACGGTTTATGAGTTGATGCATCAAAATAACAATTAAAGTATAGGATATAAAACAGGCAAAAGAAAAATACTTTACAATATATATATATGCGATTTTAGTCTGGATCTCCGAGTGAACATTGATACCGAAAAGTTGAAAATGGAAAAGAGGAGAGCACTGCCAAAGGAGAAGCTCGCAAACCACGTGAAAGCGGATCGTGGAGAACGCAAAATTCATAGCCGCGAAGAATGCCGAGCTCGAAAAGAAGTACCTCACTGAAAATGTAGAGGAAGTTGCAGCTGCGCTCCAACGTGAAATACAATATACAAAACCAACTACAAACATCTACACGTAGTGCAGGCTTACCCGTTGTGTCGACTGTTGCCAGTCTTAACAAGTTTGAAGTCTTTGAAGCTAAAGTGTAGAGCACTTCCAAAGGAGGAGCTCGCAAACCATCGTCAAAAGCTAAGAAGATGCGTGATGAGAAACGATCTGAACAGAGGCGGATCGTGGAGAGCTCAAAAATCATCGTCGTTCTGAATGCCGAGCTCGACAAGAAGTACCTCGTTGAAGATCGAGAGGCACTTGAGGCTTCGCTCCAACGTGAAATACAATATAAAAAACAACTGAAAACATCTACACGCGGTGCACGCTTAGCCGTTGTTTCGACTGTTGCCAGTCTTAACAAGTTGAAATCGCCTCCAAGACCGGAAACCATCCCGTGCATCATATCTATCGAGTTACACTTGCAATAGTCGCTGAAAAGATGGCCAAGGTATTCGAGGAAAAAAGGTCAGGTCTTAGTGGTACTGGGGCGCTCGTGACTTTGTCACTGAGCCGTCTCGTGTTGCCAGTCTCAGCACCATTGTTCGGCTGCCCAAAATTCTTTCTGGATATATCGATAATCTTGGGCACTTCATCCATGACAGTCAGGACTACGTCCCGACTGCTCAGATTGATCGATTCAGCGAAGACCACACCATTGTCCCGAACGCTGGAAAAGTTTACTACGACAATCTGGGATCAGTCGTTCTAGCGTTGGCCAATGCTCAAACGAACACCACATCACCGTTCTCGGACCAGGGCGTGTTGGAAAACCCCGATGTTCTGATTCTCGCGAATTATGGATTGCAGTTTCTTCGAAGAGATGTAGTATGAAAGGGATACGCGAGTGCGAGAGGCCCACGAGGGCAGTCGTCGTACAAACAATAGACGCGAAAGACGTCACGTCAATGTAATATCATTTTTTATAATTAAGGCGGTCCTCTAGTTTCTCGGGTCGAAAAAATCGATTTTTTTTCTTTCATAAATCACAGCTACAACATGTGTAGAAAATGTGTGCCAAAGGATTTTTCGATATCCGTAGTGGTTCACCAGTTACGGCCCTGGAACGGAGCAGGTATACGGAGCGCGCGCCGGGAGCGCGAACTTTTAAACGCGTTTTTCTCGAAACACCATTTTTCGAAACGGTGACCACGATATTTCAGAAACTACTGCACCGATCTTGTTCAAATGTATACAGCATCTTTAATATGTTATAAGCCAGCGATTGAACTAGGATTATCATGATTGCTTCGATAGTTTTTTTTGTACGAGCGAAAAACTTAAGAAAAAATTAGTAAAACATAGAATGTAATTTTCAAAAGTGTATAAAAAAGTCAATTTTTGTAATTTAGAATTCACTCTAGTTCAATTGCTAGTCTTAAATATGAAGATTAAAATGCCGTTTGGTTTTTTGATTTCAGATAAGCAGAACAGCCGCAATCTTGGTCACCGTCAAGCACCTCTTTTACTTGATGTCTTCCTGTCGGCCACTATAACATTTATTCTATTATATCTTTTGACTTCAAAAAATTTGTAAAGCTTATTTAAATGTTAATAAAGATTATGCAAAAACAATGAGATTGATTATTTCGATGCTTTGCCCGTAAAAAATTATTGAAAAAGCCGTAAAAAAACAGCCGAGAAACTAGAGGACCGCGTTAAGTTCAGTTTTCATCTCGAAAATACCCTGTGTCCTTCCGTACCACATGGGCTCGACGAAAAGGCGGCCCATGTGCCGCATTATCGGTCAGTGGGGGCTTGAATAACAAAAGAAAACCTATAGATAGTAACTTTCTAGCTACTTTTTGGAAACGACAATTTGCGATCTACTCTCTGAGAATTATGATTTTGGAGATCATGCTAGCTCATTCCTTCATAGCATACACAATTTGTACCCTCGATTATAACAATCGAGAGCTTCTCAAGTTCACACACAACAATCACCAATCTTCATGATCGATCGTCGCTTATTACAAACGAGAAATTAAAAAAAATACAACAACGTTGCATCATCACGCGTTACGCTCACTTATCGATTTAGGAAGGAATTTATGAAATAATATAAGTATATAGGCAGTAATTATGAGTGAGGATTTTTTGTTCCATAAATCTAGCACGTAAACACACACACATACATACGCGCGGGCGCGGAGGGTTCGGTCTTTGCGTCTTGATACACTTGATAAATCGTCCTATGCGAATTTTTAACAACGCGAATGAGCCTTTTTCGGCTTTTGTTTTCTCCTTTTCGAAATATTTTTCTCTTTTGGGCCGCGACGAAAAGTCGGTGCGATTTAGAATATGTTTTTCATGGAAAAGTTATGCGCCAACTGTAGAGCGTCTTCAATTTATTATGGTAAAAAACTTTTTTCAAGGCGTTTGGCTACTGTGAAAATTGCAAAAAGTCATTCGTCGCTTGAGGCAACTAAAATTGAAAAGGAAGGTCTCGCATATGGTGCAGGAATGGCAGCCTGAAGATAAACTTATGATTACAACGATAGAACCGCTAGTAAAACTTTTTACGCGTTTTTTTCGAAACGATGTTTTTCAAAACGATGTACACGATTTCTTGACATTTAAAGAAGGGATTGACTTGAAATTTGGTACACTTATTCAGTGTAGTAACAGTTTAGTCTTGACCGACGTTTTTCTTCTTAACATTTTTTTCATTAGTTATTAACAATTTCATTTTTCATTGAAAAATCGAAAAGAGAAATCAATTTTTTTTTATTATTGAAACAAGATAACAGCTCGGTCAACTCTTAGCCAATATTATCTATTTTAAGGGGAAAAAAGCTCGTTTTTCTTTGTTTGAGATCAACCGGATGACCAAAACCAAGTACGGCGTTGAGCCCCTCACGTCCAAAGGTCCTTCACGAGATTGTTCATAAGGCGTCGTCCATTAATCACGTGAGGTTTTTTAGGCCACTTTCTGAGCCCCCCTCCCCCGTGGTGATATGTGGTGAGGTTTCCAGCCACCCCCCCCCCCCCCCCCCCGCCTACATCACGTGTATTTTATTGTGTCAAGAAATGTTAGACACAACCAATAGGGAGTACGGTATTTGATTGTCAAAAGCAAAATAATTTATATTGTCAATATATTGAAATGGCATTGTCCTAGGACCAGGGGCTCATTTGCGTGTTTTCTACAGTAACAAGTGGACAAGCCTTTTGTGAATGAGATGTAGGCACTTCACTTTAAGTAGGTGGCCAGTCGAAATTAAATAGATCTAAAAACTGTTGTTTAGGTTACTTTTTAGGCACAACCAGGGGGCTGAAACCTTCTATTCCCTACCGGTATACAAATGCTGCTATTTTCGACCCCTTTTTTAGTTCTACCTCTCGCTGTGGCGCTAGCAGTTATCTTACGATATCCTTATTGCGTAGGCGCGAGGCCCGCACGGCGTACTTAGCGACCGTATTATATACATAGCCCCTGCGCACGCATCAGGTTGTAAGAGTATAACTAGCGCTGTGAGTGGCAGAGTACGACACTAAAAACGCGGTCATTTAGCGTAGCAAAAATTCCAAAACGTGCCAGCCCCCTGGGCACAACTTGCCGGTTCAATAGCTCACGGCGGATGCTCTCCGGTTCACGCAGTTACACAAAAAAATACACGTGATATGTCACAACACCCCCCCGCCCTAGCGTGATCAATCGTGATGTTATCCAAACCCCCCCCCCCCCCCCCCCTATTTGAGCCTCACGTGATTAATGGACGGCCCCTAACTTCTTTCATTATTAATATCTTTTTATGAAATTTGGTACACAACTTTGATAATGTGCATACAAACAAATGTCCCAACGATTTTGCAATCATCTTACTTATTCCTTCAAAATTATTTTTTTCAATCACCCTGATTTTCGGCTCGTCACAGTAGCCTAACCCTTTAATGAACTATAGAATATTACATTTTAGCATGACAAACAAAAAATTCCTACAAAAACGACAAGTCATCCGACCGAAGATTTAAAAAATTCCCGACCCTTGAAAACTTAATTAAAAATTGTGAATGAAAATTCACACTTTATTTCCCTCCGGAAACAAGAAATTGAAAAATCATCGAGATCGAGCAACGAACGAATCGAATATTTTCGACAAATGCAAGTCAGTCTATTTTCGTGATAAAAAATAAGGCGAATTCTTAAAAAATCGAGCGAATTTGTCGATACTCGTTCTTCGGGTGAGCGCTTAAAAAGGAAACGTATGTATAAAATGCAGTTGTCGCCGGATTGGCGAGGCAAGATGAAGGTTAAGATGCAGTAACGATTCCCAAAGAAATTCGTGTCTCCTCTTCAGCGTGTACTCAACGACTACCTCTTACTAAATAAAAATCACACGGCAGAGTCAATGTATCCCCCGGACTCGTTGTACGTCTTCAAAAAAATGCGATATTAAGAACAATATTAAAAGTAAAAAAAAACTCGTAAGTTCGACAAGGTGTAAAATGTATCAATTTACAGTGAGAGAGTGTGGGTGAAGTGTGACGACGCGATCAGTTACGTGTGTGTGTGCTTGTGTATCAGTGAGTCGGAACTTGTCTCGAGGCGAAAAAAAAACCCAAAAAAATTCCTCTTCCCGTTGCGTTTCATTTTTCTTTTGTATACACATTATGCGGCACAACATAGCAATTAGCTACGACTCAACGGACAGATCTTAAATTCTAAGTGTTTATTTATTAACTTTACTTTTGTCGTTTTGTTGTTGTTGTTCAGCTTTGTTAGCGCGATAAAATAATTATTTTCATATATCTATTTATAATATAAACCCCTATATATATGTGTATATATATAGTATACGCCCAAGTTTCATATCACAAGACATCCTGTTCCGTATCACGAGCTATATTACTATTACCTACTAAGGTTTTTTCCCCCCTCTTTCTCGTCTACTTCTATATTCGTCAGGTTGTGTGTATAGGGGGCTGTTTTTTCTCGCCCCTCGCCGAATATACATTCCTCGATGAATATCCTCAACGATTTGCTCGATAAAATTCAAGCTCCGTTCTTCCCTGTCCATTCTCTCCGTCTTCTCTCCGACTGCGAAAAAACTTACCGCCAGGAGTTGGCAGATATCTTCTTTTTCTCGAAGCTACCGCGGTACGAGCGTCATGGGTCCGCCACGCGTTGGTGCGAATCGCCGTAGTTGTATCGGAATCTGCAGCTGTCGACGAAGAATCTCGACCGATGATTGTCGATGATATTTACCGTGCTGGAAAGGGACGAGGATGAAGACTGCCGACGGCGCTGCGATGACTCGACGTCGTCATCGTCGTCGTGGTAGTGGCGATCGTCATTGTCGCGGAGGCGTTTTGTTGCTGTTGTTGCCAGTTTTGCGGGACGAGACTGTTGGACAAGCGACAAGCGGCTTGATTGGTGGATGGGACATTGCCGTTTCCGGTGTTGTTTCCCGCGGCGACTACGGACGTTCCCTTGGCGAGGCTCGTTCGGCTCGAGGCCGAGGAACCTCCGTGATTCACCGACGAGACGGTCGTACTCGTGACGACGCAACCGGCGTTGCAAACGAGCGACGATGACGCGGGATCGGCAGGTTGCTTGTCAGCTTGATCGGGCGGCCTCGGAAGTCGCCTTCTCAGCCAGGCGTGACGCAACGCCTTGTTCGGCGTCATGCGACGCTTCGGATCCCACTGAAGGCATCTCTTCATGAAGTCCAGAAACAACGGATCCTCGCAACCCTTCAACGCGTCCTTCAGCAACTTCGAGCCTGGTGGACCGCGGAATTTGCCACGTCTCGAGACACCGCCCAGCAAAACCGTCGAGCCACTCGCTATCGTCGTTGCTTTGCAGTAGCGCGGATGACCCTTCGAGCTGAAGAAATGGTGCGAACGATCGGCAGTCTCGATCAACTTTCTCGGTGGCATGCCCAGCAACTCTATTATACAGGACAGTTGATCGGCCTCGTCCTCGCCCGGTAACAACGGGAAACCCGTCAATAACTCCGCCAGGATGCAACCGAGGCTCCACATGTCGATGGGCATGCCGAAACTCGCGCCCAGTATCACCTCCGGGGCCCGGTAGAAACGACTCTGGATGTACGTGTACACGCGCTGGGACTCGTAACAACTCGAACCGAAGTCTATCACCTGCAGAGACGAATAGATATTTGGTCGTTTAGGGGTGAGGACCATTCTTGCCGTCGATACAGGGGTTTGGTTGGGCTTGCTTGGGTATCGCGAGCTTGGTTTTCGTTGTAAGGTATTGTGCTGACGCGTTTAAGGGGTTAGGCCACTCTAGAGGCCGAAAAAATAGGCTTTTTGGGGTTGTTTTTTCTGAAAAACTACAAAATAAATCGTGATTACAAAAAGGGTGTTCATCATACATATCAGTGACCGTATACAATAATTTTTGATAAGCGATTAATTTCAAAATGGCGGCTGTGCAGCGTTTATCTCGAAACTGCATTTTTTAAGTTGACCGGCAACATAACTCGGATCATTTTTAACCGATTCACTTGAAATGTTGAAAATATCGTGAAAAATACATTGTTTATGGACGTACGTAGGATTCTTTTTTTATATTGCATAGTTCATTTGTTATTAACAATTATATGACGAAATATTGCACTTTCCAAAAATTTGCCTTAAAAATCGTCAGATAATTGTTAATAACAAATGAACTATGCAATATACAAAAAATCCTACGTATTTCCATAGACAATGTATTTTTCAAGATATATTCAACATTTCAAGTGAATCGGTTCAACATTGTCTGAGTTATGTTTCCGGCCAACTTAAAAAATGCAGTTTTGAGATAAACGCTGCACAGCCGCCATTTTGAAATTAATCGCTTAAAACAAATTATTGTATACAGTGACTGATGTGTATGATAAACACCCTTTTTTGTAATCCCGATTTATTTTGTAGTTTTTTTGGAAAAAATCCCCAAAAAGCCTATTTTTTCGGCGTCTAGAGTGGCCTAAGGCCTTAAGGGGGAAGATACCTTTGGGCAGGAAAAAAAATGGATTTTCATGATTTTTTTTTTAGAAGGAATGATTTCTTTATTTTTTAGACTTTGTTATAGGGATAATTGTTACTACTATTGGCTGATACATGGAATTTTGTTTATTATTGGGATGTTAAATAAGTTCTCGCTGTTTTTTGTGAAAATTAATGCTTTATTTAAAAAATAAGTTCTAATGCTTTCAAACGTTTCGCAAGTGTTGTTGTGTGATCAACTCCTAATGATGCTGCAAGTTCAACTAGCTGACATGAGCCTTCGTGAAGTGATGCCTCCAATTCAACACATCGAAATAATTATTTTTGAAGAGTCTAAACCAATCTCTGCATGGTGTTTCCGACGAAGCATGATAGCCGTAAGTCTCAACAAGAATTCTTCGTGCTTAGGCTGCAGCTTTTTTTTTTAAAGTAGCGCAGTAGAATTCTCCATGATTACTCTTTTTTGGCACGAAATTTGACATGCTTAACCCTACGGAAAAAATGTTGTTTACACGTCGAGGAAACGACATACACTGAATTTCAAGCTTCCTTATAGTACTTCTTTATAGATGCCTTACCATCTTGAACGATTTTTTTTTTGGAAAACTTTGGCATGCAATGTCCCATCTAGCCACCATGTCAAACTACACACACGCAGTTCTGGTAACGCCATCTGTTGGAAAACAGCGAGAACTTATTCAACGTTCTAATATTAATCTTTAAAAATGGCGGGGGTATGGCACGGTCTTCCAAACTGCATTTTCAAAACTGGCGTGACGTATAGCTAAAATACTAATCAACCGATTCTGATGAAATTTAGTATAAATCTTTCTAACCTTATCGTCTAAAACATTACCCTAAATGTTTTTTGACAATAAAAAGTATTCTTTTTATTGCAAAATGTAGCCCTTTTTTATCGGAAAATTCAATCTTTTTATTTCAAAGCGTGCCATTTCATCGACTTTCGAAATTACTCACTTTTTCTTAGTTCATATTCTGCGTATGAGTGTCGATGAAGAAAAAACGTTGTTTTTTTTTCTGATTAATCCCGCCGACGCTACGCGTCACGCCGTCTCACAACATCCCCTGCAACCCGTTTAGAAGGCCGTGCCGTACCTCCGCCATTTTGAAAGATTAATCATTTTTTAAAATACCATTTATTGCATTGCAACGATGCAAACTTCAATACCATCATTGGATGCATTCGAATTCGATTCAACCGATTGAACTATTTACTATGATATATTTTGCGGGGTTAGCATCTATTTTTTTTTTCAAAATGCGTTTTCGATATTAAAATCGAAAGAACTATTATTAAAACTTATCAAGAACTGTAGAACTATACGCGATGCCACTTTATCTGGAGTTTATTTGTGAGATGCTAACTTCACACACGTATTGGATGGTGTACAATGTGAACATTCATATTTCGGAATTCCTCCAATTTCTCTTGCCAGATTTTGCCGACGAAAATCCCACGACCATTTTTTGAGATACTTATCGCGCGATCCAAAATATAAATTTATGAAAAGGCCTTGATTAAAATAGAAAGGAGAAAAATAAAACACACTAAAGAACTTTCGTTGCGTTCCAACGTTGCATACTTTAATACAATACTTCAACACCGAGCCCAGTGAATTCGGGAAAGAAATGACAATCTTGTAAGGTGGTTTCCGAAACCATTGAGCTCGTAGGGAAAGAATTTGAAAGAATGGACCGATGGGGGGCAATAGAGCCGGGGTGACCAATCGCCGTTGACACTTTATTGCTTTGCATTAGGAATGCCATCTTCGTGAATTACTTCATATTTTTCAACCACGCGTTAAGGGGCCGATACACTTATACCGGTGTGACACTTTGAAAAAATCGATTTTGTTGTTGCCTTTTTCGACAGTTTATACTTTCAAGAATATCATTATCATTTATATCATTTATATCAATATCATTTTATCTTGCAAAAATCGAAAGTTAAATCTTCAAACTTGTTTTTCTCGAAATGAGATTTTTCGAATTTGCTGACATTGTATCTCAAAAAGCAATTATCCGATTTACTTGAAATTTGAACTGAGTACTCTTGAATATATATACTCCACAATGACTTAGGATATTTTTGATTGGATGAGAATTTACGATTTGGCAGTGAAATAAAAGACCATTTCATAGGCAAGAAAACATACTTTTTTTCATAACTACGCCATTTTGTTATATTTTTCGAAAATCCTATGGCATTGTACAAGGAATACGTTCCAGTTTAACATTTTTTTTCGGTTTCAGCTACGCAATCGGCCGGAATCATGTCAGCAGTGGAGGAACTTTTTTTTTGGCGCCTCCGAAGGCAGCGCATTAGTCGCTTGGATCTCAATATTTTTTAATGAGAAAATGATGTAATATAGGTCAAATATAGCCGAATATATTCTCCATTTTCCGAAACATTTAATTGAGTACTTTTCTTCCAAAAAAATCCCGAAAATGACCCAAATTTTCAGCGTTCACACTGGTATAGCCCCTTAAGGGGTTAGGCTACTGTAAAATTGACGAACGCTCGTTCGTCGCTTGAGGCAACTAAAATTGAAGAGGAAGGTCCAACGTATGGTGCAGGAATCGCAAATTGAAGCTAAACTTATTATTACAACGATAGAACTGCTAGTAAAACTTTAAACGCGTTTTTCTCCAAAGTACGTTTTTCAAAACGGTGTGCACGATTTCTCGACATCTAATGGACGGATTTACTTGAAATTCAATACACTTATTAAGTGTAAAGGTAGTTTAGTCGTGACCGACGTTTTTCTTCTCAACATTTTATTTTCCATTAGTTATTAACAATGTCAATTTTCTTCGAAAAAAAATACTAACATTTTTTTGATGATTGAAACACGTTAACAAAAGAAGGTCGGCCAAGTCTTAACCAATGTTATCTATTTTGAAAAAAAAAACTCGTTTTTTTGTTTGTTTCAGATCAACCAGGTTGATTTATTATGGATATTTGTTTATGAAATTTGGTACACAACTTTGTTAATGTACACAAAAATAAATGTCCAAACGATCCATTACTCATATTACTTATCCCTTCAAAATAAATTTCTCTCAATAACCCTGATTTTCGAGTTGTCACAGTAGCCTAGCCCCTTAAGGTATTCCGTTCACGAACCCGAACATTTAACAATCAACTGATTTTCGTCTATAAAAAAGGAAAAAATACATCGCAGTATACTGGTAAAATTTCAAGTCAAGTTAGCGAATTTTAAAAATTACGACGCTATAAATCGTCTCATTTATGCGGCGCTTTATTGAGAAGATATACTGCCCACATTTCTATCTAATAATTTATACACTAAATAACTCTAGACGCCTGATACAAATTGCTCACGCGTGTAAAAACTTTAAAGATTCCGGAACGACAATAAAAACAGGGGATAACCGAATATTTAAAGATAATGTTAATAATAAAAGTTAGAAAACTGAGACAAGCAGTCGAATTTTCGTAGCCGCGATTTACCAGGAAAAAATGTAAAAATATATAAATCTCCTAAATTAGCGCGTCATTTTTATGTCCATATAATCGTCAGGTAAAATAATTTATTGTGATTTGTTTTGATTGAGCGCCATTGTATTTTACCAATGATTCAGAAGGGTTTCCTTCATGACGTCACAAAATACGGCCCTCCGTGAAAGGAATACTTTAATAGGCTCCGTACCCATAGGCAACTACCCAACGACCCTTTGTGCAGGACCAAGCCAATATCTTTACCTTTATCCCGCTCCGGCCCTGTTGCTTGAGAAGTACGTTTTCCGGCTTCATATCGCAATGAATGATTTTATTTTTGTACAGCGCGTCCAAGCATCCAAGCAGCGAGTGGGCGAATTTTCTCACCAGCTGCAGGCTGAAGCCCTGAAACTTGTTCTTCTTGATGAGCTCGTAAAGATTGATGCTGAGAAGTTCGAAAGTGATGCACATGTGATTGCGAAAGGTGAACGAGTCGAACATGTGTATAATATTCATGGTATTGTCCTTGTCCTGTTCTCTAAGATTGCGCAATATTCTAATCTCCTCTTGTGCCTGTCGCGAGAAACGTCTCTCGTTTCTGACCATTTTGAGGGCGACGTGTTCCTGATTCTTGTGATCGTAAGCTTTGACGACCTGTCCGAAGGAGCCTTTCCCTATGACCTTGAGTACCTCGTATCGATAAGCAACGTGATCGTGCGGTGTGTGAGTGTAGGAGCCGTGCTCGTTGTCGTAGCTGTGATTGTTGGGTAGGCCGAAGATGGCGGGTCTCTTTTTGGCGTTCGCGCCGATGAAGTAAATCTGGGGATACGAGTATATCTCGTGTCTCTCGTACTGCGTCAACTTCTTCATGTAAAGCTTCATCACGATTTCCGGTGTGACCGCCATCTTTGGAATGACCTGTTTGCCGCTGTTGATCGCGCACTCGCTGCCGACGACGCAACTCGCAGCGGCAGCAGCCGCGGCGGTGCCTCCGCCTCCGCTGCCGCTGCTGTTGGAGCTCTGCTGGGCGTCCGCTCTGCCATTAGACTTGACCAGAGGACTGTTGGTCTGACTGTTGGCTTGCGAGTGCGAATTGTGATTGGAGTGTTGCGAGCAGTGGCTGGAGCTTGGATTTTGCTGCTGCTGTTGGCCGACGGAGCAATCGGCGTTGCCGCTGCTCAAACTTTGCAGACTGTTGTTGACGCTGGAGCTGAGACTGGGCAGGTGCGCCGCCAGGCCCAGGACCGAATGGCTGGAACGATGAGTTCCGTGACTCGGAGGCGACTCCCCGGCGGCGTGCTTCAGCAGGAGACTGCCGCTCTTCAACGGCGGCAGGTGATTGCCTTCGCCGCTCGATATGAAACTCTGCGCCGTGTAGGCGCTCATGGGAGCGAAAGCGTTCGGCAGGGAGAGGGGCATCTCGATCGAGCCCGAGATCCTCTTGACGTACGAGTCTCGCCTCGCGCGGCTCATAACTTCGACATCATCGCTGCGCTTAGCTCCGCTCTGGTCGTTCTCCGCATTCTCCGCCACCCTGCCGCCTCTGTCTCTTTCTCTCTAAATATAATAATACAAATAATATTAATTTAAGAGCAGTCTTGAAGTATCGGCCTCGCGTCTGCCAACAGCCTTTTCTTTATCAGCGGTGAGAGCGCACGGACAAGTTTCCGGCCTGGCGTGTCCGACTAGAAAATTCGAGTCTCCGCGAGCAGACTACCTCTCGCCGTTCGGTTCAAGCGATCAGGCCTCTCGGCTGTCAGAGCGAATCGGCGCGGAGCGTTTTTGTATAAATATTCATGACGATCAACAACAACAACGCCGTCTCTCCTGGTCCGGCTCTATCATCTTCGTCCGACTCTCCACTTCTTTCTCTCTCCTCTCACGACGAGTATCTCGGGTATTTCTTCTCCGTCTTCGTGTCCTCGTCCGAATCGCCGTCCAACTTCTCCTTGGTCCTCTGTATTCTTTTGACTCTCGAGCGCTGCTTGGAGCGTCTAATTTTGTTACAGTCTATCGTGTTGGCGGACCACGAGGGCAAACGCATTATGAGCCCTATCCGCGCGCTCGCTCGCCTACGCTTCTTTCTTCTTCGCCCAACGCGCACCTCTACGGTCTCTTCGCCTATTCGCTCAGCTACTCGACGTCCAGCCACTTAGGAGGATCCACCTGTTCATCGCAGAGCCTCTTCTTTCTCATCGATACCTACAGCACCCATGCCACTGGAGAGACGCCTCTGCGGTTTTTACAAATTCAACGCGGAGTTAAAAATTCGATAATTCCGGGAAGTGAATTCTGACGTTTCGGTCGCTTCTCATCGGCAGGTGGTGCGATGATGCATCGACGGGAGATCGCGATTCGACGGAGTCCGTGTGTACGCACGCTCGCACACACACACGTACACGCATATCGCTGCGATCGTCTTTTGTTTTTTTTTTTTTTTCACGCCGTTCGGCGAATTGTCGATTTTTTTCGGCAAAACGCCGAGTGTGTCCGACGACGAAAAATTTCTCGCCGTCGCGGAAATTGAAGCTATCTTTGTGCGGTGCGTCGAGAAGAAAACAATCGCGTCAACGGAAACGCGACGCGTTCGAGGTTAAGATCGCGATACGCGAAATATATCGCGTGCGCGGAATCCACGAGCTCGAATTGACGATAAAAAGGAAAAAAAACGGCAACTCGCACTTACCGAGAAATTCACGGGAATAAGGATAAAGTTTTGCTTTTTGGCTTCACGCTGTTGTTGCCCCGTATTTTTTTCTTTCTTTTCTTTCGCATCGAAGCACCCGCGACGGGGGAATTTTTATCGAACGTAGATGAGTGTTGTGTTACTCATCCGCGATGCCAGCTATTGTACATCGATGCGCTCTCTCGCACCCTGTAAAACTATCGAATTTCGCGAATCTCAACGTCTCGCGAGACCGACTGTCGTTCTTTGCCGAATTCATCGTCGCCTTTGCTCTTCTTTTGTGTTTATTTTTTTTTCTACTTCCTCCGCGAGACTCGGTTCGGCATCTTTATTTTTTATGAGACACCGCGCGAGCTAACACCGTGAGGAATCAAGCCCCTCACACTCGCTCACTCTCTCTCTCTCTCTCTAGCTATCTGTCTATCTCTGTCGTTACGAGCGCACACGCGTTTTTCCTTTCGCCGAATCGAATTTCCAATTGCGAAGCCGCACACACGCGATCCGTCGCCGCCGCGGCTCATGAAAACACTCCGAGAATCGTATGGCTTGATTTTTCTCGATACGGAAATAAAAACGAAAAGAAACGAAAACACGGAGATCGATGCAACAGCGCCCTCGGTCGGAACATTGCGTAACGAGATTACGCGCTTTTTGAGTGGTGGCGGGAAATAGATACGAAACTATGTTGTGTGTGCATACATATTGTGTACTTATGACGGAAGGGAAGAGTACAATAAAAAAATACGCCGGTTACGATGAATTACAGATTTCTAAATGGTTTGCGTGTATATCAATATATATATATATATATATATATATATATATATATATATATATATACACGCACATGCACATGGGTAAAAGCACAGTGGATTTTTGTTCGTTGCGCATGTTTCGTGTGACGTCGAGTCGAGGCTTGAAAGTGACCGGTAAAAGCTCCCTGAACTATTTTAAAGGTATTCCTTTCGCGGAGGGCCGCATTTTGTGGGAGCAGAAGGAGGGCCCTCCTGAATTATTGGTAAATTACGGTGGCGCTTAATAAAAAAATAACTTACAATCAATTTTGATGTCCAACGATAAACTGGAATGGAAATGTTCGCCTTGAAGCCTTATATACGCGATTTCGCCGATTTTCGCAGGTACCTTTCTAGACGCGGTTAAAAAAATGGCGCATATATTGACATTTTTTTACAGAACATTTATGCACATGGTTAAGTATATGTAAAAAAAATCAGACATATTAACAAATGGCGGAGATATAACATGATAAAGCAATGTATCTTTATTGCGCGCGCGTTGATGGTGAAAGTTCTCGGCATCGATGTGGGTGTCTGAAAGAAATTAACATATTTATAATTGTATCATGAATGTATCTTCAGTGTAAACCAACAATATTATGTAAAAAAATTATTATAATAATAATTCGAAACTTAACATTTTTTTCCTTAGTTTTCTGTCGGTATTTTATTTTTTATATTTTTGTTGTCTCATTGAAATTTTTGTTTCTGTGCTTCACACGATATGTGATAATATTAAGAATATGCTGGAAAAAATTCAAAGCGATCCGAACCTTTTTTCAAGAGTTAGGTCAGGTAACTTGCACAAGGTTCAAAAAAAGTGAATCGTGGAAAAGCGGCTTTGAAGTGGGCGGTCGGGCGTGCCGCGCGGTATCTATTATAAATGCAATCTTACCGTATTTTTTTAATTTTTCGAATTTTTCAATTCTGTTAAGCTTAAAATATTCCTAACCGTTCAGGCTAATGGAATAAAAAATAATTAAAAAATGAAAACGTTTGCAATTTTTCGCGTATATAAGGCCTTAATTTAGTAGATTTAGACTTTAAACATTTTCTTTACTTTAGATTCAAACATTTTCACGTTTTCTCTGAAACGTCACGGCTACGAAAATTCTTCTACTAGTCACATTTTTCCAAGTTTTGTCATTATTATTGGTTTTTTCCCTTAGGTACACGCTTTTCGCGTTTGTTACCTATTCTTTCCCTTCATTGTGCCCGTTTCTTTCCTCTACTGTTTACTCCTTTTTTCTCCATCTTTCTCCTTGTCCCCCCCCCCCCCCCTTGCGGCCGCAGCCGACTTCCCCCTCTGTATTATATTCATCATGACATTTCTGTCATGGGTATAGGGAAACTGCGGAAAACCTATACCAATACAATCGAGTTCGCCCCCCAGTCGTGGAACTAGTCTTATTTCGCCGCGAAATGCCGAAGAAAAACATTTCACGACGAAATGTACGCGACTGGGATTCGAACTCGGGACCTCCCGGTCCGCTGGTTTAGTGGCGAGCACGCTAACCACTAGACCATCGCACCGGTTTTAGATTTGTCATTAATATTTTCTCTAAACATTCGGTGACCCCCTGTTTTTATGGTCATTGTGGAATCTTTAGATTTTTTTACACGCGTCAACAGTTTACATCAGGCATTTAGAGTTATTTAGTGTATAAATTGTTATATATAAATGTGGCCAGCGCGCCATTTCCATGAAGCGCTGTATAAATGAGACGATTTTTAGAGACGTAATTTTTCGTTAAGAGTTCGGTAACTTGGCTTAAGGAATCATCATAGTGTGAACACCCGAAAAATAGCAGATCCTCGCGATTTCTTTAGGTGAATAGAATAAGCTAATCGGTCTAATTTGTTTTTACAAATTGAAGCACCGATAAAGAATACGAAACGATTTTTTTTAATTCCTTTATCCATTGTCTAACATTGTTTTTATTTTCGGAAAATTGCGTGGACAAAAATAGTGTCCCATGGTGGCCAGGATTGTGGCCGCAAATTTTATCCGAAACAAAAATTTTAAAATGATTATTAATCTGTAGGGAAGCTGCTATGTTCCTTGGAGGTTTTTTAGCAGTTTTTCGTAAAAAATAGGAACATTTCAAAAAAAGCTTCCATAGCAACATAAAGAATGACGTGAAGAATGTTCTGTTAAAATTTCAAACGGATAGCTTGAAAACTCTTCGTTTGAGAGTGGCCACCGTTTTGAAAAACACTATTCCGAGAAAAACGCTTTTAAAGTTCTAAGAAAGGCTGTTAAGGCGTTGGGCCACAGTAACGGGTATAAAATCATGTGCGAATTTAACAATTTATTTCGCATGAAAAGGTGATTCGCTCATAAAATTAATTACACATCTATTTAGTATGAATACCTGTTAGAGAAAATATATATATTTTTTTTCGATGTACAAAATGGCCGACTACTCGAAACTTCACGAGACAGCTTTTTTCCAATTGGCGTGACAAATAACTTCAACAATTTTCACTCGTTTTACTTCACATTTAAAAGTTATGTTCATAATTACATTTCGCAGAGAAGTACGTACGGAAATTCTGATTAATCGAAAACTTTCGATTAATCGAAAGACGAGAATTTTTGTTTTTTTGTTCTAGGTAAAAAATTGTGAATGCTAAAAGTCACGCCGCGGAGCGCTCAAAAAAGATAACGAAAGAAAATATTACTAGTCAGCCATTTTGTAAATCGAAAGAAAAAAATTCTAACAGCTTGATATTCATACTAAATAGATGTGTAATTAATTTTGTGAGTGGATCACTTTTTCATACGAAAAAAAAATTGTTAAATTCGCACATGATTTTACACCCGTTACTGTGGCCTAACGCCTTAAGAAAGGCTTAACTTTTTCCAAGAAAGTCTGCAGCAACTGAAATAATTCGAATTTCAATTTAAACAAAATTGGACAAAACGTTTATAACCGTGTATACTATCGGATAATGCAAAAAAAATCGATTTTTTGAAAATATTATACTGTGATGATTCCTTAAAATTTTACCAGTACAGTGAAACCTCGGTTCTACGTTTTGCACTTATACGTTTTTATCATTTGTACGTCAAATTTCTCTAGCTCTGGCAGATTCCATTCATAAAGATCGTAATAAAGTTTCATTTCTACGTTTTTCACTTATACGTTTTTCGCGCTTATACTTTAATAATTTTTTTCCCCAGCGTTGGTTTCGAGGTTCATTTTTCTCAGTTATACGTTAATCACACGTGATATTCTCGCGCCGGAGAAAATTTCACGTGACTACGTTTTGATGTTTTGATGTTTCTGACCTCTACTATGTGTGCATGTACTGTTATTGCATATCTCTTATCAATACGAACCTGCCTGTTATTTACTAGCCTAAAACGTCAAAGCTTAGTATACCAAACTTGCATGAAATAAAACTTGAAATCGGAAATTCGAAAACTTGAGTTGGCTCATTACACAATTATTACCAATAAAATTTTCAATTGGAAAACCAAACATTACCATAATAGCGGTACTGCTGTTGAAAAACATCGGGAATTATGCATCAATCGCCATTTTCAAATGTTAAAGAGTTTCAGATACATGCTGCATGTCACTTCTACGTTATTCTCACTTATACGTCATATTTGATCTTACCCTTTGAAAAATGTATAACTGAAGTTTTACTGTATACTGGGATGTACTTTTAATTCATTATAGACGAAAATCAGTGAATTGTTAAATATTTGTGACCTATTCGGGTTCGTGAAAAAATACCTCAAGAGGGCTTGTATCTAGTTGAAATTATTGAAAATATCGATTTTTTGTTTTGGGCATTTTTCTACATATCAAATAACAGTGCTTGAACGAAAAAAAAAATTCTCGATGAATAGTTTATCATTAAAACGAAAATAGAGCGTTTTTTCCACCGAACATCGATGCCTGAACTTTAGACCGAGGCCGTTTTTTCAAAAATCAATATTTTACTAACTCCTTCGTCCGAGCAATGGATTATTTAATCAAAAAACTAAACGCACTTCATTTCCCTTATTTCGGATGATTTGTTTCCGAGCAGCAGTGGTCATTGCGAAGGACGTTTTTCAAAATATTGTATCTACCACATTCATAAATCATTTTTAATACAAACATTGTAAAAGATACTTAAAACCATACTCTTTAATGTAAAGAAAAAATTGCAAATCTATACACATTTTTCTAGGAAAAAATTGACGAAAGTTTTTATTTTTTCCGGCCACGAGCTAGGTGTTGAGTGTGCGCGGCGCGTTCTGCGATAGTTTGAAGTATTCTTTTTAATTACTTGACGTCATGGCGCTTCCGGTCTTGTTATATATATATATATATATATATATATATATATATATATATATATATATATATATATATATATATATATATACACATACACACATACACACACACACACATATATACATATATGTGTGTGTGTGTGTGTGTGTGTGTGTGTATTTTATACAGGGTGATTCACAACTATTAGGGTTCTCATTGCGAGCAAAACGTGTTTTTTTAATGCCGTGCTACAAAAATTGGCCGATATATTCACGTTCTAATTCAAAGCAGTAACAATGGCACAATTGTTGCTCACGCACGAAACGTGGAAACCGGATTGCAATTTCAAATCTATGTAAAAACGAGCGAATTTTTTTGTCACTAAAAATATAATGAACACAGAGACTCTCTTTGCAAATGAATAATACGATTCAACGAGATTCTTTTATTATTTAATGCTTGGAGAGAAAAAAAGTTCGCACGTGAGCAACTACTGTGCCATCGTTTACTCAGCACTGGGCTTTGCGAATATCTCGGCCAATTTTTGTCGCACGAGATTTAAGAAAAAAAAAACAATTTTTTCTTACATTCATTACATATTTCTGACTTATCTATTGCTTGTATATCATTTTTTCAAATAGAATATTTTTGCCATCGCCCTTATCTACTAATCACTATTTGTTGTATGCAGCTTATCGTTTCCAACGAACGCGAATGCACTTTTGTTTTTAAGCCAACCAGTGCCGAGAAAATGCAATCAAGGACAGTTTACATAACAGGTGCGATTAGCCACAGCCATTTAATATACGATACATACAAGTTTACGATTGACACTTCCTGTAAGACTTGTATGTAAGTGGGTTTAGATTAGCAAGGACAAGGAGATCGATCCCTACAGTGCGTCATTATATGTAGTGGTGGAATTTCCTATCACGCGTTCGACTGATAGCTTTACCTACTTTCTTTAGCGTTTTTTTCTCGAAAATTCGCACAATAACGATTGCACAGGGGCTGCAATCGAGCAACAAGCAAGATTGTGGCAGATCCGCGAAACGGTATAAATCTTGATCCCGGTGTCACTGCAATGCAGTCACGAGAAAATCGGCGAAGATGCGGCTGGAGTTGCGGACAATGTTCCGTGGTGAGAATTTTTTATCCATTTCGAGCAACTCTTTTTCAAGTCTGTTCTAATACTTCGGAGTCTGCCAGATTTTTAAAGGCGATTCGAGTTTACTTGAGTTATTTTTTATTCGGAAAACTATTATCTGAATTGTATAGAAATTTGTTAAGTTAAATGATTTTGTCTCCATTTTTAAAGTAATGATAACGTTTACGTGTGCACATTAATGGAATAATGCGCTGTTTTTCGAAGTGAAATTGTTGCTGGTCGCGTGCCTCGTCAATCATGCCTGGGGCGTCGCTCTTAGGGAAGAAACGTCCTCGGAGACGTTCGACCGGGTGAGAGTGACTTCGAAGACCGCCACGGTCGACGTGGAGACGAAAGACGGCGCGATCGTATTGACTTTGAAGAAAAATGGTAAGTGGAAGCTTATAATTCGATTTTTTTAGACGTTTTTGTGTCCAATGAAAGTTCAATTTCTTTGCAAGTTCCACTGCGTCGTTTTCAATAAAAGTAAAAATATACGAAAATCGCTCGAGTGTTTCGAGTGCACTGAATTCGCTCGAATTGATAATATTCGTGATTTCAGGCGCGGAGGGACGCGAAGCACGAAGCATTCTCTACACGAGGGAGGAGGCCAACGACGTGATCTCGCGAAGGCCATTGTCGATGAAGCGAAACTGCGGTGCGACCAATAACATCTGCATATTGCGGGACGAAGAATTGGACACGAGGATCGAGCTATCACCGGATTCGGAGAAGATAAAGATCAGTCGAGAGACGAACGGCACGTTGACGGATTGTTACGCTCTCCTGGACAGTGACGAGTGGTACGGTGGTCCCCAGATGCGTTATCAGCATTGGCCCGTGCAACACATGTATTACGAGGAGGAGCCTTATCTGCCGACGCATCAGACGAACATGGCAGTGGCCGAGCGTTATTGGCTGACGAGCTCGGGTTTTTGGATCTTCGTGAACGATACCTCGCCCCTGTTCCTCGATCAGAACAACATCAGGGACAAGCACATCTGTCTGGTTGCGCGTAACAAGCCACCGTACAGAACTCGTGATCGCGTACGTCTCGATTATTTCGTGGGTTTTTCGTCCTCACCGAGAACCGCCCACGAGTCCGTGGTCTCGAGTTTCCTCGGCAAGCCCAAGGGTCATCCGGATCTTCGGATGATTCGTCATCCAGTTTGGTCGACCTGGGCACGATACAAGGTGAACGTTAGCGAGAAAGTGGTGAACGATTTCGCCGACGAGATTGTCGCCAGCGGCTTTAACAACAGTCAATTGGAGATCGACGACAATTGGGAGACTTGTTACGGCTCGGCGGTCTTCGATCCCGTCAAATTTCCCAACGTCACGAGGCTCACGAACGACCTGAAGAAGAAAGGCTTCCGCGTCACACTGTGGATCCATCCGTTCGTGAACGAAGGCTGCGAGCCCGCCTACTCCCAAGCACTCAAGGCCGGTTACTTCGTGAGGAGTTTGGACGGTAACGTACGTATGAGCTGGTGGCAAGGTGCAAACGCGGCGACTGTCGATTTCACGAATTCTCGCGCGATCGATTGGTGGCTCGGTCGTTTGAGGACGATCATGGCACTCGGGATAGACGGTTTCAAGTTCGACGCCGGCGAGGTATCCTGGCTGCCCCAGGTGCCGAGTCTCGACGCTGCCATCGACCTGCAGCCAGGCGCCTTCACCAAGGATTACGTGACCACGTTGTCGAAGAACTTCAACAATTTGACCGAGGTACGCGTCGGCTGGCGCACCCAGGAATTGCCCATTTTCGTTCGCATGATCGACAAGGACACACGCTGGACCTGGAACAACGGATTGCCGACTCTCATCACTACCCTG
Organism: Ophion ellenae; assembly: GCA_963210295.1. Lineage (NCBI taxonomy): Eukaryota > Metazoa > Arthropoda > Insecta > Hymenoptera > Ichneumonidae > Ophion > Ophion ellenae. The sequence goes on along the minus strand of OY723388.1, from coordinate 48,990,537 downwards.
CTCCAAATGAATCTGAACGGTTACGTGAACGTGTTGCCGGACATGATCGGTGGCAACGGTTACCTGAATAATTCCTTGAACGGCACGTTCCTGCCGTCGAAAGAGCTCTTCGTTCGTTGGCTTCAGGCAAACGTCTTCATGCCCTCGCTTCAATACTCCTTTGTGCCATGGGACTACGACGAGGAGGTTGTCGAAGTATCGAAAGTCTACACGAACCTTCATGCCGAGATAGCGCCCTATATCGCCGCTCTAATGGACAAAGCTGTGAAAACTGGAGCCCCGGTGAATCCGCCGATTTGGTGGATCGCACCGAACGATCCGATTGCTCACAAGATCAACGACGGTACGTCTACCTTGAACGGAATGAAAGATCGGTAGAGAAATCCATTAAATCTTCGGAACCTTTATCAATAACTTCCCACGGAACGCTGCATTCGAAAGAGGCTAGAAAATAATCTTCCGGTTGAGCAAATAGCAAATCGAGGCCGTACAGACAGCTCCTGGCCGTACTAGAAATAGCAGCTCAATCGTTTCGTGTGTTACAGAATATCTCCTCGGTGAAGACATCCTGGTCGCGCCGGTGACGCTCGAAGGAGCCGACGGCCGCAGCGTTTATTTGCCAGCGGGCAGATGGCGGGATCCTTACAACTTGACGATCTACACGGGACCCCGTTGGTTCCCTCATTATCCGGCGCCTCTCTACATTCTCCCATTCTTCGTCAAGGAAGTTAACGGCACTTTCGTACTATAAGAGCACTAGCAACCCCCCGCCCTGCGTTTGTATAATAATGAAGTGAATAATGATGCTGCACTCAATTTTGGCTCCGACTTAATTGTCCCCTAAAATTGTAGAAATAGCGTGCTCCGTTAAGCGTCGAGAAGGGATCGTATCTCGGCGTTGAGCTTGATTATTATCTCGTGGTCGATGCTATAGCTACCAGTCTTCAAAAGCAAATTCCTTTCCTCAATGAGCTTTTGCACATGCACGTCCGGCTCGTCCGCCCTAGCGCTCGTGCTGCGATGCTCTTTTGCCGGGATCGTTCTACGCTCCAAGGGAGCGCAGAACGATCGATAGCTCGACCTCGGCATTATCACGTCTGTTCCCTTCTGGAACTCGCCCAGCATCATTTGATCGTTCGTCAAGGAACTCGAGACCGCGCGGAGAATCTCTTCCAGGCTGTGAAAGAAACAATCATTTTGAGAATAATGCGTTCAATATTGTTTGTTTTTTTTTTTGCAATTTCACGTCGATGTAAACATTTTGGCCGCCATTCTCGAGTTGTAGCAAGAAAATATGAGGAATAAAATAGATTTCGTGAAAAACTCTTAAGGAAGCGTACCGTCGAAGAAACAAAGTGGTATATACAAGTACTCGAGATTCTTTAATTCGTCCTTTCTCGTCTTGATCTGAACCTCTATCGCCTGCTGATGATCCATCTTCGTCCGATGGATTTATTCTCTCATCACCTCGTGTTATCCTTACATGTATTTGCCCTGTGCATGTCCGTGTGTGTGTGTGTGTGTGTGTGTGTGTGCGCGCGCGCGCGCTCACACATGCACAGAAAAAATATATATTTATACACGTAAGAATATCACCCAGCAGGGACCCATGTAAGGATGTAAGGATGCCCCCCTCCCAATCGGCGGATTCACCGGGATTGCGACCGTTATCGCCGACATAATGGACAAAGCGATAGAAACGGGAGCCCCGGTGAATCCGCCGATTTGGTGGATCGCACCGAACGATACGGTGGCTCACAAAATCAACGACGGTACGTGTACCTTCGACGGAAAGAAAGATCGCCAAAAAAATACATGAAGTTTTGGAACTTTTTTTCAATAACGGCCGCACCGAAGTACTCAACATTTTCTCTAGCAACGAGACGCAGTCGTCGTCTCATTGCTAGAGGAAGGAGCGTCCTCGTTATTCGTCATTTGGAAAAAATAATAACAAGTAACTCCTGACCATACCGGAAACCCGCATTTTCACAATAGAACCATTGCACACCGTGAAAAAATAACTGAGAAAAGTTCCGAAAGATATCGCGTTGGCAGGGTTGGGTAAAATTTAATTGTTAGGGTAACAATTGATAAAGATGAGAAATTAATCAATTGTTAAACACGACTATAACAATTAACAATCAATTGATTATAATTGTGAAGACTCACGATTAACAATTAACTAAATGTCAATCGAAACTTTCCACAATTAGAAACTAATGAATTTTCAATCTTTTTAACGTATTTGATTAAAAACTAACAATTAAAATGGGTCATTGTATAGGGCGCGCAGTGGCGTCAGAACAAATGTGTAAGTTATTGAAATACGCATATGAGTAGCAAATAAAACACTGATATTAATCATCAATAATACATATAATAATCAATAAAAAAAATCGAAATCTTGTTTATCTGTTTGTAAAGTTACATAGCTTAATTGTTAGTTTTAATTGTTTCTTAGACCAATTCAAAAGTTCATTGCAATTGTTTTAATTGCGAGTTGCAATTAACATAGATTAATCGAAATAAATTAATTGCAACGTGCAGTTAATAGTGTAATTGCGATTCAATTTCAAGTACCTTTTTAGTCAATTAATCAACAGATTGGAAATTTAATTGAATAACGCCCAACACTACGCGTAGGTAATCGCTGATAATTATGACGAAATGGGCGTATCGTTTCGTTTCCTCACAATGCCTCCTTACCGAAATCGAAAAAGCGTCGTTTTTTTTTCTTCTTTCCATCTACCATGATCTCGAGTGTGCCCTTTCGACCTCAATGTACAATTGTCGCTTCCCATTTCCAATTCCCGATGCGTACACACTCCAGACACAGCAGCTCATCCGTTTCGTGTATCGCAGCCTATCTACTCGGTGAGCACATCCTGGTCGCGCCGGTAACGATCGAAGGAGCTACCAGCCGCGACATTTATTTGCCAGCAGGCCGATGGAGGGATCCTCACAACACGATTACCAACATGGGGCCCATTTGGATCGATGATTATCCAGCGCCCCTCCACATCCTCCCATTTTTCGTCCGAGAAGTTGACGGCACTTACGTCCTGTAGGAGCAATAGCAACGTCCCTGCGTTTGTGAAATAACGAATTAAAAAATGATACTTCACTGAATTATAGTTTCGACTTGATTTTCGCCGAAAAAGGTAGACATTGAGTGTGAAAAAAATGGTGTGCTCCGTTAAGGGGGGAGACACCTTTAGGCGAGGAAAAAAATGGCTTATTATCATGATTTTTTTTTAAAGCAAAGATTTCTTCAACTTCTATTAGATTTAGGGTATGTCTTATTACTACTTTTGGCTCTTACATGGTATTTTTGTTTCATTAAGGGGTTAGGCCACAGTAACGGGTATAAAATCGTTTGCGAATTTAACAATTTTTTTCGTGTGAAAAATTCATTCAATCAAAAATTTAATCACACATCTATTTAGTACGAATATCAAGCTGTTAGAACTTCTTTGTTTCGATGTACAAAATGGCCGACTACTAATATTTTCTTCTGTTATCTTTTTTTTAGGCGCTCCGCGGCGTGACATTCAGCATCCACAATTTTTTACCTAGAACAAAAAACAAAAATTCTCGTCAATCTACATTAAAATACCTAGGGAAGTAAGTACGGAATTTGGAAAATATGGTTTTATTCAAAAATTGTAGGTATTTGAATGAATTTTCAGTAAAAAATTTCGTATAAAACTGCTCATAAACATGAAAAGTTTTCGATTCATCAGAAATTCCGTAAGTACTTCTCTGCGAAATGCAATTAGGAACATAACTTTGAAATTTGAAGTGAATCGAGTGAAAATTGTTGATGTTATTTGTCACGCGAATTGGAAAAAAGCTGCTTCGAGAAAAAAGCGTTTAAAGTTTTAGGTACTCAATGGCCGTGCCAGAGGTGGACTTGCGTTATACGCTCAAAGTCGGTGGAAAAAATGTTCTTGCTATAAATCGAATAGTAACTTATTCTTATGATGATAAGGCACCGTTTTAGCGAGAAAAAAAATCGATTTTTTGAAAATTCTACTGTGGCCTTACCCCTTAAATGGGTAAAGGGGTAAATATATATAACCCCTTTATATATATATCACTATATATATATATATATATATATATATATATATATATATATATATATATATATATATATATATATATATAACCCCTAAATATATATATCACCCTGTAAATATATATAGGGTGATCCACAACTATTAGGGTTCCCTTTGTGAGCTTATCGGGTGTGTCATTGCGAGTAAAGCGCTTTTTTTTATCCCATCCACGTTCGGACAAGTGAATTTTTTTTTCGGTGAAAAAGTAATGAACACGAAGACTCGCTTTGCAAATCGATGATAAGATTCAACAATTTTCGATTAATATCGGATAGGTGGGGAGAAAAATCACAAGGACATATATCATATATGTGATAAAGCAATGAAAACTATTGGATACGTATTTTTTTTATCGGCCAAAAAACGGCTTTAAGGAGATAAACGACCCCTAAAAGAAAAACGTGTCGAGGAGTGGTTTGCAGTTTTACCCAGAAGCAGTCCACCAATTCGAATGAAACAAAAACCAAAATTCTTCCGATGTATAGCGATGGAAAATCCACTATAGAAGTATTGAAAAAAATTACATTAAGGGGTGAGACGCCTCTCTTTGAGAGGTGATTACCCCCCCCCCCCCTTAAAACCGTTTTTCCGCCCATAAAACAAAAACGTGTCTAATAGTTTTCAATGCTTTATCACATATGAAGCATTCCACACCAAGTGAAACACTAAAAAATCATGTAATTTTTAAATGTGCTCATGATTTGTTTTTAAGTTCGTTCGAGTGTCAAAAGCAACTACAATGTTTTAAAGATTTTTAAATTGCATTTTACACTCGAATTTGGATACCGGGAAATTTATCTCGTTTTTTTTTCGATTCATTTTACTCGAAAAGTGGTGCATTGTACAAAAAAAAAACGTCAAAGAAGAAAATTTAGGTTTTCGAATGTACTTTTCAATCATATATGTTTCGTAACTGTTAAAAATTCTGCTAATGTATTTTTCAACGAAATAAGGTAAAAATAATTTTTTTCGCCAAGTTCGCGCACTCTTATTTTTCTATAAATTTGGCAGAACTTTCGTTGATGTCATAACAAACCACGGAAAAATTGGCATGATGGAGAATTCATATCTTCCAATTATTTTTTAAGGTTAACTGATGGATATTGAATATCGACCATTGTTTTAGGCACAACTAGGTTTAAGGCAACATTTTGTCCTCCTCCTCTCAATTCAATTATGGTTTTGTTTGTCTGCCTCGAAATTTTTCCTTTACTCACCGGTTCTCGTAGCCCTATTCTCATATCAAAAAGAAACCTGGCTTCTCGTTTGTTGAATGATCTGGTTTGCTCACTCTCAATGCTAATACAATTGATTTTGCGGAAGAACTCGGTCAAAACGATTCGATATTTTTTTATTCCCTATGGTTTTCTCATCGGTGGCTTTGGTATCAGTAGACTAACCATATTATGATTCACTCATTGTTTAACGATGAAAAGATTCAAAAATTAAAAATTTCGAGGCAGACAAACAAAACCATAATTGAATTGAAAGGAGAACAAAATGGTTCTAGATAACACTAAATATTCATTGCAATCCACTGTTGTGGCTAAAACAATGGTCGATATTCAATATCCATGGTGCGATAAAATTCGTCAACAATTAACCTTAAAAAATAATTGGAAGATATGAATTCTCCATGAACGTTATGGAGCTCTCATGAACGTTAAACTATAGTAGTTGTACTTAAAAATGAATAAAAATGAATTAAATTTTTTGAAATGTATTTCAAGACTTTATTTATCAAGCCCAACAACTTTTATATTCATATCTTTTATAAAATCCTCGAAAAAAAAATCGCGAAAGTAGCCTATTTTTCGTGGCTCCAAAGTGGACTGGCCCCTTAAGTGATGTTCCTTGTCAGCGCCGGACTTTGAAAGCGAATATCTCGATCCATTTTTGTCGCACGACATTTGAAAAAAATGCTTTTCGCTCCCAACGACACGCTTTATGTGTTTAACAAAGGAAACCCTAATAGTTGCGAATCACCCTGTACATGCGCACATGTAGATATATACAGATTACTTTCTGACTTATCTATTTACTTATAGATCATTTTTTTACCAATCACGATCTGTCGTATGCAGCTTATCGATTCTAGCGAACGTGAATGCGCTTTTTTTTTCTTAATCAAGCAGTGCTGAGCAAATGCAATCAAGGACATTTTACGTAACAGGTGCGATTAGCCATAGCCTTTTAAAACACGGATACATATAAATCTACTTTCGACACTTATATGTATGTGGGTTTAGATCAGCAAGGGCGAGGAGATAGATCCCTACAGTACGTTATTATATGAAGTGGTGGATTTTCCTATCACACGTTCGACCGATAACTTTACTGACTTTCTTTATCGTTTTTTTTTTTTCCTTAAAATTCTCACAATAACGATTAGACGGTCGCTGCGATCGAGCGACAAGCAACAATGGTCGTGGCAGATACGCGAAATTATATAAATCCCAATTCCGTTATCACTCGAATGCAGTCAAGAAGGAGTCGGCGAAGACGCGGCTGGACCTGCGGACAATGATCCGTGGTGAGTATAGGCCGTGATTTTTCTCTCCATTTCGAGCAACGTTTCGTTAAGTTTGGTCTTATACTCCGGAGTCCGCTACATTTTCAAAGACGATTCGAGTTGACTTGAGTTCATTATAGAGAGAATACTATAGACATTTTATTTATTAAATTTAACGAAAATTATGACGTTTACGTTTGCACATTGATGGAATAATAGGTTTTTTTTTTTGAGTGAAATTGTTGCTGATCGCATGCCTCGTGAATCATGCCTGGGGCGTCGCTCTCAAGGAGGAAACGCCCTCAGAGAGGTTCGACCGAGTGAGGGTGACTTCGAAGACCGCCACAGTCGACGTCGAGGCGAAAGACGGCGCTATCATATTGCGTTTGAAGAAAAATGGTAAGGAGATGCTTGTAACTCGAAATTTGCACGGAATTCCTTGAGACGAATTGAGAAGGGTCGTGCGTTGGGGATATCGATAGATTTGAGAGGATGCTGATTTTTTTTAGATGTTGTGTCCAATGAAAATTTAATCTCGTTCCAGTACGTCGTTATTGAGAAAAATAAAAATATATGAAAATTCAGACAATTTAGCTCGGTTGCTTTTATGGAAGATCCCAATCTTACGAATTGAACTGGAGTTTTAGTCAACTAGCATTTGCCCGAAGCTTCGCTCGCGTGTGTGTCAAAAATTTGGTCCGAGTGCATGTTCGAACGGATTTTAGGGCCATATCGAGGTTGTTATGAAAAATACGATTACAATATATTGAAGAAAAAAATTATTTCTAGATATGAGGGAAAAAATGATTTCTCTATTTAAAAAAAACTGGCTTTCGGTATTTAAAAGAACACGTTTTTAGTATTAAAAAGAACACCTTTTTGGTATTTAAAAAATACCGTCTTCTATGTAGTTCAATGCATAATCACATCACCATAAAAAAACCTAAAAAGATGAGTCAAATAATAATCAAAGCTAATGAAACTGTTGTGCATTGAATATTTACTGAAGAGCGTCCTTATCAATGCTAAAGGGTGTCGCGCGCCAGTGGTCTTTTAAAAGTAAAATTTAATTCTACTTCTCACTTTGAAAGTAAAATTAAAATGCACTCCTCACTTTAAAAATTAAATTGAATTTCACTTCTTACTTTAAAGAGTAAAATTCGATTTCACTTCTAGAAGAAACATTTAATTTCACCGTTAACTTTAGGGAAAAGTTTAATTTTACTTTTGACTTTACGGAAAAATAAAGTCGAATTGTACTTTTAAAAGTAAATTCGACTTTGACTTTTGAAAAAAAAAAACCTTCAGCCTTTTCTCGCTACTTCCTTCAGTTCGACAGAGGGACAAAATTTCCAAAAATGATAGATATCGTTTCAGCATCGTATTAAAAACCAACCAGCTCAATTTCACCCTAAGACACTAATGTACAGACCCTAGAATTTGATGACACTGGTATGATAAGAATACGGAATCGCAAGCTATCAATTGCCGTTCGATTTACAATTTTTCACAAGAGCCCGTACTAAATTGAGACCGAAGATTTCGATTTTCCCGAAAACGATGCAGTGGAACTCACCCAAGCTTCGCAACATTTTTGGACGTATCTAGGTCTAAAAAAACATCAGTATCCTCTAACATTAATCGGTGAACCATTGGAGTGTTTCGAGTATTAATACATCTTCGGAACCGTACTGAATTCGCCCTAATTAATTATTCTCGTGAGCTCAGGCGCGGACGGACGCGAGGCACGAAGCGTTCTCTACACGAGGGAGGAGGCCGACGACGTGATCTCGCGGAGGCCATTGTCGATAAAGCGAAACTGCGGTGCGGCCAATAAGATATGCATATTGCGGGAAGAAGAATTGGACACGACGATCGAGCTATCTCCGGATTCGGAGAAGATAAAGATCAGTCGAGAGACGAACGGCACGTTGACGGATTGTTACGCGTACCTGGACGGTGACGAGTGGTACGGTGGTCCCCAGAATCGTTATCAGCATTGGCCCGTGCAACACATGTATTACGAGGAGGAGCCCTATCTGTCGACGCATCATACGAACATGGCACTGGCCGAGCGTTATTGGCTGACGAGCTCGGGTTTTTGGATCTTCGTGAACGAGACCTCGCCCCTGTTCCTCGATCAGAACAACATCAGGGACAAGCACATCTGTCTGGTTGCGCGTAACAAGCCACCGTACAGAACTCGTGATCGCGTACGTCTCGATTATTTCATGGGTTTTTCGTCCTCACCGAGAACCGCCCACGAGTCCGTGGTCTCGAGTTTCCGCGGCAAGCCCAAGGGTCATCCGGATCTTCGGATGATTCGTCATCCAATTTGGTCGACCTGGGCACGATACAAGGTGAACGTTAGCGAGAAAGTGGTGAACGATTTCGCCGACGAGATTGTCGCCAGCGGCTTTAACAACAGTCAATTGGAGATCGACGACAATTGGGAGACTTGTTACGGCTCGGCGGTCTTCGATCCCGTCAAATTTCCCAACGTCACGAGGCTCACGAACGACCTGAAGAAGAAAGGCTTCCGCGTCACACTGTGGATCCATCCGTTCGTGAACGAAGGCTGCGAGCCCGCCTACTCCCAAGCACTCAAGGCCGGTCACTTCGTGAAGAATTTGAACGGTAACGTACGTATGAGCTGGTGGCAAGGTGCGAACGCAGCGACGATCGATTTCACGAATTCCCGCGCGGTTGATTGGTGGGTCGGTCGTTTGAGGGCGATCCTGGCGCTCGGCATAGACGCTTTCAAGTTCGACGCCGGCGAGGTATCCTTGCTACCCCAGGTGCCCGATCTCAACGCTAACATCGATGTGCAACCCGGCGCCTTCACCAAGGCATACGTGACCGCGTTGTCGAAGAGCTTCAACGATTTGATCGAGGTGCGCGTCGGTTGGCGCAGTCAGGAATTGCCCATTTTCGTCCGCATGGATGACAAGGACACACGCTGGACCTGGAACAACGGATTGCCGACTCTCATCACTACGATGCTCCAAATGAATCTAAACGGTTACGTGAACGTGTTGCCGGACATGATCGGTGGCAACGGTTACCTGAATAATTCGTTGAACGGCACGTTCCTGCCGTCGAGAGAGCTCTTCGTCCGTTGGCTGCAGGTGAACGTCTTCATGCCCTCGCTTCAATACTCCTTCGTGCCCTCGGACTATGACGAGGAGGTTGTCGAAATATCGAAAGTCTACACGAAACTTCATGCCGAGGTTGCGCCTTTTATCGCCGACCTGATGGACAAAGCTGTGGAAACTGGAGCCCCGGTAAATCCGCCGGTTTGGTGGATCGCACCGAACGATACGGTGACTCACAAGATCAACGACGGTGAGTGTACCTTGAGCGGAAAGAATAATTGGTCAAGAAATCCACGAAGTCTTCGGAACTTTTCTCAATAACAGCTGCACCGAAATACTCAAAATGTTTCATTGCTAGAGAAAGAAGCTACGAAATGCAGTCAGAGGCGTGAAAAAACGAGCATTTTCAATAATTTTCTTTATAGTAATTCAGTTTCTTTTACAAAAGTCGTTACACAGACTTTTTATGTTATATTTCAACTTGACTTGTACAAATTTTCAAAGAAAAATATTGATTATTTATAAAAAATATCGCCATCTTTGTCGGACCCCCTTCGGCATGTAGTGCTTTGCGGTGACCATCATGAAATTTTACTGGATCATCTCAAGTAAAAAAAAACTATTAAACCAAAACATTAGTTTAATAATAAATCTAGTCCTAATTGAAGCTTTTTTTCAAAAATTAACAAAATTGCGGCTTCCGACAGATAACTTTCGATTTTCGACCAAAAAATCGCTCGTTTATTGTTTTGAAAAAATAGAAATTTTCAACAAAAATAAAAATCCTTCGATTAAGGACTAGTTTTTTATGCTATAAATAAGCACACCAAATTTCATCAAAATCCATCGAGTGGTTTTTGAATTATAGTAGTCACCGACTTGAAAAACATAGTTTCGGGAAAAACGCGTTTAAAGTTTTTCGATGTGGATACGGTATTATACGTTCGTAAAATTTTGAGCTGGATGACGAAGCTAAACTTTTTTAATGTATTTTGATCCGCTGAATCCGAATATCACAATTGTTTGCCGAAAAGTCGAGCATTCAATTGTTTATAGCCAATTGTTAAAACAATTTTTCAAAAAATTATCGTTTTTCGGGATGAATTATTATTTTTGAACATTTTGGGCAATTTTAAAACGAAAGAATTCTTTACAAAATTTTGCTCGAGTTCATAGTTTTTTATCAATAAATTTTTGAAAATTTCTGAAAGTATTTCAATTTTACACTTGATTTATGTATAGAAATACTAATTAAAAAATTACTTACATCGAATTATCAATTCCTGGCCCATACAATAGGGCTTCTGCCGATGTGCTAGCTTCCAAAATATCAATTTGTTGTCTTCGAAGCATTCTGCCTTCCCGGGTATTATCGTTTGCGCGTTTGTCAGCCACGTTGCCTGCCATGGGGACCCGACGCTCCTTGACTAATTGTGGAATATCCCGGAAACTATTAATCGAATTGACTTGAAATTTTCAGGGAATATTTTCGAAACATACTTCAAGAAAATGTTTCTAAAAAATCGACTTTTTGAAACATTTGACTGCATCTCATCCCTTAAGCTAATAGCAAATCGAAGACAAGTAGCTCCTGGCCAGACCGGAAACACGCATTTTCACAATCGAACCATTGCATTTCGTGAAGAAATAACTGAGAAAAGTTCCGAAAGATATTGCGTAGGTAATCCCTGATAATTGTGTCGAAATGCGTGTGTGTTCACTGGAAAAGTACCACAGCAAGAGATGCAGGCGTCGAAATGTCTCGATGAGTGTCACTTCCTCTCAATGTCTCCTCACCGAAATCGAAATATCGTTTACTTTTCGATTTTCAATGATCTCTAGTGTGCCCTTTCAGGCTATATGTAAGTACACTGCCCTCATATGGAAGAAGGCAGCATGTACAAAAAAAATCGAAAATGCGTTTTTGGTTGGAATCAGTACAAAATTTCCCATCGTTCAGTATACTAAAACGCATTTTCGATTTTTTGGAGATGCCGCCTTCTTCCATACGGCGAGAGTACAATAGTCGCTTTGCATTTCCAGTTTTCGATGCGTGTACACTTCGGACACGGCAGCTCAGTCGTTTCGTGTGTTACAGCCTATCTCCTCGGTGAGCGCATCCTGGTCGCGCCGGTAACGATCGAAGGAGCTACCGGCCGCAGCGTTTATTTGCCAGCGGGCAGATGGAGGGATCCTTACAACTTGACGATCTACACGGGGCCCCTTTGGATCGACAATTATCCAGCGCCTCTCCACATTCTTCCGTTCTTCGTCAAGGAAGTTAACGGCACCTACATACTGTAAGAGCACCACCCCCTGCCCTGCGTTTGTGAAACAATAAATTAAAAAATGATGCTGCACTGAATTTTGCTTCCGACTTTATTTTCTGCTAGAATATTAGAGATTGAGTGTAGAAAAATGGTGTGCTCCGTTAAGCGTCGAGGAGGGATCGTATCTCGGCGTTGAGCTTGATTATTATCTCGTGGTCGATGCTATAGCTACCGGTCTTCAAAAGCGAATCCCTCTCCTCGATGAGCTTTCGCACACGCTCGTCGTGCTCGTCCGCCCGGGCGCTCGTGCTGCAACGCGTTTTCGCCGGGACGTGATGAGCGTAGATCGGATCCAAGGGAGCGTAGAACGATCGATGGCTCGACCTTGGCTTTATCACGTCTATCTCCTTCTGAATCTCGCCCAGCATTTTCTGATCGTTCGTCAACGAACTCGAGTCCGCGCAGAGAATGTCTTCCAGGCTGTGAAGAAGCAAAATTCTCGTGAAAACAGTTTGAGCTTGAAAAACGTGAGAAAAAAGCGTTCAGAGTTTTGTTCTTTGCGTAATTTCAGGTCGATGTGAAAATTGTTGGCATTCCCGAGTTACAGCACCAAAGTGTGAGAAGAAAAATCGTCTTTTTTGGAAAACTCTTGATGGAGGGTATCCTCGAAGGAAGGCTGGACACAAACGTACTCGAGATTCTTCAATTCGTCTTTGTTCGTCTTGATCTGAACTTCTATGGCCTGCTGATGCTCCATCTTCATTCGATGGATTTCCCTCACAGCCTTGCCCCACTGTTCCTTGAAGAAGGATTTGCTCTGCTGGGTGTTTTCCAATTTTTGCTCGAGGGCCTTGACGTCCTCGATGAGGGAGGCGGTTTGATCCTGGGTCAAAGTTCCCTTGCGCAAAGCCTGAAGCTCTTCGGCTTGTCTGCTCGCCAAACGCTCGAGTCTATCGTTCTCCAGCCTCAGCGGCTCGAGGTCCGCCGCCATTTTGTCTCCCTGCTCTTGCAGAAGCTTCACCTGCGCATGGACGAAACATTGTTGCGTCAGTGTTGTGCGCAACAATGATATAATGATCGCGATGGCAATTTAAAAAAAAATGGTAAATTCCCGTCGAAACCTTCGCCAGCAGATCGTCCTGCACGCGTCTGGACGCCTCCTGCAACTCGTTCAACTTCTTGTCGTACGTCCACTGCAAATCCTCGTTCGCTTTAATGAGCCTGGCTTCTTTCTCGAGGCTCTTGAGTCTCCGAGTCCGCAGATCCTCGGTGGCCATGTTGAGGCTGTTGGCGAGAATTTTGCACTGCTCGACGCTGCAAGCGAGCTTGGATTCCAAATTTTCGCGACGTTTTTGCCACTCCTCGCTTAGCCGGTCCAGATGTCGCTCCTCCTTTCTCTTCAGCTACATTCGCGAAGATATTTTCTCTCGTTAAGGGTAAGGTATTTAATTTTTTTGTTTGCATTAAAAAAGAAAATTAAATGAATGCATATCTCAACAATATTGTGTCAAAGTTTCAAGTCGATCGGAGCAAAATTGACGAAGGTATGAGTATTTGGGCGCGAGTGGGCGCGACAAGTTGACGAGTTGCGAATTAGTAGAGCAGAGGAGCAAGCGGCGCACGACAGTAAAGAAGGAAGAGTTTTGCGTAGACAAATGCAAAAAGATGCTCTAGATCATGTTGATGGAAGCTTTTTGCTCTACGGACCTGGCATCGACGACTCTGTCTGAGCATCAGAAAATTATCGAGTTTTATTTTGAATTTTTCAGTGTGAAAAACTTTAAAGCGTTTTTCTGAAACTTGTCATGTTTGAAATCCGTGTACGCCATAACTCAAAATCTACTGGACCAATCGTTTTGAAATTTTGCACAGTACTTCTTCACATAATTCACCAGGTACTGTCGGGAGCTTTTTTGTTTTTTTAAAATAATTATTCATTTTACAACAACAAATTAGCCGATTTTTTTTTACCGAAAATCGGTTTTTGGCTCTCAAGTGCTACGAAAAATTGAAAAATCGAAAGAAATAAATCCTCTCGTGGTTATCTCGAGAAACATCTCCTTTAACAAATGCATTTTGATTTTTTTGTTTCAGATGATTCTGTTGCGGGTTATGCGCAACCACTTTTTTCGAGGCGCCTCCGGAAATTAACCGTCACTCGCTCAATTTTCAATATTTTGCAATAAAAATTTAGGAAAATATTGTTCAAATGTTGCATTATTATATGGAAATTGACTGAATAAACTAACACTAGCTGTCTCGCCAAAAAATCTTAAAAACATGCCTTTTTCACCGAATTAACCTTACCCCGCCCTTAAGGCCTTAGGCCTTAGCCCACAGTAACGGGTATAAAATCATTTGCGAAATTAACAATTTATTTTCGTATGAAAAAGTGATTCACTCATAAAATTAATTACACATCTATTTAGTATGAATATCAAGCTGTTAGAGAATATATATATTTTTTTTTTCGATGCACAAAATGGCCGACTACTCGAAACTTCTCGAAAGAGCTTTTTTCCAATTGGCGTGACAAATAACTTCAACAATTTTCACTCGATTTACTTCAAATTTAAAAGTTATGTTCGTAATTGCATTTCGCAGAGAATTACATACGGAATTACTGATTAATCGAAAACTTTTCATTTTTTGAGCAGTCATAACGAAATTTTTCACTGAAAATTCATTTCTTAAGCTCAAATACCTACAACTTTTGAATAAAACAATATTTTTTAAATTCCGTACGTACTTCTCTAGGTATTCTAATGTAGATTGACGAGAATTTTTGTTTTTTGTTCTAGGTAAAAAATTGTGGATGCTAAATGTCACGCCGCGGAGCGCCTAAAAAAAGATAACAAAAGAAAATATTAGTAGTCGGCCATTTTGTACATCGAAAAAAAAAAAAAAATTCTAGCAGCTTGTTATTCATACTAAATAGAAGTGTAATTAATTTTATGAGTGAATAACTTTTTGATACGAAAAAAATTTGTTAAATTCGCACATGATTTTATACCCGTTACTGTGGCCTAAGGCCTCAAATAAAATATTGATTTTCGACAAAATGACCGCAGTCCAAAGTGAAAGTATGGATTTTTGGTGAAAAACGCTCTACTTTGGTTGATAAAAACAAAACTATGCATCGAAAAAAAATATTCCCTCGTTGAGGTGTAGTTAATTTTATGAATGAATCATTTTTCATACGAAAAAAAATTGTCAAATTCGCACATGATTTTATACCCGTTCCTGTGGCCTAAGACCTTAATTATCAGCATTCGTTGATTCGTAAACGAAAAAAAAAGTTGGCGTTCACGTACCTCGACGAGGAATATCTCTTGCTGGCGTTCCTTCCAAATCTCGAGTTCCTCGACGATCTTGTAAACGAGGCCGTCGTCCATGATCGGCGGGCCCAAATTGTCGTCGTCGGGCTTGCGAGACCTGTTGCGGCTCTCGTAATAAGGCCCGTGATCCTCGAGACGCATCGACACGTCTAGCGTTCCTATCACATTTTTGTCATTATCGTACAGTGCAGCCTCGTACTGACTCTCGTGCTGATGACGACAACAATAATTCCTCGATTACGCGACTGAACGTCAATAATTTTTTTATCGTTTTTTTTTTCAACTTTTTGGCCCCTAGGCGAATTGCAAGTCTGCTTTTTTTACCTTGTCTCGGGCGAACAGGTGATCGACGTCGAGGGTCGTTTGTCCCGAGGTTTTCGTCGAGCCGTCGACAACCTCGCGCACGCTCACCCTCGGTGGAAATGACAAGAGCAGATGACGAATCTCGTTGGAGGCCGATATGAAGTGCAGCTTGCAGCCGATGTCCTGAAGCCTCAGCTTCTCGTTCGCCGTCAGGGGCATCCTCGGGTACAGAGTCGACATTATCTCGGCTTTTGGATGATGAAACCTGAGCGAAAAAAAGTTCCAATTTCGTTGTACCTACGTATATTTGTACCGACTGAGTCACGATAAATTACACGCTCGAAAAGTCGATCGATTTTGGACCAAAACGAGTTTAGCTACATTTTCACGTCTTCCAGTCGCTTTTATCTCGATGTATTAGTCACAAGCAGAGCTGCAAATAATGCATTACTTTTTGTAATGCTTTAGCGTTTTCATTACTCATTACTTTACATTTTGTAATGAAAAAAAAATTCATTACCCATTACATTACATTCAGTCATGTAAAAAAATGTCCATTACTCATTACAAAATGAGTAATGTTTACATTTTGTAATGTAAACATTTTCATTGCTCATTGACTTAAATCTTGTTACGTAAAAAAAATTATTACTCATTACATAACATTTTGTGATGTTACGTATTTTCATTGCACAGTACAATGTAATGGGTAATGGAATTTTTTTACATTACAACGTCCAATGTAATGAGTAATGGAAATATTTTACGTTACAAAATGTAATGTAACGAGTAATGGATTTTCTTTACATTACAAAATGTAATATAATGAGCAATGGAATTTTTTACATTGCAAAATATAAGGTAATGAGTAATGGAATTTTTTCACATTACTAATGCAATGCAATGTAAAAAATATCCATTACTCATTACAATGTAATGAACATTATCATTCGTTTCCCATTAGGGCCAGCGGTTTTTGCACTGGGTCGATCTGACGCGGTGGGAAACGAATAATAATCCATATTACCTTGTAATGAGTAATGGAGATTTTTTACATTACATTAGTAATGTTAACAAATTCCATTACTCATTACATTAAATTTTGCAATGTTAAAATTTTCATGACCCATTACATTAAATTTTGCAATGTAAAAATTTCCATTACTCATTACATTACACTTTATAATGTAAAAAATGTCGATTACCCATGACAATGTAATGTGTAATGAAATTTACCCATTACAATGTAATGTAATGAGTAATGGACATTTTTTACATTACAAAATCCAATGTAACGAGTAATGGAATTTTTGTTACATTACTGAATGTAATGTAATGGGAAATGAAATAATTTTTCATTATCCATTAAAAAAGTAATGAATAATGCATTACTTTTTCATTACAAATTTCGGAACCCTGGTCACAAGGGCCTCGTTGGACTACCTGAACTCGACGTTTTGTACGGAGGACGACAACGTGATCCCGGTGAGATTGACACCGAGACAATAGCAACGATAAGCCTCGACGCTTTTCGCGCCAGGATTTCGCGAATTCGCCACCGTGACGACACTCCTCGGCAATCGTACGCGATCGCCGAGACGCCCGCTCGGAGGTATCTGCGGGTCGGCGTTACGCGAGCACGCGTCACGGCGCAGAGTTTCGCCGTGTTCGTTGCTGGCGAGGCAGCATTTGGCAAAATCGTCGCAGACGTCGATACCGTGGGGTAGTTCAGCGCGAGGTACACTCGACGAGTCGAATCGTCGCTGCGTTCTCGGGACTGTTTCTTCCTCGCGAATCCCGGGACTTTCGGATTGGTCGATTTGTTTCGACGCTGGCCGATAGGAGAGACGCAATTGAAGATCGAGAAAAGCCTCGTTGTCTTGGCTATCGCCGATCGTGCCGCGCGTCCGTCTCGTCTCGCGATTCAAGACGCAACGATGCGTGATCGCGTTTTCGTCGAGGCGCGACGCTCCGTCGCCTCTCGGCGGACCTTCCGTCGTGGCGATTTCCGGCGGTAGAAGCGCACGCAGATCCACCTCGTGATGACCGAGGATCGCGCCACCTTGTTGCATTATGAGCAAAAAATTTGGTCTCCTCTCTCGCCAGTAATCGCGCAATACTGGCAACGAGCTTCTTATCCTTATGGTCGCCTGCTCGTCCAGAGTCAGCCTCTTCTCCAAGCTCTCGAACGTCTTCAGTAGCACGTCGTTGTCCAGTACGCGATACCACAGACTGTAATTACCCTCGACCCCGAAACTCTCGTCTCGAAAGAGATGCAGATTTTGCGCCGTGCCGGCGGTCACCTCCAGCTCGAAGAGACTACGGCAAGACGCTAAGGGGCCGAGCTGTATCAGACGCTCCTCCTCCACCGGATAAGGCGCAGCGATTCTGCACGAACCTACCGGTGAAGCGTCGCTCGGCCCGCACTTGTTTCTGGAACTTTCCGGCGGCTTGAACGAAGAAGACATTTTATCCGAAGAATTATACCGGATGCGTACATTCTGTTTTGAAAAATATCCTTCGATTATCGTTTTAGCGTTCAATTTCAAGGGCATTTTATTCTGTCGGTGTTACCTCTTTGCGCGTGATACGGCGTACGTAGGCGTCGTGCTCCTCGATGGTCAGGGCCAGCGACACTTGCGGCTTGTGAGGCTTCACGTCGCTTCTCAGATTGAAGAACGCGTGCCAATTAACGGGTACCGCGACATCGCCGTCCCTGGGAAGAATTATCCTCGCCGATCTTAGGCTCAAGAGGACGTGACCGATCTTGTCCCTTGTACCGTTCTCACGAATCTCGAAACATTCTATCTTCACGGGTTCTTGCGCGGATCGCATTCTGAAAGGGAACGGAGTCAAACAATGAAAGGTGGAAGGTCGAAAAAAGGTAAATTGGAAGGCAAAAAGTTGAAAAAAAGGAAATTGGGAGGTGAAAAATAAAAAAAAAGGAAGTTGAAAGAGGAAAAGTCGATAATAAGGATCATTGAGAATTAAACAAATGTTAAAACGGAAATCTCAATGTAAAACGTCGAAAAATGGTACTTTGAAGGGAAAAAGGTCAAAAAATAGAAATTGGAAGGTGAAAAAGTCGAAAAATGGAAATTGCAAGGTAAAAAAGCCGAAAAATGGAAATTGCAAGGCAAAAAGGTCGATAAATGGAAATTGCAAGGTAAAAAATCGTGAAAAAGTCAATTTAAAGGTAGACGTTCTAAAAAAGAAAATTGCAAGGTAAAAAATCGAAAAAACGGAAATTGAAATTTGAAAATTCGAGGAAAAAAAATTAAGGTACAAATTCAAAAAAATGGAAATTTGAAGTTTAGTCGTAAAAAAAAATATAAATTGGAACGGAAAAAATCGAAAAACGAGAAATAAGAGTATAAAGCAAAAAATGCGTCGCGTACTTTCTCAAAACGTTTTTGTCCGTTTTCCAGACCAAGTCAGTGGTGTACCGCGGCTGAGGATCAGGCTCGATGCATCCGGTCTCCAAAGTTTGACCGTTCAGAGTTGCGACGATGCTCGTAGGATTTGAAATTCGATTAAAGCCTCGACCTGCCGGAACATTGTCGAATAATTGTCTCTGAGGATATTTTCCCTCGAGTGTCGGGGAGGTTAAGATTCTCGGAGAATTTAGAAATCTCACCTTCCCTGAGACTCAGCACGACCTGAATCTCGGATCCGCCCAAATGCTCCATTTTCCGAGGCGACAACGTGATCGTAGTTTACGATTTAAAAAATTAAAACCAGCGACAAAGACGCGTAACCGAGCATCAAACCGGAGAAAACATTGACAGGTGACAGGTATTTCGCAGCATCTGTATGGGAACGCCGCGCCAAACTTCAAAACATCGCCCGCGACCGGGGCGTGGCGCCATCTGTGAACGCGCGAGTCAAGCGGAAGACGGTGAAGTTAGCCGCGCGATAGTCACCGTTTTAGAGGGCTGCGTATTTTGTGGACTAATTATGAAAGGAAATATTCGTTTCTTTCGTATGTAGATAAGTTGGATAAAAAAGTAACTTCCAAGATTTAATTAGTCTCAATAAATCGATTTTGAGTGAAAAAATACTCAAAGCCTTTTCTGTAGTTCCAGCCAGTCAAAGGGGAAGCCCGGTACTCTTGTTCGATTTGCACGAAATTACAGGAGTTGTTTTTTTAATCAGTTTTAGTATCACGTACTGAGTATAAAACCACAAAATCCTGACAGATTCTGATACGGGAAAAGTCGCCATATTGAAAAAACGTTATCTGCATATATCTCGGTATCTATCGACTTTAGGCCAAAAATCATAATAACCATTATTATAGACCATTAAACTTCCCATCTTTTTTTTAATATTGTTTTTCAGCAAACTTACCGTTTACGACGTATGATTAATTTAATGAACCTTTTTTTCTATTTCGGCCGATAACTCTTCTAATAATTGCTTCAATATTAATAATGCTAGTAACAAATTTTAAATTAATCAATTTTCTATAACTTTTACTTGAAACTTTTTTATAATGTTTATACTTTAAAAATTAAAACGCGTTAATACTTAATAATGCGAAATCGTGAACGTAGCCGCGGGTGGTATGAACTTCCATCGCGATTGGCGATCCTTTGTTAGAACTGTGCAATTGTCCAGATTTTTAGCTTTTTCGCTCGGAAACGATGCAGTGGAATATTTAGTCCAATAAAAGTCGAATTTTTATCGATATACCTGTGCGTGATATCGAAAAAATCTTGTAAACGATTGAAATTTATATCACCGAGAGGTTAATTCAGGATGCATTGACTGTCCAAAAAATACTCTCTTTCACAACATATAGTTTCAGAGACCTTTAATGTTCAAGTTGAACCTTTATCCATTTGGTAATACACATGGCATCTTGTAAATACTAGTTTTAGGGCTGTAGGGGCTAGAATAATACTTCGATTTTTATTTTAAAAACTGAGCAAAGCATGATGTTGGGAATGTCACGTCAAAAAATTAAGCTTGTCTACTTCTTCCATGAACAATACTCGGAAAAAACATGTGAATTTTGAGCCCCAACTGTTTGGTTCCGGTCATTAAGGAGGCTGCTCAGGGTCTGCAAGGGGGGAACCCACATGTTTAAACACGAGCGCCTGTAACGGCTGCCAACCCCGAATAATGAAATTTCCAGTTACGTAAAATAAATAAATTTCAACGAATAATTATCCAGAGTGCATTAATTGACTGTCTAGGAATATTATTAATCTTTTTTGTTTATTTACATCGCGAAAACGTTATTAACCAAGTTGAAATGTGGCAAACGCGCAATTTAGTTCCCAGTAAATGGTATCACTGAGCTCAGATACGAACGCTACATCGTAAGCGCGTAGCTGTCAAACATCCTTCGCGAATTCCCTTTTTTCGTTCGGTGAAAATGAAAAGATGGAAGGGACGAATGCAAACTGAAAAACAGTACAATCGACGGTTGGAGCAAGTACAACCTGGAAAGAGGCGGAAAAAAGTTGTTGAGCCGGAAAATGAATGCGCAGTCGAGGGATGACGCGTAATTGATTTGAAGGTTATGTCGAAACAAATGCACTGCAGCTTCTGTAAAGAATGGTTCAAAATATTTAAATTCTCTTTATGAAACCGCGTTAAGGAATTTATAGGAAACAATAGTTTGTGCGTTTCAAATTTTCGCGCCTATTCAAAATGGCCGACTTAACAGCAGCGTTGCCACCTGCCGTAGGGCGCTTTATCGTTTTACGCGAATCAGCTGAAATTTCCTGTTTTATTTCACGAATATCTCGATAACGAGACAGACAAAACGCTGTACTATTCGTTAAAATTATTCATAAAAGTCTCAAGATTTTTTTTCGCCTATTTCCATTCGATTCTTACTATTTTTATTATGTTGCGACAGTCGTATTAGAGTCTTCATGAAGCTTTTGTTATGTCGCCCATGTATAAGAGCCTAACTTCAATAATTAATTGCTCAATAATCACGCAGACGAAGTACTTGAAATTTTCCTCAGAGTCGTAACACCTGTTCGCAAATATCCTCAATAAATTTCAGCAAATTCTTACTATTTCGCGATAGCTGAGCAACCTCCTTAATGAAACTTGTAAGTTGAGGAGGTTGGCGCCGGCAAGTTGAGTCAAATGACGGTTCATGATTTTTGTTTTTTTCGATAAACCTCGAAAAAATGCATTCGAGGTATAGATTTATTCTGTAGATGCTAATTTATCATAAAACACATCATTAAAGAGCAGAATTATGCATTTTTATATCTTTATAACGCAAATAAGAGAAATCTTTTGTGTTACTACCAACTTGAAGAAGTATAACATTATCGATGATCATTATGAAAAAACTGCGTCCGCGAATGTTTTATACGACTCGGAATGAAATTTGAGTCGTCTATAATCATGCCCATTTATATTTAAGTCACGAGATTATTTTATCACCATTAATTAATATTGTTGTCGAAACACGGCAACTTCGCGGACATTGGGGTTGGCAGCAATGCTCTTCATTCGCCAGCCAAGATTCGTAATTTTTCATCAAGCCTTGCTGATTCAATATTGAGTATATGTGGTTTACGATGGGCAAGATCGCGTTTTTTTTCCAAATGTTTACAAAGTTTTAGTTTCCGATAATCCGTTGTTAGAAATGGTTTAACTTGGTGCTAAATAGCAAAAAAAAAATTACGTCACCCGTAGCGTGCACGTCTTGCCCATCTAACGGCACCTAAAACTAAATCCATAAAACTATTTTTTATCTCCAACGTTGTGCACTGAGAAAATTTCAAAAAATTCGTAAAGACTCAGTACAGTCTAGACAATAACATATATTTTTTCCAAATATAATCTTGGTTTGCGGCTAACGCTCCGCCCTCCTCAATATTGTTTCGGAAATCGACCGGGCGGCTCGATTTCCCGAGATTGGCGATCAGCGACGCGCGCGCCACCTGCGGTTGGTATCATTGAATTCGTCCCCTCCGCCAGCGCAAGCCGTTTTATCTTCGATTCCACCCTCACGTGGTTCACATACCTCCGAACGTGTCTCAACGACGTTTGATCCGTGCGAATTATCGCGATATTGCATTCCGCGTAAAAAAAATCGCGTAGCTTCAAGGAATCGTCGACGGGGCGTGTTCGAAGGATCGATCGCGAGATGGCGCTGCGGGCGTTTCGATAGTCTCGTGTATTGGCAATACTTGCGGGCAGTGTAAGAAGAGTGAAAAAAGAACGGGGGGTCTCACCTAATGTCCGAGTGCGAGCGCGAGAGGCAGGAGCTCGTCGCGAGGCGCCCCGTGTCTGCAAAACCGTTCGCCCGTGTCGTGTCGTCGGGTAAAAGTGAATTTCTCGCGAGCGAGTGAGACGCGCACTGGCCTCTGGAGCCTAACGAGCGAGCGAGCGCGCGCGAGATAGAGAGAGAGAGAGAGAAAGAGAAAAAGCGTGAGCGTTGCTCAGCACCGGACGTCGCTCGCGTATTATTCTCCGAATTTCTCTCGTTCGAGTTGGTCGTCGGGGTTTTTCGCGCGTTTAATGGAACTCTGGCGACATTTTCGTGAAAGCGGTGGCGATGGCGAGTGGATCAGTGAGAGCGAGAAAAATCGCGGGGTGGTGACGCGAAGTATCGGTGTAGGGAATACATTCGCACGGTTGCATATACACAGCGAATTCTCGTGTGCGCTGCTGGCCCGAGAGCATTAGCGAGTGCGAGAGAGAAAGAGACAGAGTGAGGGAAAAATAGAGCGGGTTGCGTTCTCGCGAGCGACGGAGAGCGAGAGAGAAGCTCTGCTCGCTCCGAGTGTGTGTGTGTGTGTGTGTGTGTATCTAAGGGGACACAGGGCTTTTCAAAAGTGAGGGTCAATGCTCGAGCGCGGCTAGCGGCTGGCTGGCTGGCGGCTAGCTGGCGTTTCAACCAAACGTTACCCCCCCCCTCCGCATTTTCCATCCCTGTGTAACGAAAACTAAGGCCGCGTGAAGCAAAAAAAGTAGAAATCGTCTCGTTGATCGGCAGCGGCGGCGGCGATGACCCACAATGGAGGTCTTCACGGGATTCTCCCTGCACGAAGACGGGACCGTGCTCGGGGATGCGTCGTCCAGTGACTGAGGTTTGTCGTACGAATTTTATCGACTTTTGACGCGCGAAAACGAGAGAGGGAGAGAGAAAAAACGAAAAATGTGTATTTCGAATATGCGTGTTGTGAAAACGGGCGGAGCACGCCGGGCTCTGCACCCTTAGGCCTCGTACTAAATTATATATATGTGTATAGGTATGTGCAGGACTGTCGTTCTCTTCGTTAATAATACACGCGACACATCTTCATTGCCATTGATATTCTCGGTGCACACCTCGTTGTTTTTTTTTTCATCTCTTGACGTTTTTACTTTTTTTTTTCGCGCATGTGTCAGAGTGCGTGACTCGACGACGCTCCTGCTGATTCTTCAAACACGTTCTACGATCTGAAATTTTCGTTTCTTTTTTTTTTTTTTTCGTCTCATTTTTCGCATTCGCCGCCCCGAGGGCGCGGGAGAGGGAGATGGAGACTGAATCGTCGCGCCGGGATCGATCGTCGATGAAACTTTGAGACTTTGTTTTCTTTTTTCCTTCAGTTTTCTTCTTTTTTGTTCCCTTACGTGCGAGCCCGTGCGCGTTTCAACGGGCGCGAGGGAGGGGGCCGAAAAACACGCGAGGGAGAGATCGCGGCGTTGTGTGAAAATTTGAAAAAGAACAAGGTTAAGTGGCGGAGGGTACAGTCCCGGGGAAAAATGTGACCGCGGGGATCGCGATGCTCGCCGCGGCCGGAAAGACGTTTGTTTGTTATTTTTACATTTCGCTCTTTATCTCGGTGGTCGAGTATCGGAAGCACAAAATTTGAGGTACGACATCCTATTGTTGCTTAAAGTGAGGTTCTTTTCTAAAGCGCCACCATTTTTAACGCTCTCGCCAGGACTCGGACGTTTTCGAAGTTGCGGCTCTTTTGAGCATTTTTTTTTTTTTTTTTTCCGTTTTTTTGTTAACGAATTTCCGGTTTTTTTTAAATTTTTAATTAATGCCTTTTTTGCTCTACGCCCGGCACTTTTTCATATTTTTGCCAAATTATGACGTATATCGCTCCGTCAATTTTCCGTGAATGGAGGAGAATCGACGCTCGTTTGGCCATGAGAGCGAAAAAGGATCGTCTGATGAAATTTGTTCGGCAGGTGGCAAAGTGGAAGATCCTGTCGGAGCCAGACGGAGGATCGAGATGCAGAAGAGAAACGCCAGGGAGCCAAGAATGGACAAGGAGCTTCCTCTCGGCGGCGGCAGCGGCGGAGGGGCCGGAGAACGCGAGCAGGAGGTCGCGAAGAGGACGTCACGAGGGAGCGGCAACGCGACCAGAGCAAACATGCATACTTCAAGACACAGCGTCACTTCCACCTCGACTCTACTCATGGTCGGACCGAATTTTCGCGTCGGCAAGAAAATAGGCTGTGGTAATTTTGGGGAGCTCAGACTCGGTGAGTTCTTTGCCTTTTTTTTCCTCTACTTTTGTAATTTTTTTATTTTTTATACCATGAGCCCGTCGGGCATTTCTGCATTATTGTCGCAATGGAGCGAAGGTTCAAGCTTCGCTGCGAAAGATTAAGTTCCGAGTTTGCAAAGCTTCAAAGTCGAAGTTTGCACAATTGGAACACAGGTGAATTGTTTTGCACGAAAATCAGGGAAACGATATTTAAGATTCAAGGGATTTGTCATGAAGTGTGGAAAAAAGATGCTAGGTAGCGACTGAAAAGAAGAATCGAAAGAAAATGATCAAAATGTTCGTTGCACTCCGCGGATGCAGGAATTCAACACTGTACGGTGTACATGAAACTGTATATCACAAAACTACACAATTATAGTCCAGGGCCTCAATAGTCCACCTCTCCAAATAAAATCGCATTGGCTGCGACTATGGAATCCATGAATGCGAGGTAAATACATAAAAGCGAGGTATAAAATATATAAATCCAGTCTTTAGTGGGAGAAACACAAGTCTGGACCATAGTTGTGTAGTTTTACGGTATTCTTTTTGTGAGAGAGGCCATCCTCTCAACGGAAAGAAGATCGTATGTTTGAAATACACGGCGCACGGTACCTTTTTTTTTAACTCTGTGCGGCATAGTGTAACACTGATGTTACACCTAATTCAATTCCGATTTTGACGATTCAAAAGTGTTTTTTCATTAAATATGGCGGTTGTATGCGTTTCAAGGTTCCTAGGACTTCAATAACTACTAAAGAAAAGTGTATGCTTCAAAGAGTTAATAGGAGTGTACTGCAGTGCGTTGAAGTTCAGGCAGGTGTGCTCTGTACTTTTTTCCGAGAAGTGTCGCCCAGATGACATTGAAGTTTGCATCGTTGGAATGCAACGATTTTTTTGTTTCTTTTTACATTTCTTTATTATTTTCATTATCCAAAGCTTTTTTTTGGAGGTGTACTCTGGATGGTGTACACCGAATGGGTCTGAAGTTTGCGTCGTTGAAATGCAACGAAATGTTTTTCCAATTTCTCATTTTCGTGAATATCCAAAATCGTACTTTGCAAATTTCTTACAAATCGCTGAATAAGAATCCAAAAAAATGTTTGCGTGACTTTCGAAGCTCAAATCTGCCAAAGGAAAATTTGGGAAATTGCAAAAAAATTGTTTCGTTGCACTCCAACGATGCAAACTTCAACCCCATGTACACCGAACTCCTTTTTATAGGAGTGCACCATAGTGCGCTGAAATCTGTGGAGGTACTTTGTACTTCTTTCACAGAAGTACCGCCCATTTCTATCAAATTCATGGATGTTCTCCATACCCTTGTTATCTGAGTGCACTGTAATGCGCTAAAATCTCTGGAGTCACTTCGCCCTCCTTCCATAGGAGTACCGCCCAGTTGTATAAAATTCATGGGGTTTCTGTGTACCCTTTTATTTTTATTACAGTGTTCTATTAAATTCATCGGAGCTCTTTGTACTTTTTTTTATAAGAGCACCCTAGTGCATTAAAATACGTGGAGGTACTCGGCACTCCTTCCACTGGAGTACCACCATGGCGATGAAGTTTGGATTGATGGAATGCAACGAAAATTCATTTTTTCAGATTGACGAAGACTTTTCAAGCATATTTGGGCTGGAAAAATGGGTGGATGCTTGTCGAAAATTGAAAACATAAATTTGCAGGAACATTTTTTTGATAATGATGAACATGGACGAAGATAAAAGTATTTTCGTTGCATTCCAACGATGCAAACCTCAACGCCCTAGTACCGCCCAGTTCTATAAAATTCATGGGGGTCCTCCGTACCCTTTTTTTTGTAGGAGTTCACCATAGTGCCCTGATATTCATGGAGGTACTATGTACTCTTTCCTCAGTACTACCTTTCAGGTCTATAAAATTCACAGCGGTTCTTTGTACTCTTTTCACATGGGTACCGCGTACTTGCAAAAAATTCTTGAGACTCTTCGGTACTCTTCTTCCCTGCGCTGCGCAGGATCTCAAAGGTCCCCGGACCTTACCAATCTTCGCTAATCGTTGTCATTTTTCGTCCTGATACCGCACACATTCGTCCATTCTCTCCTTTCTAAAAAATTAGGAAGCCCAAGCGACTCAGGGCTTCCGGATGCCGGAATTGTTTCTTCTCCCGTCTGGGTCAATGCCAGTTCGTTGACGTTGGAACCGATACGTCCACACCTTGACAACCCCTTGGCACATACGAGTTCATCCAAATTCAATACTATCACTCATTTTTACCCAACTCCGCAATACGAAGCCCAGCACGAGTGTATTTATAAACGCGAAAGGTTGCGAGATATTTTTCATGACGAATCCGACGATTGCAAGACCCAAGAAACGACGATGGTCTCGCTGTACATAGGACGGGTTTAAGGGGGGGGAGGGGGAGGGTCTCACTGATTCAGGGAAAACGGAGCCTCATCTTTCCTACGGCGATGAGAATTACGCGAGGGCGGGGCGGAGTAAGGGACGTAACGAGATTGAGCAGTCGTTTCGGGTTAACGACAGTGTTGGAGGGATTTTCTCGTTATACGGCTAAATTCGGTGTCGAGAGTCGAGTTTAATTGGGTTACGACGACTCGGTAACGACCCATCTTCTATAAGGCCTCTTCGGTCGCTTGCTCTCGTTTTTGCAAAATTGTCACGTATATAGAATTACTGACGACAGAGGTCGAGTAAAAAAATAAAGGAACGGAAAAATCATTTCTCAATTTTTATAATCGTGTCAATCATTTCATAACAATAATAATGATGATGATAGTGAAAACAACAACAGCGATAATAGTAGTAATGAAAATAACGTCGAAATTTCCGTTAGACTGAATGGATCGACTTCGAGAAAAAAAAACATCCTCGAAACATTATTATGAAATAATATTAATAATCATAATTATCATTATAATAAATGAATTGATAACGTCGAAGTTTCATTTAGTCTCAATAAATCGATTTCGAGAAGAAATAAAATCCTCCAAAGCTTTTTATATAATAATAATAATGATAATCTTCATCATCATCATGATTATCATAATATAATAAATAGACAAGTAATGTCGAAATTCCGGTTAATGTCAATAAATCAATTTCAAGGAGAAAAAAAACCAAAGCTTCTTCATGTAATATTAACATTATTAATGATAATTATCATAATGATAAATAAACAACGTCGAAATTTCTTTTAGTCGTAATAAATCGATTTCGAACAAAAAAAATCCTCAAAGCCTTTTTATATAATACTATGAATAAACAGCATCATCATCATCGTAAAAAATGAACGAATAACGTCGAAAATTCAATTAATCGATTTGGAGAAGAAAAAAAAATCTTCTGAGCCTTTTTATATAATAATAATAATAATGACAATAATTTTCATAATTATATAATAATATAATTATGTTATAATAATATTACGATATAATAATATCATTATATCAATATCAATATTATAAAATAATTATCATGATAATAAATAAATAAATAACCTCGAAATTCCAGTTAGTCTCAATAAAATGATTTCGCGAAAAAAAAATTCTCAAAGCCTTTTTATATAGTAATAACAATAATAATAATTATCATAACTATCATAATGATAAATAAATGATAAATAAATGAATGACTATCATAATGATAAATAAATAAATGATAAATAAATAAATAACGGCGAAATTTCGGTAAATCGATTCCGAGAAAAAATTCTCAGGGATTTTTATATAATAATAATGACGATAATAAATAAATAAGGAACGTAAAAATTTCACTTAGTCTCGATAAATCAATGTCCCAGAGAAAAAAATCCTCTAATCCTTTTTATATAATAATAATAATAATCGAGATCGTATAGCCGATAACGAAGCTGTTAAAAATAGCAATTATTATTATTAGTACAATAAATAGTAATAATTATTTCGACGATTGAATTTCACTTGGTGGATATTCGAACCCTGTTGCTGGTGGCGAGTGTACGTTTATTCGGTTGCTACAAGTCGAGACAGGTCTACTGGCCTCTTACCTGTCTGGTCTCTCTCTCTCTCTCTCTTTCTCTTTCTCTCTTGTGTTGAGGTTCCTGCATAGCGGAGCTATCGCTCCTTCCAGGCTCTAGGGTGACTCAGTTGACCAGTGTCAGGGAAAAAGAGTATGTACAAAGAGTGGAAGAATGACGTAGCGGGGGAAGGAGCTCTCTTCCCCTCTCCCCCCCCCCTTTCTCTATCTCTTTGGAGAGAGATAGAGAGCAAGGGACTCTCGCTATACAATGAGCCGTTTCTTTTCTCGACTCCGTTGCTTACCGACAGCGATAAACAATACCGATCGAATGGACACACGTACACACATGTGCGCACGTACGTGGACCGCGTTCAGCGCCAATTTGCACAGGCTTCGGTATTCGAATCATCGGCGTTTCCTCACCTTTGCTCGATGCGATAATCTTGAAGTTTACATCGCTGGAATCCAACGTAAATTCTTTATACTTTTGTTTTCTCATTTTCATTATTTTACAAAATCTTTTTTGTAGATTCGAATTCCATATCTCTTAAGGTAGTCCTATCGCCAGGCTTCGATCCATAGGATTTTCGTAATTTTTTTTTGAGCTTCACTAAAAATATATTAATAATCGTCTCTGTAAAATTTCAGGGTCGTTTATCGACCTAATTACAGAGAAAAGAAATATTAAAATTGCGTATTTTTGTGAAGGAATTCCGAGACGACAGACAAAAACTTCCGGTCGCTACAAAAGTGTATATAGTAGTGGGAATCCGTCAGATTCTTAAAAATAATCAGATTTACATACTTAACGCTTGTAGTAATGCAGCGCTCTCAGAAAAAATTACGCTTATTGACCTAATTTTTATGTAATATCAAGTTTAATTTGAACTTGCCGGTATTGGATTTGTTACCACTTGCTACGATAAAGAGACGCGACAGCACGGCAACAGCTGACTGTAGTCCTAACCTCATCTCACTCATTCGAATTTCCTCACATATTTCATTTTAACGCGGTCCTCTAGTTTCTCGGCTGTTTTTTTACGGCTTTTTCAATAATTTTTTACGGCCAAAGCATCGAAATAATCAATCTCATTGTTTTCGCATAATCTTTATTAACATTTAAATAAGCTTTACAAATGTTTCGAAGTCAAAATATATAATAGAATAAAGGTTATAGTGGCCGACAGGAAGACATCAAGTAAAAGAGGTGCTCGACGGTGACCAAGATTGCCGCTGTTCTGCTTATCTGAAATCAAAAAACCAAACGGCATTTTAATCTTCATATTTAAGACTAGCGATTGAACTAGAGTGAATTCTAAATTACAAAAATTGACTTTTTTTATACACTTTTGAAAATTACATTCTATTTTTTACTCATTTTTTCTTAAGTTTTTCGCTCGTACAAAAAAAAAACTATCGAAGCAATCATGATAATCCTAGTTCAATCGCTGGCTTGTAACATATTAAAGATGCTGTATAAATTTGAACAAGATCGGTGCAGTAGTTTCCGAAATATCGTGGTCACCGTTTCGAAAAATGGTGTTTCGAGAAAAACGCGTTTTGAAAGTTCGCGCATGTGATTTATACTAAAAATTTCATCTCACCGTCAATCTGCTATGCCTGGACCATACAATAGGCCTTCCTCTTCTTCTTGGAAGTCACGCAGAGCTGCTCCCCGTCTTCCCTTTTCGCGATTCGGGCCTGTTTTACAACATCACTCGTGCGCCTTTCCGAACGGTCGATCCGAGAGCTATCACGCTGTTGAACATATCCATTAGCTTGTGGGCCGATTTTCACTCCCATGGTTTCCAAGGTCTTCAGGATAGATTTGAATCCTTCGTTGAAGATTATGACAGCGAGAAACGTGGCGATTTCAACCAGCGATTTTGGCCCAGAACGGAGGTGCTTCGCATCAAAAGTCCAGATTAACGAATCGAGCGACTCGTTGTTATTTTGAGTTTCCGCTCCCAGGCATCCGCTTGACAATTCTTCTTTGGATAGATCCTCATAAATTGGCTTTATAACTTTTCGAACTGCTTCAGAAAGAGGCGGTTCATTGTGTTTGAATTGCTCAGCCTCTCCGAGAAGCTCATACCTGCTCCGTTCCAGGGCCGTAACTTGTGAACCACTTGGAATATCGAAAAGTCCTTTGGCACACATTTTCTACACATGTTGTAGATGTGATTTATGAAGAAAAAAAAAATCGATTTTTTCGAGCCGAGAAACTAGAGGTCTGCCTTAACCGACATATTACGCTGACACAAATTTTCCACGCTTTTTACCAGTCGTGGCCTTTTTCATCTGATTGAACCATTGCTTTTTTATGCAATGTGTATGCAATCCAAAATCGTCGGAAATTGCGAACGAAAAACGAATGTTAAATTAAAACGGTCGCAATTCCGTCAAAAATGAAAATTTCGAAAAAATCCTACGTCGCGAACGAAAAAAAACTATCGAAGAATATTGTATCCAAATTTGGACAAAATCGGACAAGCCGTTTTCGAGATACATCTGGCACCGACTTTGAAAACTATGTTTCGAGATAATCGCGTTTGAATCGCTCCCAGTCTACGAATTAATTTTTTTAAATTCCTAAACATACCTCAATGTACATATTTTCCAATAAAAAAAATCTGGATCCAATCGAAACATTAGTTTTTGAGATGAAAATTCCCGAAGTTCACCTGTTTTTCTCGCCGTTTACTCTGGTGCCTCCCCTTAATGAGCGGATAAAAAATGATTGGAGCTTTTACGTAACGAAGATGTGCCACACCGAACTCGAGCAGTTGAAAAATAATCATTTTATTACAAGATTGGAGTTCACATCGTTGGAATGCAACGAAAATTATTATTTTACCATTGCTCGAATTTCTTTTGGCGAATCTCCGTTACGAAAAACCCTCAATCATTCTTTAAGTCGCTTATTCAGAAATTTAGAATTTCAAATCGGCAAAAAAAAAAAGATTTTCCAAAATAATAAAAATATGGAAATAAGAATTTAAAAAAGAATTTTCGTTGCATTTCAATGATGCAAACTTCAATCTTTTGGTGCTCAAGACTGCATCGGCGCAAACCAAGGGAAATTCTTATGAATATTTTTTGCCTCGAATTTGGGCTCTTATCGTCCGAAAGGTTTTTTTTTGTAGATTGAGATTTTATTTTCGATATCTACGTCCTAAAGGATCCAAAAATCTTCGGGTTCGTCAACAAGTTTTTGTTAATAAATAACTAAATACGCAAAAACAAATTGGGGCGATTCGAAGGAGTTTATTCTCGTTGAACTCCAACGGTGCACACTTCGGGACTGTAAAATATCACGTACCATTTTTCTCTGGAATTTGAGCCATATATCGATCCACGGTTGGGAATGCGGGCGAGGAGAGACATTATTTTGAGAGGTTAGGCCACTGTGACGACCCGAAAAATCAGCAATGTTGCAGGATTGAAAAATGGTCCGGACATTTATTTGTATGTACATTGTAAAAGTTGTCTAACAAAGTTTACAAACAAATATTGGTAGTTCAAAAAATTATAAACAATCGTCGAACGTGAGAGACCCAACGGTGTACTTGATTTTGGCCACCTGGTTGATCCGAAACAAAAATAACGACTTTTTTTTCTCAAAATACCCAATACTGATTAAGACTTCTCCGAGCTTTTTTTTGTTATCGTGTCTCAATCGTTCGGAAGAATATTTTTTGAATCTTTTTCTCGATTTTTTGAGAAAAAATAACACTATTGTCAATAACTAATGACAAAAATTAAAAGAAAAACGTCGGTCAAGACTAAACTAAAGGGCATCTCAAAATGACCTGACATTATAAGGCGGCATATACATTTTCAACGATAAAAAAATCGAACTTTTTTTTTCTCCTTTAAAAGATAGAACTATATATGTAGAATATTTTCCCAAAGTTTCAAAGCGAAATTCGAAAAAACTTCGAAACACATAATAAGTGTACCAAATTTCGAGTCAATCCGTTAATTGGAAATGGAGAAATCGCGTACATCCTTTTGAAAAACATAGATTCGAGAAAGAACGCGTTTAAAGTTTCACTAGCAGTTCTATCCTTGTAATCATAAATTTACCTTCAATCTGCGATTTCTCCACCATATATTCACGTCCTCTTCAATTTGAGTTGCCTCAAGCGACGAACGAGCGTTTGTCATTTTAACAGTAGCCTAACCCCTTAAGGTAGTTCCTCAGCGAAAATCCCAACCAAAAGTTTACATACTATGTTCATGTTTAAAAGATTGATAATTGGTTCAATTAGTAATAAATAAAATTAAAAACTACGCAATATTGACTCGGTACTAGTAGATAATACGATGGATATCATTTTTTGCCGTAAAATATATTTTACATTGTGTTTTTGATCTACCATTGCCAGTAAACTTTTTGCCGGGACTGTCCAGGCTTTGCCCCAATTGTTTTTTTTCCAGGCTTTGCCAGGCCTTGCACCAAAATTGTGAGGGCTTCTCATGGTTATATCTTGGAAACTAGATGGTGAATCATTCTCATTTTTTTTCACATTGTTCGTGATATCTTACTCTAGCTTATCCTCGTTTTTTATCAATTTCTTAATTTTAGTTTTGACGGTAGAATTAATGATGCTCTGTTTGCCCATCATAACGCATTTGTTACGTGTAAACCAAGCCAACTTTAAGTGTAACTATCTCAGGTTTGGGGTGGTCAAACTTATTCAAATTGCACAGATGTTTGGATAATGTATTAAATAACATATATGTCAAATTTCAACAATTTCTTAATTCAACTCTTCTGTGAAGATACGACCTTAAACGAGGCAAAACATTATCCAGCGTCGTGAATTTTTCTCTATACCTACTAACAATATTCCATCGACAGTGTCCTCTTTCCACACACCTTGATATATATCCCAATTTCGATCACTGCAATTTGCATCGTTGGTACGCAACGAAAATGAATTCTTTCCAATTGCTCAAACTTTCTCCGGCCGATTTGGGCTCTAAAAATCACTCGAACCTTTTCACGTATTCTTATCAGAGATTTACGATCTCAATTTTCAACTAAAAGCTTTTAATAATGACATAAACAGAGAAATGA
This sequence comes from Ophion ellenae, assembly GCA_963210295.1. Lineage (NCBI taxonomy): Eukaryota > Metazoa > Arthropoda > Insecta > Hymenoptera > Ichneumonidae > Ophion > Ophion ellenae. The sequence continues at coordinate 48,956,346 of OY723388.1, read as the reverse complement.
ACAATGAAGGAAAAAAAAATCGTAACATTCCAATTATACAAACTTGAAAAAAAAACTTACTTGCACTCGTTTCAATAGATATTGATCGATTATGATCTCGAAGTTTGCAGCGTTGGAACGCAACGAAAATTAATTCTTTTTTATTGAGAACATTTATTTTTGGTCGATTTAGGCTATGAAAATCATTCGAACGTTTTTACGTATTTTGAATAATAATGTAAATAAAGAAATACCTAAAAAATCGTCGCGATCCAACGATGCAAACTTCAAAATCGTCATAGATTCGACTCAACTGCAATTATCCCTCATTGGGGCCGGGTTGAAATTCCGAACGTTGAACGATCAGAACGCTCAAAACTTCGAATGAAAACCCCGAAAGACCAAAACTCCAAAAATCTGATTGTTTCGAAATTTTCAATGAATCGACGAATTATTTAAAGATTTTTATTTCATTAAGAAGTGATTTTACGTCAATTTTGAAATTTTCCTAGACAATGTTATACGTTCTACATCATTTACAGTCAACTGTATAGACTTTCGCTGACACGATCTTTACGAAACTTGTAATTTCGGAGCGGTAAAATTAGGACTTTTTAACCGTCGGAGCATTCAGAGTTCGGAATTTCAACCCGGCGGCCCCCCTTCATTAATAAATTATCGTTATCATCATCAATGTATCGACAACTTGGGAGTTCACAGATGAGAGATTCTCCGTCAATTCAGCCACTTTTTTTCGACCATCTCAGATCTGCCCCATAATTGGTTATATCAAAGTACTACTGAAAGGCAATCTATGTGAATTTTTTCACATTTTCTAATTCGACATTTTAGAAAACGCCGTTTTTTTCCAAATGAATATATCTCGGAAACTAGAAGTAACTGAAAAAAAATGTCCGTACATAAAAGTTGTAGTTTTGTGTTAGCTTTCGAGCGAACGACTTGAAATAATTTTCCGGTTCCGGTAACGTTGATTTTTTACCAAAAAAGGGGGAATTATTTTTTTATTAAAAAACGGCAATTTTTTAGGCTGAAAAAATTACAGTCGTCCAGTATGTCTGACGATATCGCAAAAAAATCGCCAGAGTGGCACGGATCGACGTTCTAGGGTAAAAAAAATGAAACCACACAAATTAATTTTTTTATACCGGAACCTCGCTCCGGGCCACTCTGGCGATTTTTTTGCGATATCGTCAGACATACTGGAAGACTCTGTAATTTTTTTAACAAAAAAAACGGCTATTTTATAATTAAAAAAAAACAATTTCCCCCTTTTTTGGTAAGACATTTTTTTCAGTTACTTCTAATTTCTGAGACATATTCATTTGGGGAAAATAACGGCATTTTCTAAAATCTGAAAAAATTCACATAGAATGCCTTTCAGTAGTACTTTGATAGGACCAATTATGGGGCAGATCTGAGATGGTCGAAAAAAAGTGGCTGAATTGACGGAGAATCCCTCGGATATAGTCCACGAAGCAGAGCCCCTTGATCCAATCTCGCCACGTTTTCTTCACCTTCGTCTTGGCCTGGCCTATCGCGTATTTTTAGCGAAGAACCGAACAAATGCTCGCCGTCGTGTTCTAGCGGTATTAGGATTGAACGTCAAAAGACACCATCTGTCTGTTTTTCGAAAAATGTTTATAGCGGAAATGCTTGCTCTGAAGCCAATATTCGTCGTTAAGTAACATTTCTCTCTCTCTCTCTCTCTCTCTCTCTCTCTCTCTCTCTCTCTCTCTCTCTCTCTCGAAATTATGTGCCATTATCGACTAAGCGACAAACCGGGAGAGTCGAGCTATCATTCCATTGTCTCCGGAGTCTGATGTTGTATCATCGCGCTAATGTTACGTGCGTTGAGATGATACGCTATAGTTGCGCGTGGATCGCTTAGAGTGCAGAGGCACTTTGCGTCGTCGTGGAAAAAAAAGGGCATCGATGCTCTTGTGACGCGTGTGAATATAATTTAGCAATTGGTTGCACATACATATGTGCACCTACATATAAAATATACAGGGTGACAATTCTAACAGCGTTCAAGTTTGCAACGTTGGGATGCAACGAAAGTGCTTTTTTACATTTTAGTTACCATATTTTTATTGTTAAAAAAGATCTTCTCATTATACATTTACATTGTAGATTCGTAAGTAAATGACTCAAAAAATGGTTGAAGAATTTTTGTAGACAAAATTTGGCAAAGGAAATTAAAGGAATTCGGAAATATTAATTTTCGTTGCATTCCAACGATGCAAACTTCAGCCTTATGAATTTCCTTTGTTTTTCATTAAATTTCTCTTGAATATTTAGGTTTTTCTTAAATTCTCTTATTATTAGCTAAAATCCTTTGTTGCAAATTTTAGTTACGTATCTCTAATGCAGGGAAAAACGTTTCAGTGATTTTCGTAGCTAAATTCTAAATGTGCCAAAAAGCTACTTCCGCTGCATTCCAACGATGCAAACGTCAAGGCCATCAATTCTAAGGCCATGTGTTCTTTTAAAGGTCCGGCGCGGAGCTTCTGCGCGCGAGTTAAATATCGTATTTAATGGTTTTTCGAGCCTTCATCGAAAGAAAACAAAAATCCTGTTCAGCAGAATGAAGACAATTAAAATCCGAATACGAAATACTCCTAAATCGAAAAATATTTATGAATGAGTTGTATACAATGGTTTGTGCAGAGCGCTGTGTGAAAAACAAGTTTGGAAATAAATAATCCGAAATAATGACGATCAAACGTAGTCCAAAATGCACGTATAGATTTTCGGTGAAAGAAAAACGCTGCATTTTCGTTATTGTGACCACGATATATATTTATATATCGTGGTCACCGACTTGGAAAAATTAACTTCGAGAAAAAACGTGTTCAAGGAAGGAAAAACGGCTTTTTCCGAATTTCTTTCGTCTACTAGATAATTTATTGAGGATTTGGAAAACAGGTATATTATTAAGCATACCTTGAACTTATCTCCTGTAAATTTTTATTTCAAAATAAAAAATTAACAATCACATTGAGGTATAATAGAGCCTCTTATGTAAAATGCGGTCCAACCGCCGGGTCGATAACTTGACAATGCTTGATTTGGAAAATAAAAATAAGAAAGTTTTATAATCTATATAAACGTTGTTCTCGTTGTACGTAGCCGTTTTTTCGAATTAAGAGAAATTCACAAAATGACGGGTTAAGAAAAAACATTTAATTTTGTGAAATCTTTACTTATATTCGATGGCTTAAAAAATACTGAATTAAAAACACAGCTACGTACAATGTTAGTTACTGCAATTACGATTTTTTCTTCAAATTGAAACTCGGACAATTATAGCGAGAGTTATGATTCCGGCCAGGTCGAGAAAAACGCGATTTAAAGTTTCCGTATAACTTAATTTTTAGTAACTTGGTCAATTTCAAATATTTTTAACCGTCTAGTGTCTAGTGGCGCTAGCGTCGCTAGATATTGCTTAATTTCAATCGCTATATCTCAGAAACTAAACGGTCGAAATTCATGATTTTTTTTTACCCACTTCGTCATATGTTCCTCTGTAATTGAGAAATTAAAAAAAAAAATCGTCAGGAAAGTTCCGACGATATTGCATGAAACTTGACATTTTCCACCGTTCCCCATAAGAACACGTGTAAAACCGTGCAATTGTTGATTGCCAATGTCTCGAATGATGAACCCTCTTGAAATTTTGCAGGTAATCACTTAACAGCGTCTTGAATGTGTCCTCAAAATGAAAATAAAAAATCCATATAAAAACGTCTTGGCGAGACTACTACCTTAAAAATAATTCATTTTCGTTGCATCCCAGTGATGCAAACTTCATCATCAAAAATCACGTGGCCACCTTACCCTGTAAGGTTACACCCTGTACGATTCATAAACGTGTGTCCGTATGCATCCACACGCGTATTCGATCTCTTATCTGCTTCGTCGCAACTCGTACGATCCCTCGCGATGTTTACTATTGTCACGAGTTCGACGGCAAACTCGGAGATTCCACGCTCTTCTGTTCTCTTTTATATAGCCTGGTCTGACACGCACACGCACGTGACATTTACGTCGTTCTCTTCCTCGTTCTTGTCTATTAATATTTCCATTTTTATTTGTCGCCTCGGCGCTGCTTCCCCACGTGGAAAAAGAAAAAGGGTCTCGTACATAGAGAAGGGAGTGGCAAAGCACTCGATGCGATTTGACCAAACGGAAGGTGACTTTTTTCGAAACTAACGACACAATGGCTGAGATTGTTGTTTCGATTTTCCTTCAATACATCGAGTGTTCGACTCGCTCGGGATATTGTCCGACAAGGAAGACAAGTCGGCATGAAAGTAGGGAGAATGAAATAAAACTCTCCGCGTTCGGACCCTCCCACCAGCCGCGAGACATTTGTCGCGTGAAAATTGAAAGTCAACGCACTGGTGGGAACGGCTCGCTCGAGTAACTTCGATGCCCGATATTGCGCAATCTGTCTGAAAAAAATTGAACTAAGCCGAGGTACACTCGGGGAGCGTATTTGCTCGGTGATCAGTTTTTTTTGTAGGTTTCTTTTAGTGCAGAGAGAGAGAAAGAGAGAGAGAGAGAGAGAGAGAGAGAGAGAGAGAGAGAGAGAGAGAGAGAGAGAGAAAGAGAGAGATAGAGAGAGAGAGAGAGGAAAAATAGATAAGGAGGGAGAGAGGAAAAGATAGAAATAGCGTGAGGGGGGAGTTCTCGTTCATATCCGTATGAACGAGAGCGGCAAACGTCTGTGCTCCGCTCTTGTACGAATTACGCCCCGGGTACGCGTACCCTGACCTACATTCACACTCGTATTCGTAGACGTGCCATTTCTCTCTCTCTCTCTCTCTCTCTCTCTCTCTCTCTCTCTCTCTCTCTCTATATATATATATATATATATATATATATATATATATATATATATATATATATATATATATATATATATATATATATATATATATAGTGTACAAACAAAACAAATACAAACAAAAGTGCTAATTTATATATATATATATGAATTAGCACTTTTGTTTGTTAATGAAGATAACATAAACAATATAAAGTATTAATATTTATAAAGCAAATATTTTATTTATGATAAAAGTTTTTAACTTTAGGAACACGATCATTTTTTATTCTCGAAATATTGCACATTACTGTTCTGCGGTGTTGCTATATGTCTTCTTATTATAGGGGACAAATATTATTACGGGAAATTATTCTCTCTTTACTGAACGTTTTTGGCAAAACTGAATAGTAAAGGCAATCCAAACTTTTTTCACTCTTTCCCTAACTAGTTTGCTATCTGAACATAATATTTTTTTCAATGATTATAAATACATTAGAATAGTACGACGAATTATGTGACCTGACTTTCAGTCAATGCAGAACCTGCAGTGTTAAAAGTTGCAATTTTACAACCCAGTATCTCCCAATCTAAATAGTCGACTGTTCTGAAAGTTCGGTCACAAATACATGATGATGTGAACAATGTCTGGTTAAAATTTGAACAAAATCTACAGAAATCAAGAGTGCACGCTCGTTCTACCTTGATTCCGTCAACCTGGGTCGTTTTCGTTTTTGCACTAATCAAACCAACAATTGTCAATGAAAAAAAAATCGGAGAAAATTCTGGTCAGTCTTTAGGCCGTACTTCTCAAGGGAAAATAAGGTTTTTTTTTCTTTCTTATTTTCTTTTTTCATTGAATATTAAGCAACCTGCGAAAAAAAGATTTTGTGCAGGATGAAAACAACCCAGGTTGACGAATTGAGGGTTAAGGGGGAATATACCTTTATGAGGGCAAAATCAAGGTACATTTTTGGGATTTTATTTAAGAAAAACAAAACAATATTTTTTAATTCCGTTTTTTATACATGTTAGTACAAGTCTTAGAGTAAAAGAATTTTTTTTAAATTATTTTTACACAAAATGGCGGCGCAGTAGTCGATGAAAGAAAACTCCTTTTTTTTTCATAGTCCTGTAGGGGCGTATTCCGCACAGGTCATAATTTTCAAGCTAGAACAAAAAACGAAGAATATTTTGAAAGTAGATATAGAAAACTAGCTCCGTACGCAGGGGGTTTTCAAAATATTTATTTACAAAAAATGACGTTAATATGAAAAAAAAGAAACAAATTCGTGAAAAGAATCGGTCAAGTATCGATCATAAAATTTTTAAATTTCAACTTATCGAAAAAATCCTACGTTGTTGTCAAGAAGCGACAGTTACAATTTCAAGTCAATCGATTGAAAACTCGAGGCGCTACGCATACGCCCGTGTCTAAAAACATAGTTTTGAGAAAAACGCGTTTAAAATTTTAAGTACTGTAAAATCATGGAAATTTCGTGTTCACCTTTAATCTGCGATGCCTGGACCATACAATTCATGTCCTTCCAATTCAACATTTTTGGATAGTTAAGGGACCTTTTAAGCCAATAAAAAAAATTGCAAAAAAAACTTACGAAGGTATATTCCCTCTTAAGACGGCTGCGGACGCAACGGAAGTTGGGTTTAGATTCGCGAGGTGCGGCTAGGGAGTGATAGGAAAGTGTGTGTGTGCGCGCGTGTGTGAACATATGTATGTATGTATATAGTGGCAAGGAGTCACCGGGCCTTTTACTTGATTCTTTATTTTTTAATTATTATAATCTTTTATTGATCCCACTCATCACACGGAAAAAAATATCCTGCAAATTTTGATGGAAATCCCATCAAAATGTACTGTGTCTCGCATCAATAGCGCCTCTCGGTACAACATCTTCGATATTTGCTACGTAAAACTCTAAAAAGTGCACGCCACGTTTCACACAAAGAACTGTAGGACTATTGAGTTTATGCTAAGCGATCGATAAATTTTCGCAGTGTGAAATTGTCAACAGTAGATGGACCGACTTGCGAATTTTTACTATGTGAAACTCTTAAGGTAGTTCCTCTGCGAAAATCTCAACCAAAAGTTTACATACCATGTTCATGTTTAAAAGATTGATAATTGGTTTAATTAGTAATGAATAAAATTAAAAACTACGCAATATTGACTCGGTACTAGTAGATAATACGATGGATATCATTTATTGCCGTAAAATATATTTTGTATTGTGTTTTTGATCGACCATTGCCAGTAAACTTTTTGCCGGGACTGTCCAGGCTTTGCCCCAATTGTTTTTTTTCCAGGCTTTGCCAGGCTTTGCACCAAAATTATGAAGGCTTCTCATGGTTATATCTTGGAAACTAGATGGTGAATCATTCTCATGTTTTTTCACATTATTCGTGATATCTTACTGTAGCTTATCCTCGTTTTTTATCAATTTCTTAATTTTAGTTTTGACGGTAGAATTAGTGATGCTCTGTTTGCCCATCATAACGCATTTGTTACGTGTAAACCAAGCCAACTTTAAGTGTAAATATCTCAGGTTTGGGGTGGTCGAACTTATTCAAATTGCACAGATGTTTGGATAATGTATTAAATAACGTATATGTCAAATTTCAACCATTTCTTAATTCAACTCTTCTGTGGAGGTACTACCTTAAAAGTTAACGAGCGGACCCACGAATTTTTACATTTAAAAATGTTATAAAACGAACGACTTCATTGACAAATGTTTACACTGTGAAATAGCAAATAATGCAGATAGTGAATAGCTTTATGTACATCAAGCATCATTATACGTGAAAGCGAGACAGAAAGGTACAAATACAATACTCACTTCGTTTTTACGTCCTCTTTTCAGCATCAACATATCTTTCACGGCACTTTTTCTTCACTAACAGTTTGTCCTTGTTCACTGTGTGTGTGCGTCCGTTTTCACATTGATTATAAATAATTGTCGTTTCTCGAAGACACTGCGCAAAACTTTACGCCACGAGATCCAAAAGAGCACTGAGCAGATGTCGAGACTGAGGGCGACCGCGCGATAGAATTTTTCTTTGTTGATTTAGGCGTGCAAGCTTGAACGCCTGAACCCCCGAGTTGACGCGGTCACGCGTTTACAGTGCACATTGTAAACATTCGAGGTACACGCGGTGTACCACGCAACGTCGGCTGTAACTTCTACTGAGCGCTTTGAAAATTTTCATGTATCACATTAATAAATTTAAATATCCGTATTATTATTCAACAACCCGTTATCAAAATAGGCTTTGCCCGATTTGCTAAAAAATGACAATTGACTCTGTAAAAATTAAATCTGTACGTATTGAATAATACCGAGCTACGATACAATTTGCAAGGTGTACACCGCAGTTTTTAATTTAAACTCACACCACATTTTTCAGAAGACAATACCAAATTTCAATAGAATTTAATCTCATTTTTGACATTTGCTTGTTGAAGAATTTTATGGTTCAAATTAGTGATTACCAGTCTAATCTCCCTTTTTTTTGAAGGTACTCCGTATACTTTACGCATTGAGTACCGCGATATATTATATTTAATTTGTAAATTCGACAGTTTACTTCATCGCGGTGATCATTACGATTTTTTTACAGTTTAAGTCTGCATTTCCATCGGTTCGAATAGTAAAAAAGCACGTCTGGTCCATTATTTTTTCCTAAAAGTGCTGTAACGTGATTGGTTTACAGTGTGAAACTGCATTATGTTCATCTTTCCTCAGTAATTTATAAACATCAACTATCAATTTTGACGAATCATTTTTTTCCGTGCATATATATTTGTATTTACACATGTATCTGGCACGCTTAGATACAACTTCTTATTATTGTCATATATTGAATATTCCACATAATATTCAAAAAGTACACATTATTTATCAATATTCACGTTGAAATTAACAATACACATGCATACACGTGATAGTATCGGGGCCGGGTCGAAATTCCGAACTTTGAATGATCACAACGTCCAAACTTCGAAAGATCAAAACTCCGAAAATCCGAACACCGTCAAAATAATTCGGCTATGGAAGTTTTAAGTTTCACGATTGTCAATAAATCGACGAATTGTTTCAAGCATTTTTTTAAATGGAGAAGTGATTTTACGTCAATTTTGAAAATGGTCTCGACAATGTTATACGTTCTACATAATTTACAGTCAACTGTGTAGACTTTCGCTGGCATGATCACCTTTAGCACCTCAAGCCACAGAAAAAACAGAGGGTCAAAGTCGTTCAAGGTCACTCAAGGTCAGTATCGATGATACGAATCTAAATATCTCGGATCACTACCAAATATTTGGTAGTGATCCGAGATATTTAAATTTGTATTTCATTTTAATAGGTGACCTTGCATCACCTTGAACAACTTTGACCCCCTAATGTTTTTTATGCGGCTTGAGATGCTCCACAAGATGGTTGTAAAAAATGTACCCATTCCATTTTAAAAAGTGGATGCGACCTTCGCAGTGCGTCCGGGCCTCCACCGAAATAAAAAAAAAAGTTGGTCGCATTTGATGGCCCCCTTCACAGCCTACAACTTTTGTCTGGAACATTTTTTTGTGACGTCGATAATTACCGAGTTATTTCGGGTGGCAGAGATAAGGGGGATACCCTGTATATATAGGGTGCCAGGAGGTTATGTTTTGAACACAATATCCGATAAACGGCCGCCTCATCCCTGTTTGCAAACTTTCACTCTTTTGACGAAATTTTCCATAGCGTTTTGACATAATTGCGGACTAATTTCATTAATGGTGCGTCCAATTGCTTCCTTGAGCTCCGGAATGGTCTGTGCATCATTGGCATACACTTTTCCTTTCAGAAAAGCCCAAAGAAAAAAGTCCAATGGCGCGTCATTTAAAATTTCAGGTTATTTTGAGACTCTATATATATATAATATATAATATGTATCTAATATATAATATATAATATATAATTTATAATATAATATATGTTATATAAAGAAAAGAAGAATTTCCGTTTTATTCTAACGATGCAAGCTTTAACAGCATGCGAATTTTCCATATAAATCAGAGGGGATGGGAGTTATCCAGCGCCTCCACTTGGACTCGAATTTGGCACGAGCTTTTCTTAGACCTCATAATATTGTTTTGCCGGATAAATTATTCCTTTTCGACACCCTCATACACACAGATCACCCAGATATATATATATATATATATATATATATATATATATATATATATATATATATATATATATATATATATATATATATATATATATATATATATATATATATATATATATATATATATATATGAAGGTGTCTCGATCGAAAACGAGAATGGGGCGGATTATCTTTATAGCCAAGGACCGAAGCTTTCGTGGCGGCAATAATTTTTCCCTCGTATATACGATCTCGTTTGACGGTTCTCGTCTGTCGTTCCTCATTTAGTTCTTTTTCGTTTTCTTTCTTCTTCTCTTTTTCCTCATTGTCTTATTCTACTTCCTCTTATTTCTCCTCGTCGATTGTTCTCTTCATAACGGTGGGAATTTGCGTGTAAACGCCACACGGAGCTCGCGAATCGTCGATTCCGCGCGTTTTAATATAACGTATGCTATATTTCTCGCGCAAGTACATGTGGAGCTGATGGTCGGTGGTGATGGAACACCTGCAACACGCTCGTTGGATCTCTTTCTCTTTTTCTGTATCTCTCTCTCTCTCTCTCTCTCTCTCTCTCTCTCTCTCTCTCTCTCCCTCTCTCTCTCTCTTGCTGTCGCGATCTCCCACAGCTTCTCTTGTTCCCACCTCTCGGTCTCGCCAGCTGGTCGGCATAACGGTCGCCCCGGTCGAGGGCCTGCCGGTGTATCGTCTCAACATTTTCTTCCAGCCCGTGTTCCGATCACGGGGCGTTTACGACCTTGTATTTTAACGTGTGCACACACACACACACGCACATAATGTTTGCACTCCACGCGGAATTACACAGCAATCGATGAACTACTCAAAATAATGGGGCTGAAGTTTGCATCGTTGGAACGCAACGAAAATTCTTATCAATTTCTTATTTTCATTATTATCCAAAATCATATTTTGCAGGTTTGTTGTAAATTGGTAAATGAGCATCCCAACAAATGTTCTCGTGATTTTCGTAGCGTTAATCTGGCGAAGGAAATTTTCGAAACAAAACAAAAATCATTTTCGTTGCGTTCCAACGATGCAAACTTCAACGTCATTAAAAATAAGCTATATTCGTCGAATTATATTTGACGCATATTCTTTGGTCCTCGTTTTAATGAGCCTAATGTGCCTAAATATAACTGAAGAATTTGAAAAAAATGAATTTCCAATGTTGAGTTAAAAACAAATTGATTCTTTAGTTCTAACGTGCCCAAATTTAAATAAAGAATTTTAAACAAAATTAATTCTTTAGTTCTAATTTTTAGTTTACGAAAATCTTAATTCTTCAGTTCTAATGTGCCACTATTAATTTGAGAAAAAAAAGCATCGCAAATGTGTTATTATGAATTTAAAAAAAACTGCAAACGTGCAACTATCGATTGAAAAAAAATCATCATAAATCTTCGACTATCGATCAGGAAAAAAAATGTTGACTCTCAAATCCACTGGGCATCGAGTCTGGCTGAAACAACTTCGCGCGCTCGGCTTATCGCTGTCCTTGCGTTGCGTGTTTGTCGCCCCGTCGCGCCCCGCATTCTTGTCGCGACGTCGCCCTCGTCAAAGGGGATGCTTAAGTGGAAACCGATGGGGTGGCTCGCTATCACACAAATCTATGTAGACAAAGAGGGACACACACACACACACACACACACACACACACACACACACACACACACACACATAAGGGGAAAAAAGTAGCGAGTGCCGAAGGAACGTAAGGAGGGATGGCGAGAATAAAAGCCAACCTTCTCTTGGCCAATAACGGAACGCGAAGTATGGGGCCAAGCGATTCCGCCCTTACTCTGCCCACGTGCGCGTACAAGTGAACTTTTTTGTGGCAAAACGCGTATATTTTTGTGCGTTTCATTGCAGTTGTTATATTCTTTTTTATTACATATATATATATATATATATATATATATATATATATATATATATATATATATATATATATATATATATATATATATATAAAATATTATATTGTCTTTTTATTATATAATTATTTATTTTTATAAAATTTCATATATATATTGGGAGTACAAATAAGTCTCCGTTGTTTGACAAAAGATGACCTCAACAGGAGGTTATGGTTGAAATTGTCAGATGTAAAACGTCATATCGTAAGGTTCGACATCTGGCAAGACCATAACCTTGAAATATTAGCGATTTTGTATCAGCATCACATAATTTTTTTCGTGCGAAAATGTCGAGTTTTGTGCCGAATAAGCGTCATTTGCGGCAACTTTATAACTCTTCTTTACTTCTTTAATTTGAAGAAATCGGCAGCTGAGACGCATCGATTGCTTGTAGAAGCATATGGTGAGGCTGCTGTAAGGCCTTAGGCCACAGTAAGGGGTATAAAATCATGTGCGAATTTAACCATTTTTTTCGTATGAAAAAGTGATTTACTCATGGAATTAATTACACATCTATTTAGTATGAATATCAAGCTATTAGAATATATATATACACACACACACATATATATTCGATGTACAAAATGGCCGACTACTAATATTTTCTCTTGTTATGTTTTTCTTAGACGCTTCGAAGCGTGACATTTAGCATCCACAATTTTTTACCTAGAACAAAAAACAAAAATTCTCGTCAATCTACATTAGAATACCTAGAGAAGTACGTACGAAATTTAAAAAATATTGTTTTATTCAAAAGTTGTAGGTATTTGAACTTAAGAAATGAATTTTCAGTGAGAAATATCGTTATAAATGCTCATAAACTGCTCATAAAATGATAAGTTTTCGATTAATCAGAAATTCCGTACGTACTTCTTTGCGAAATGCAATTAGGAGCATAACTTTTGAATTTAAAGTAAATCGAGTGAAAATTGTTGAAGTTATTTGTCGCGCCAATTGGAAAAAAACTGTTTCGAGATGTTTCGAGTAGTCGGCCATTTTGTAAATAGAAAAAAATATATATTTTCTAACAGCTTAATATTCATACTAAATAGATGTGTAATTAATTTTATGAGTGAATCACTTTTTCATACGAAAAAAAATTGTTAAATTCGCACATGATTTTATACCCGTTAATGTGGCCTAAGATCTTAAGGCGTTACCCCCACTTGTAGCGCAAAAAAAGGCCTTTTTCATGAATTTTTTAAAAGAAAACTACAAAACTTTTTTAATCGATCAATATACCATCTTGAAGAACTTTCAGTAATTTTTTTATTGAAAAATATTCCATTGTTTAGTGGCAAATGGCCGTCAATGAAATAATGTTTTTATATACACGGTTTGCGGTGACGAACATTGCGGCGAAGTGGATCATCTGAAAAAAAATGCGGATGGATTTAGTCAAATATAAGTATAAACTAGTCTTTAATCGAAGGATTTTAAAAAATATTCATTTTTCACAAAATGGCGGACAATCAAAGTCAATGGTTCGATTTTAACGAAAAAAAACGGCCGTTTTTTGCTATAAAACGGCTATTTTTTTTTTCGAAAAAAAAAATCGAACGATTAAAGACTACATTTTTATGTATTAAATAAGCCTGCAAAATTTCAAGAAGATCGGTTCATTAGTGTTCGAGTAATCTTGGTCACCGACTTCAGAAATGCCATTTTGAGAAAAACGCATTTAAAGTTTCTCTTTCAACGCGGATTCTTCGCTTTCAACGCTCATATCTCAGGAAATTTTGTTCGGATCGACTTGAAATTTTCAGGACATTTTCTCAGATACTTATACTTCAAAAAAATCGATTTTTTCAAAATCGCAAGTGGGGGTAACCCCCTAAGTAAGAGAAGTTGTCGTGAGTGCTTGCAAAAGATTAAGAACGGTGAGTTTGACGTCGAAGAGAAAGAACGTAGCGGAAGGCCGAAACGAAGACGCGGAATTGGAAGCATTATTGGAGGGAGATTCGTGTCAAACGCAAGAGTTCCCGCAAATGACGCTCATTCGGCTCAAAACTCGACATTTTTGCACGAAAAAAATTATGTGATGCTGGTGGAAAATCGCTAATATTTCAAGGTTATGGTCTTGCCAGATGCCCAACCTTGCGATAAGACGTCTTACATCTGACAATTTCTACCATAACCTCATGGTGGGGCCATCTGTTGTCAAACGGCGGAGACTTATTTGTACTCCCAACATACGCACGCACGCACGCACGCGCACACACACACACACACACACACACACACACACACACACACACACACACACACACACACACACATATATATATATATATATATATATATATATACAGGGTGCGAGTTATGAATGACTAATCCTGCAACTGTCGATAGGTCAGCTCACGTCCTACTATATGCTGGAATTTCAGTTCAGTAAAAGTCCCACGGTTTTCGAGATAAAAATCATCTGCTTTTGGTTTTTCGCATGCCATTTCTACAAATGATAATTTTTTTCGACCGGTTTTATAAAAATACTCTTGGTTGTTTGTTTTATCTGGAAAAGTCTTTTCTTTAACCTTAAATATTAAGGAAAATTTATGAAAAATAATCTTATGCAGAATGTTCATGCAAACCAATTCGAACATCTGACTTTGATAGCCTCCGGTGCAAAAAAAATCACTAGGCATATCCTGCCAATTACGTAAAAAAGTTGCTTAGTTATTGTCGACTCATATCATTTATAGAAATGGCACGCGAAAAACCAAAAGCAGATGATTAAAAAAAAATTAACATAGAGCCCAAAATCTCGAAAACTGTGGGACTTTGACTAAACTGAGATTCCAGCATATCGTAGGACATGGATCTGACCTATCGACAGTTGCAGGATTATCCATTTATAACAGGACACCCTGTGTGTGTGTATATATATATATATATATATATATATATATATATATATGGGAAGGGCCTATTTTAGACACTCCGACTTTGAGGGCTGTTTTCATAGTAATCGATTGTCCCCACGACGTTGCAAATTTTATCGTTAGTTTTTCTTTTTATTTCTTTGTCATCATTATCATCCAAAGGCTTTATTTTTGCAAATTAAGGTCATAAATCTCTAACAAAAATACGGAAAAACGAGTGCTTAATTTTCACTGCCCAAATCGGCAAAATAAAATTAATGTAATTTTAAAAAAAACTCTTTTTCGTTACATCCCAATATTGCAAACTTCAACGTCATTTGTTCCCGTGCTCGGCACTATGCAAATTTCAGTGTGTTGAAAAGCACCTTTAGATGAATGTGAGCACATATATATATAAAGGTCAGTTCAAGGAGTCCCCAAAATAACCAGGTGTGCTGATAGTCAACATTACATCAAAATGCGTGTTTCTAAAAATTCCTTTCCCATTTATATATATATATATATATATTGTGATGGCACAAACACGAAAGTTGGATAGAGAAATAGATTAGCAAGTTATTTTTAGGAGCACGAAACTAACGCACCGTTAAATCGCATTAGGCGAGCTCGCGCGGAATAACAGGAAAAAATTAAGAGACGGAGATGTGGAGCGTGACTGCAGAAGGGAGAAAACAGAGCGGGTGGGGGAGAATAATTTCATTAGCTCATGAAGGCATTTCCGGTGATTTTGACACGAGTCGACGAAGATTGGGACACGGCAAACATATGTAGCTACGATTCCTCGTTTCGATCGAACGGGAGGCACAGCAGTTGGAACGCGGAAGCGACCGAGGAAATTGGACCGGAAGTTCCCCTGCATGGATTTCCAAAGGACGTTCACCTATAAAGCACTGACGAGCATCCTAAAAAATACAAGGCTGCTCTTTGAATTCTCCCCGAAGTATCCGATGCGGAAAAATACGACGAGAAGCTAGTACATGGATATTCGTTTTTTCTTGTCCTTTCTCCGCATTCGTAAGCAATAAAGGGCGATATCCGAGAGACCCCTCCCAAGATGGCGACTTCCAAATAAAGTTCGCGAGGCGTAAAGGAGAAGGAGGACGTTGTATTTTTGTCGTACTACATCACTCCCGGAACATCCTTCGTTTTCGGGGCCGAACTTTATTAGATCGTTTCCTTTTTTCCCTTTTCCTTCGCTCGCACTTCGCCGCGCGTACGACCGCGTGGGAAACCTTTTCTACACGGGGTCGAAAGTTGAGCGGCTTCCGTGTGTCCGGTTGCCTATACCGCAAATTCTCCGGGTTGCGAGGGGGAGGGTGGCCACGCTGCTGTTTCGCGGTCATCATCCGATGTCCAACGGCGTTCTCGCGAGTTTTCCTGCAAATTCCCTAGCCCACGCTGCACTTTGTGAGCTCCTGTCTCCCGTGGCAAAAGTAACTAGGAAATTACTAGTCCCGAAAAGAAACTAGGGAACTTATCGTCCAGTCGAAGAAACTAGGGCGTAACCGGGGAGTTCCTTGTCCCCCGAGCTTTAAAAAGTAGCTAGCTGTTCGTTTCCCGCTAGGCTCAAAAGTAACTAGAAATTCCCTAGGCCCAAAACGTTACTAGGGAGCCGTGTGTTCCTAGTTTGCTAAAAGTAAGCAGGCGTTACCCGCTCCCCGATCTTTCAGAAGTAACTAGCTGTTTGCTTCTCCCATAGGCACAAAAGCAACTGGAAATTCCCTGGACCAAAAAGTACCTAGACATTCCCTAGACCGAAAAAGTAACTAGGCATTCCCTAGACCCAAAAAGTAACTAGAAACCCCCCTTACCCAAAAAGTACCTAGGCATTCCCCAGACCCCAAAAAGTAACTAGACAATCCCTATATCCAAACGTAGTTAGAAATCCCCTAGGCCCGAAAAGTAACTAGGGAGTCGCTTTGTCCCGAAAAAGTAACCAGTGAGTTACTTGTCCCCGATTTTAAAAAAATAACTAGAGATCCGCGTGTCCCAAAAAGTAACTAGGGCGTCACTTTGTCCTAAAAAAGTAACTTGGAAGTCACTTGTTCCCGTTTTTTAAAAGTAACTAGATATTCATTTATTTCCTAGGCTCAAAATGTCACTAGAGATTCCCTAGTCCCAAAAAGTAACTAGAAGTTTAGACAGTCCCGAAAGGTAACTCGGGACCTGCGTGTTCTGAAAAGTAACTTGAGAGTCGCTTTGTCCGGTAAAAGTAACTAGGGAGTTGGTTGTTCCTCGATTTTTAAAAAAGTAACTAGGGATCCGCTTCTCTTGAAAAGTAACTAGGGCGGCACTTCGTCCCAAAAAGTAACTTAGGAGTCACTTGTTCCCGTTGAAAACAAGTAACTAGATATTCATTTATTTCCTAGGCTCAAAATGTCACTAGAGATTCCCCAGTCCCAAAAAGTAACTAGAAGTTCAGACTGTCGCGAAAGGTAACTCGGGACCTGCGTATTCCGAAAAGTAACTTGGGAGTCGCTTCCTAGGGAGTTGTTTGTCCAGAGAAGGGAATCAAGGAGTCGTCTCGACAAAGTAACTAGGGAGCTACACGTCCTCAAACATTAATAAGGAATTCGTCATTTCCCACAAACAAAAAGTAACTAGGACATCACTCGTCCTTAAAAAGTCACTAGGCCAGGGAGGCACTTATCGCCCAAAAGTAACTAGCCAGGGAGTTACTCATCCTCGAAAAGTCAACTAGGGAATGTCTCCCAGTTCCAATATAGTAACTAGAAAGTGACTCATACTCTAGTCTCCCAAAGGAATATCTGGGGATTTATTTATCCCTCAGTCCCTGAGAAGTAGAGGGATCGACATTTTGGAAATGATGCATTTTCGGATCACGCTAAATAATGTCCATTCTGAAAATCGATATTACAGTTTGAACAATCAATTCGATCGGGTATATATAAAAAAAAAAGTGAGAACAAAAATTTAAATGCTCGATGAGTGAAAATGAAAGGAATTAAAAAAAGTTGGTGGACGGGTACGGATGCAGTAGACGGCATAGCTTTAGATAGAGCAACGAAAGGTTCTCGGGAATAAAGTGTCGAGGCACAATCTCGCTTGCCATGGAGAATAATATTTCTAAATCGGTCGATCGATATTATTGTATACCTTCAGCCCACTGCTCGAGTCTGTCTCGTCCCTCTCTCTCGCGCGATCTCCCCCCCCCCCACTCTCTCTCTCTTTTTCTTTCTCTGTTGCTTCCTCGAGTGGCAGAAGAATCGATAGCCAAGGCAGCAGTGGAGCAAGGCAATTTGGCGCGCTGTTCGACTGCAGACTTCTTACAGCCTGGCACCTGTGGGTCCTTGATTACTGACCGTATACAATCCTACATCGACCATACGCTCGAGAAACGAGTCTTCGTTTCTGCTCTCGCACTCTCAACCTCCCTCTCTCGCCCCCCTCTTACTCTCAACCCTTTTCTCGCCTCCAGGCAGAAAACTTGCTCCTCGAATAATCGTCGTGTGTCCCGAGAATGACGAGTCGAGTTTTGTCGCAGTTCGATGCACTCGTCGCAGCCTCCGAAAAGCCGAAAAATCCACTCTCATCCGAGCCAGACTCTTATTTAGCCCAAGTTATCAATCGTTACGAAATCCTCCCATGGCAGGAAGCAGACTATTCCACGATAGGCTGCGGTATCCTGTCGCGAATTTCTCCACAATTCGGAACGAGATCTTGGAGGACGCGTGCGTGTAAAAAAATGTACTCACACTTCGGCTACGACCGAATTGTATCAGAGCAATTTTTTTTTTCTCTTGTATGCACGGACAAACGGGGACGTACGCGAGACGCAAACGATATCGTATCAGGGATGATTCATCGTTGGGGGGGTGAGAGAGGGGAACATGATTACTCTCCAATACATCACCGTTCCAACGAGAGAGTACCACCGTGACACCGTAGTCCCAGGCGGTCGCCATAATTCTTTTTGAAATTCTGTAAACTCGTTGAGGAAAAAACATAAGAAAAAGAATTCTTCCCCCTGCCTCTCTCCCTTCTCTCCCGAGAAAGACTTTTTCCATCTTAGTTTCTTCGCTTCGTTTTTAATCAGTTCAGAACGAAAAGCCGACATTGGCATGAACTACGCGGGCTCTGATAAAAAAGTAAATGCGACGTTGAAGTTTGCGTCATTGGAATGCGATGCAAGTGATTTTTTTTCTTTTTTAGAGCACTTTATTTTTCATATTGCTCATATATATATATATATATATATATATATATATATATATATATATATATATATATATATATATATATATATATATATATATATATATATATATATACACCTCTTATATATATATATATATATATATATATATATATATATATATATATATATATATATATACCTCTTATATATATATATATATATATATATATATATATATATATATATATATATATATAAGAGGTATTCCACGTGAATCCGGTGGACTTTTTCCCTGACCCCCGCCAATTCGATTCATTTTTTAGAATCTGATTCCATTGCCTCTTAAAGACACCCTGATTTTTTTTACATTTATCGAAACAACTTTTAGTAAAAATAAAATTCGCCGATAAAAACGCCTTAATTAAAAAATCTGAAAAAAATCCCAACAATGCGTGATTATATGTGAAAATTTTGAAGCTATCACCCGCAGTGGAAGTATTATTTTTTGCTGTGCTTTCTGAGCGATTAGCGTTAAAAAAAATCCGAAAAATTCAAGAACCGCTTGCTTCGGGCGGATACTTAAATATTTTGATACCCACAATGAATTTTTTTGACCATTTTTGAATAATCAAATCACTGTCACGAACTTTGAACAGTTAGTAGTCAATTTTTCGAATTTTTTTAGGGTTAATCGCTCAGGAAACACAGAAAAAATCGTACTTCTACTGCAACTGATAGCTTGAAAATGTTTACATATAATCATGCATTTTTGGGAATTTTTTCAGATTTTTAAATCGGGGCGTTTTTTTTCAGAGAATTTTTGTTTTTTGACTAAGAGTTGTTTTGAAAGATGTAAAAAAAATCAGGGTGTCTTTTAGAGTCAATGGAATCAGATGAAAAAAATTAATCGAATTGGCGGGCCTCAGGGAAAAAATCCACCGGATTCACGTGGAATACCTCATACACACACACATGTATGTATGTATTTATGTATGTATGTATGTATATATATATGGGATATTCCACGCCATTGCAGCTGCCCGTGACACGGACGATTTTTTGTTTTCCTGATTTTTTTTGTAAAATTGTTGGAAGGAATATCCACGACAATTTTTAGATTTTTGTCTCTTCCCTTTTAGGACTTACAAATTTAAAAAAAATGTCGATTTCAGAAGTGTTGGAAACGCTGACAACTCCTGAACTAATTGAGATATCGACAAATGGCAATGTATAATTTTTTTTAATTTTGAAACATACTTTCGTTTGAAACTATGAAAAAAAACACCAATTATCAATGTCAACGTTTTTTTTGCTTCTAAAATGGAAACTATTTTTTTTAGAGACGATTGCCATTTTTTATTTTTTTCAAAAAATTCTCTAAAATAGGGTGACCCATTCTATGATTTTTAAGACTAGTCTCATCGTGGGCCCATAATTCCTTCTATTGTTTTTCGAATTGACCTTATTTTTTCAAATTTTTTTTTATCATTTTACTCTCCAATAATACTATTAATGATTTTGTGATTTCCAATTCGACTTTGATTGACCTGAAACGGTTTATTCTTAATTTATGCTGAATTCAACGGAAAAAAATTATTTTTTATTCAAAATTATTATTTTTTCGTATATATTCAGCACAAATTAAAAATAAACCGTTTCAGGTCCGTCGAAGTCGAATTGGAAATCACAAAATCATTAATAGCATTATTGGCGATTAAAATGATAAAAATCTTCTAAAAAAAATATGATTAATTCGAAAAAAATTGAAGGAAAAATGGGCCCACGATGAGACTAGTCTTAAAAATCATAGAATGGGTCACTCTATTTTAGATAACTTTTTGGAGAAAAATTTAAAAAAGGCAATCGTCTTTTTTTTAAATAGTTTTCACTTTAGAAGCAAAAAAACGTTGACATTAAAAATTAATCATTTTTTCATATTTTTTAACGACAGTATGCCTCGAAGTGAAAAAAAGTTATATATCGACATTTGTCGATGTCTCAATTAGTTCAGGAGTTATCAGCGTTTAAGGGGCTATGCCAATGTGAACGGTGAACATTTGGGTGACTTTCGGGATTTTTTTGGAACAAAAGTACGCAATTAAATGTTTCGGAAAATTAAGAATATATTTGGCTATATTTGACCTATATTATATAATTTTTTCATAGAAAAATAATGAGATCCAAGCGACTTATGCGCTGCCTTCGGAGGCGCAAAAAAAAAGTTCCTCCACTGCTGACATGATTCCGGCCGATTGAGTGGCTGAAACAGAAAAAGGAAACATTGTCGTTAAACTGGAAGGTATTTCCTGTACAATGACGTAGGATTTAAAAAAAATATCAAAATCTAACAAAATGGCGTATTTATGAAAAAAAAAGTCTGTTTTCTTGCCTATAAAATGGTCGTTTTTTTCAATACCAAATCGTCAATTTTCATCCCATCAAAAATATCCTACGTCATTGTAGAGTAAATATATTCAAGAGTACTCAGTTCAAATTTCAAGGAAATCGGATAATTGCTCTTTGAGTTACAATGTCAGCAAATTTGAAAAGTCTTATTTCGAGAAAAACGCGTTTAAAGATTTAACTATCGATTTGTCGCCTACGAGCGGTTGCTCTGTAGAAGGCTGCCATTCGGGGAGTATTAGAGATACGGCCTTGAAATTTTTACAGGATATTCTTGAAAGTACAAACGTTGAAAAAGGCAAAAAAATCGGTTTTTCGAAAGTGTCACACTGGTATAGCCCCTAAAAAGTTGTAAAACTTCTGAAATCGACATTTTTCGGAAAATTGGTGCGGATACTCTTTTCGTGGGGAACAATTTTACAAAAAAAATCAGGAAAATCAAAAATGGTCGGGGTCACGGGCTAGGTGGAATGGCGTGGAATACCCCCCCCCCCCCCCCCCATATATATATATATATATATATATATATATATATATATTACAAAGATCTTAATAAAAACGATATGAAACATACAGAACTAAAAGAATTCGAAAGAACTTTCGTCACATCTCGTTGCTTAAAAAAAATTAATCTTCGCTGCATTCCGACTATGCACACTGCGACATCGTAAGAATAAGCAGGGCCTGAATTAATTTCGACGTTGAGAGATGAGGCGGAGCAATTCCTAAATATAACTGGAATGAAATATCGCCGCTTACGTGGCAATCGTTTTTTCTTCCTTATTTAGAAAAAAGAAATATGACATTAGAGTTTGCAACGTTGGAAAGCGACGAAAATTAATTTTTGTTCAATTTCACAAACTTGATTGGTTCGAATTAGGCTGCGAAAATCACTCGAATACCTTCACGTATTCTTGTTAGAGATTAACGACCTCGATTTGCAAAAAAGGCTTTGGACAATGATAAAAACAAAGATATTATAAATGAAGAAAAAAAAAACATTGCATTCCAACGGTGCATACATCATGGTATTGAAGTTTGCATTGTTGGAATGCAGCCAAAATTTTTTTTCTTCGTATTCCATTTTTTTTAGTACATTTGCCCTCCAAAGACCACCGTAAACATTTTTAAAGATCCTTCTTGAGGATCCCTAACCTAAGACTGCGAAATAAGAGTTTGGATAGTAAGAAGAATATAGAGATGAAAAAAATTAAAAAGGATTTCCGTTGCTTTCCAACGAGCAAACTTCAACGTCGGAAAAAAAACTTTATTATACTTTTTGCAGGATCAATTCTATTGAAAAAACGTAATCCTCGAACAATGTTCCTTTCTTTTCTGTTGCAGGAAAGAACCTCTACAATAACGAGCACGTAGCAATTAAAATGGTAAGTTCGATCTCGTTGAATGGGACTGTCAAACGAACGGATAATTTGTTTGCGAGGTTGGTCAGTGAGCTGTGCGCGCCACGTTGATCGTAGACGTCATACGAAGAAAAACGCATTGCGAAGGAAGACCCTCAATATGCGGAAGAGAGATTTAAAGCTACACAGGGCTCGTTTATAGCCTCGAAACAGTTTCTATCTCTATTTTTCCTCGTTTATAGATTCTCCGTGTGGCCAAAAGGCAAAAAAAAAAAAGAAAAATAACTAAACGGCGACATTAAAAATACACGTGCTGGCCGCCCACGCCCGATCAATAAAACGCCCCAAACCTTGAATGGTTCGATTTCGTTGCCGATTTTTCATGCAGCTTTTGCCTCACCCCGAGTTTTCGCGATTTTTCTCTATCCGTTTTTTTCTCTTGCGATTTTTTTACGGTAATCGTTGAAATGAAAAAAGTAGACCATTTTTTCACTATTTCCTCCTGTGTGGATTTTTTTCAAACTGAGACTTCGTTCACTTCCAACCTGGCAATATTGTAGTTTTATGACAGTGAAGTTTGCAAAGTTGCAATGCAACGAAAATTAATCATCACAGTGGTCGAAAAATAGCTGATTTTCGCGATGTGTTTTTTTTTTCGATGGTTAAAATACGCTAATCAGTCTGATTTTTTAAATGTCAAATCAGAGCACTCTTGAAGAACAGAAAATAATTTTTCGAACGGTTGTTTTTATTTTTTTTTTACGTTTCTTTTAACGGTTGAAAATGTCTTTGAAAAAAAGGAGTCTCACGGTGTACACGGTCGTGGCAGTAAATATTATCTGAAACGAAATTTGTAAAAAGATTATTAAGACCTTGGGCCACTCTAGAGGCCGAAAAAAGGCTTTTTGGGGATTTTTTTTCGGAAAAACTGCAAAATAAATCGGGATTACAAAAAAGGGTGTTTATCATATATATCAGTGACGTTATACAATAATTTTTTTGAAGCGATTAATCTCAATTTGGCGGCTGTGCAGCGCTTATCTCAAAACTGCATTTTTTAAGTTGGCCGGAAACCTAACTCGGACAATTCTCAACCGATTCACTTGAAATGTTGAATATATCTTGAAAAATACATTGTCTATGGAAGTACGTAGGATTTTTTTTTATATTGTATTGTTCATTCGTTATTAACAATTATCTGACGATTTTTTAGGCAAATTTTTTGAAAGTGAAAAATGTCGTCAGATAATTGTTAATAACAAATGAACTATGCAATATAAAAAAAAAATCCTACTTACTTCCATAGACAATGTATTTTTCATGATATATTCAACATTTCAAGCGAATCGGTTGAAAATTGTCTGAGTTATGTTTCCGGCCAACTTAAAAAATGCATCTTTGAGATAAACGCTGCACAGCCGCCATTTTGAAATGAATCGCTTCAAAAAAATTATCGTATGCAGTCACTGATATGTATGATAAACACCCTTTTTTGTAATCTCGATTTATTTAGTAGTTTTTCTGAAAAAAAACGACTAAATAAATTACTAACTAGGAAATTACTAAATAAACTACTAACTAGGAAATTACTAGTCCCGAAAAGAAACTAGGGAGAAACTCATCGTCCAGTCAAAGAAACTAGGGCGTAACCGGGGAGTTCCTTGTCCCCCGAGCTTTAAAAAGTAACTAGCTGTTCGTTTCCCGCTAGGCTCAAAAGTAACTGGAAATTCCCTAGGCCCAAAAAGTTACTAGGGAGCCGTGTGTTCCTAGTTTGCTAAAAGTAAGCAGGCGTTACGCGCTCCCCGATCTTTCAAAAGTAACTAGCTGTTTGGTTCTCCCATAGGCACAAAAGCAACTAGAAATTTCCTAGACCCAGAAAGTACCTAGGAATTCCCTAGACCCAAAAAGTGACTAGGCATTCCCTGGACCCAAAAAGTAACTAGACATTCCCTATACCTAAAACGTAGGTAGAAATCCCCTCTAGCCGAAAAGTAACTAGGCGGTCGCTTTGTCCCGAAAAAGTAACCAGTGAGTTACTTGTTCCCGATTTTTTAAAAAGTAACTAGAGATCCGCGTGTCCCAAAAAGTAACTAGGGCGTCACTTTGTCCTAAAAAAGTAACCAGGGGAGTTACTTGATCCCCGATTTTTAAAAAGTAACTAGGGTTCCGCTTCTTTTGAAAAGTAACTAGGGCGGCACTTCGTCCCAAAAAGTAACTTAGAAGTCAC
Organism: Ophion ellenae; assembly: GCA_963210295.1. Classification (NCBI taxonomy): domain Eukaryota; kingdom Metazoa; phylum Arthropoda; class Insecta; order Hymenoptera; family Ichneumonidae; genus Ophion; species Ophion ellenae. Next base: position 48,931,374 of record OY723388.1, on the reverse strand, counting down.
TTGTTCCCGTTTTTTAAAAGTAACTAGATATTCATTTATTCCCTAGGCTCGAAATGTCACTAGAGATTCCCTAGTCCCAAAAAGTAATTAGAAGTTCAGACTGTCCCGAAAGGTAACTCGGGACCTGTGTGTTCTGATAAGTAACTTGGGAGTCGCTTCGTCCGGTAAAAGTAACTAGGGAGTTGGTTGTTCTGAGAAGGGAATTACGGAGTCGTCTCGATAAAGTAACTAGGGAGGTACACGTCCTCAAACATTAATAAGGAATTCGACATTTCCCACAACCGAAAAGTAACTAGGACATCACTCGTCCTTAAAAAGTTACTAGGCCAGGGAAAAAATCCCCAAAAAGCCTATTTTTTCGGTCTCTAGAGTGGCCTAACCCCTTAATCAGTATGAATGCCGCTATTCTGCTATGGAGGTTAAAAAAAAATTAAAATTGACAAAATGGCGGCGGTTTGAAAAAAAGTATCGAATTTAGTCTATTTTTTCAACAGTTTTTCGTTAAAAAAAAGATGAAGATTACAAAAAAGAGCTTCCATAGCAAGATAAAGAATGACGTGAAAATTGTTGTGTCAAAATTTGAGACGGATAGCTTGAAAACTCTTCCTCTGACAGTGTACACCGTTTTGAAAAACGACATTTCGAGAAAAAAGCGTTTAAAGTTTCGAGTTCGGAATTTTCATATAAATTGTCTACTCACTATCCATGTTTATAACCGTCTATACTATCGGATAATGAAAAGAAAAAAAATCGATTTTTTGAAAATTTTACCCTGCGATGATTCCTTCGTTCCTTTTTTATTTTTGTTTGTCCTATCTAGGCTGTGAAAATCATTAAAACGTTTTCACGTATTCTTATTAGAGATTTATGACCTCAGCTCGCAAAAAGGCTCTAGATAATGATAGAAGTGAAGAAAAACACATCGTTGCATTCCGACTTCAATGTCGTGTATTTTTATCTTTACACACGCGTTTATTTTATTTTAAACGTGTATACTGAACGAGTGGTGGCAACGACTCGCAGGATTGTCGCACACGATATGATACTTTTGTCGCTTTTTTCGTTTGTTCGAAAGATAGATCAAATTGCAGAATGATACTGGACACCTCGTCGTTTTTTGCTTGTTTCAGGAACTAATGAAGTCGAAGGCGCCACAGCTCCACTTAGAATATAGGTTTTACAAATTATTAGGTACACACGGTGAGTATTTCTTTATATTCATATACGTACCTACATAGTTACGGGGAAAGGATACTTTGAACTCGCTGTATCTACGTAACGTTGACTACCAGCACATCTGGCTGTTTTGAGGACAGCCTTTAAGTTGAATTCGAAATTCAAAATTCAAAAAGTCTTCAAAATTACCTTTTCCTAGACATACATGTTACTATAGATTATTCATCATTCCTTAAGGGGTTAGGCTACTGTGAGGACCCGGAAAGCAGGGTTGTTTAAACAAATTAATTTTGAGGGAATAAGTCAGATGATTGAAAAATCTTTTGACATTTATTTCCATGTAAATTAATAAAGTTGTGTACTGAATTTTATTTAAAAATGTTAATAATTCATAGAAGTAATAAACAATCTGGTTGAGGACCTTTAAACGTGAGGCGCTCAACGGTGTACTTGATTTTGGCCACCTGGTTGATCCGAAACAAAGCAAAAACGTTTTTCCTTAAAATACATAATATTGACTTGACCGAGCCTTCTTTTGTTATCATGTTTCAATAATTGAAAAAAAAGTGTTGCATTTTTGTCGATTTTTCCAAGGAAAAATGACATTATTGCTAATCAATGATGAAAAAAAAATGTTAAGAAGAACGTCGGTCAAGACTAAACTACAATTAGAAGCTTAGTCTTGATTCTTATTATCATAATTTCAATTTTAATCTGCGATCCACCATCTGTTGGACCTTCCCCTTCGATTTGAGTTGCCTCAAGCGGCCATCGATTTTTTTTTATTTCCCCAGTAGCCTAACTCCTAAAATGGAGATTATTCAAATGCAAAAGTTCACGACCAAATAACTTCTTTATGTCGTATAAAAATCATCGTGTCTATCACCAACACCATCATCGTCGTCGTCGCCGCCGTCTTTCCGCGAACATTCCATTGGGGGTATTGGAAAACGACGATCAAATCCACCATCGTACGAAACTACAGTCCACAACACTCATATAGAAGGTGTACCGGAAGTATACTACTTCGGCCCCTGTGGCAAGTATAACGCATTGGTAATGGAACTCCTCGGTCCGAGCCTCGAAGATCTCTTTGACCTGTGCGGTAGAAGGTTTACTCTTAAAACCGTTCTCAACATAGCAACGCAACTTGTGAGTACATCGATACCTCCGTTATGATCGTCGTGATATATTCATGTTCATGATATGTTTCATTCATTTTTTTCAAATATAGACATATTATGGTTTAGGTTTATATCGTATTATAGTAAAGGTAGTCCTATTGCTTTACACTAGTCATACCACTGATTATACTTGAGACTTGTACAATCTATATTTTTACGATATGCAAAAAAAAATTGTAATAACTAAATTTTCCATGTGTAAACTGTTTAATGAATGTTCACATTTCATTAGAAAAATGAAAAAATAGTTATTCCAACGATTCGCGCAGTATTTCCAGGTTTGATATTTGGCAATATTGGTTCTATCTCCGTCTCTTTTGACTCAACCAGGCGAGCTTAGCCTCCATGCTTTTCAACGTCGATTTGTCAATACAATGTCAGGTGCGGGAAATATAAAGCATTGTATTCGGGCCACGACTGGTAAAAAGCGTGGAAAATTTGTGTCGGCGAAATATGCCAGTTAAGGAGGTACGGTGATTGGAGCGAGTTCAAAATAAAAGCCCGATTTTTTTTAATAGCATTTTCGAGACCTTCGTCCATGCGTATGCGGAGTTTCCACGAGATTCACCGTACACTTTCCGAGTTATTAATTGTTAAAGTTGGTGAATCAGTCACACGTAGACGACAAAATGTGCCTGTCCTCTCATATATCGATTTTTTTGTGCTACTTGGAGCCAAGAAACACGTAAAAGAAACTGATGGTTGCGTTCGTTGAATCTTTGTGATCGATAAGGCACCTTGAATTGGAAAGCTCAGCGCAGAAATAAGCGATAAATTTAGAAATAAAGTCGCAAAACCCGAAGTTTTCGGAGAGCGAGACTTCTCGTGACGTAACAGCAGCCATCTTGCTCGACGTGTGGCAACGCCGGATACCCGCGCAAATTTGATTCGTCTATCGGATATTTTCAACGCGAATTAAAAATATGATTGCGCGAAGTCGTACATTTTTTAATGGGTTATAAAGGGCCTTTCGTCGATATTTACTTGAAGTTCTTTTACGTACAGCAAAGGCATCTCAATTTTTCTGGCGACATGTACCTATACGACGCATCTATATATAAATTCAGCATGGGAGAACCGTCGTATAAAATAAACGTTCCTTTTTATACCTGCAAATATTGTGAAAATTGGAAAAGGGAAAAATAACATAACAATCGATGAAATATGTTTTGACTTTGGACAGATTGGACATTGGACATTGAGGTTAACTTCAACGCGACGTTTTTAATTTGCAATCGCAATATTATCTTTTCATTTTCTAATTCTTGTCCGTCAGAATCTACATTTGTCTCTGAACTGGACTTCAGGTACAATCCCGTTACTCTTTCGATAAACTTCCACAGTATTTTCATTCTCCATGTTAACCGGCTACAAAAAATAATAAGCCGGGCGCGTGGAACCGATGGCAGCCGCCGAAAATGCGACGATGCTAAACGTCAACGATATGGCGTACTACTGAAGTCGAGTAGTAGATTATTAAGGTTGTTTCCATATTATAAAAATAATAGGAAACTCGAATTTCAATACTTAAAAAATATTTCTCGAAAAATAGGCCATATACATATATCTAAAACGTGGCGATATTGCGGCTTGAAATAGACTCTAAGTTTACTACCATGGTCATCGCCGTACCTCCTTAAAAATGAAATATGTGTGGAAATTCGAATGAGTGAGATGAGGTTAGGACTACAGTCAGCTGTTGCCTTGCTGTCACGTCTCTTTATCGTAGCGAGTGGTAACAAATCCAATACCGAAAGTTCAAATTAAACTTGATATTACATAAAAATTAGGTCAACAAGCGTATTTTTTTTCTGAGAGCACTGGATTACTACAAGTGTTAAGTATGTAAATCTGATTATTTTTCAGAATCTGACGGATTCCCACTATTATATACACTTTTGTAGCGACCGGAAATTGCGTTTTTGTATGTCGTCTCGGAATTCCTTCACAAAAATACGCAATTTTAATATTTCTTTTCTCAGTAATCAGGTCGATAAATGACCCTGAAATTTCACAGAGACGATTATTAATATATTTAGTGAAGCTCAACAAAAAATTATGAAAATCCTATGGATTGAAGCCTGGTGATGGGACTACCTTAAATGTATGGCGTTGAAGTTTGCATAATTGGAATGCAACGAAAATTCGATTTTTTATTTTCATTATCATAAAAAAAATCATATTTCGCATATTTAGGTTTTAGATAGCTAAATAACATTTCTCCAGATGTTTGCGCAAGTGTGGCAGTTCAAGCTTGCCAAAAGAAACTTGAGAAATAAATTTAAAAATTGTTGCCTTCCAACGATGGCAAACTACAACGTCATTTAAATGTCTTCAATGAGTTCTTTATCATTCATTTTATCTATTTTATATCATTTGTTTATTTATATTATAATGTTCAATATGCATTCGTATTTTTCTGCCTTTCTGCGAAAAATTGAATTTATTTGCATAATTACTGTATAGTTTTATTGCACATTTATATTATTTCGTGCAGAATATTGATTTTTTTTTATTACATCTATATTTACATTGTACCGACGTGAGACTGAGAGATTAATATATTCAAGGAGATAACTGCTATACGGGGCGGAGGTCTCGGGGTGGAAAAGAAGGGAGAAAATAGAGAGGATGCAGGCAAGATACACCAAGATGGCGATGGGACTAAGGAGGAACACGACTGACTATATTTGGAAAATGGAAGCAGGATGCAAGGGAACAGAGATTGTAATGGAAAAAGGAGCGGCGGATTATATAAGAAAGATGATGGGAGTGGAAAAGGAGCGTTGGTCCAAGAAATGTCTGAGGGAAGAGGCGAGAGGGATGCAAAACGGGAACGCGCCCGAATGGGGAGGAGAAGTGGAAAGAGCCATAAACCAGACAGGAGGGGTACAGAGTGGAGGCACTGAGGAGGAGTAACAAAGAGGAATGGGCGATGAAGGCGGGAAGGGCAGTGCAAAATATGACAGATCGGGAAATACAGAAGAACTGGGAGAAAGTTGAGGGATCAGGATACTGTATAGAATATAAAGACAGGAAGAAACAGATGAGGATGGAGGAAAGGAACTATAGGGGGTCTCAAAATGACCTGACATTTCAATTTGTTAATAAAACGTATTATTTATTTGAAAAGTACGAATCTTTTCATTTTAATATTGGGTGTACAACTTAATTCGGTCCGTTTTTTTTTGCTCAAAATACGCACTTATTTGAATGATAAAATGAATTAATAGATTAATCAAAATATTGTCCATCGCTAGTCACTACTTTTCCCCATCTTTCTGGTAATTTATGAATTCCGTCGCGGAAGAAGCGTTCATCTTTTGAAGCCAAGAATGAATCGAGCCAATTTTGGATACCCTGTTGTGACGTGAAACGTATTCCAGTCAAAGTGTTCTGCATCGATCGAAACAAATGGTAGTCGGAAGGGGCAAGGTGTGGGCTATAAGGCGAGCCAGAATTTCCTACCCGCTATTTTCCAAACAGTTTTTAACCACAATAGCAACGTGAGGCCGAGCGTTGTCATGTTGAAAGATTATGGACTCGTGTCTGGTCGCATATTCTGAACGTTTTTCGGCTATAGGTCGCTTTAAACGGATCAATTGTTGCCTGTAGAAGTCTCCCGTGATGGTCCCACAAGCATTCGGTGGGCTTCAGCTGCACTTTTCTTCCAATTGAAACAGAAAATCAACACTTCCCGCGAATGGTGCTTATTTGGGACGAAATTCGACATTTGCACCGCAGTAAAAATTAGACTTGATGCGCAAAACTCAAAGGTCTGTAAACGATATTTGGTTAAGAGATGTTGATACTTCACGATAAAGCAAAAATCAGCTGTTGCCGTCAACCATTTATAGCACCTAGAGCCATCTTTTGAAAACGGACCGAACTAAGTTGTACACTTATTATAAGGTAGAAACATGGAGGTTATGTGTGGAACACAATATCGTATAAATGGCCGCCTCGGTCCCTGTTTGCAAACGTTCACTCTTTTGACGAAATTCTCAATAATATTTTGGCACAATTGCGGACTAATTTCGTTAATGGTGCGTCCAATTGTTTTCTTGAGCTCCGGAGTCTGGATCATTGGCATACACTTTTCCTTTCACAAAAGCCCAAAGAAAGAAGTCCAATGGCGTCAAATCGCACGATCTTGGTAGCCAATAGGGTATTTTACTCTATGTCAGAAAAATACTAAGAATGTACAAAAAGGTAGTTTTCGCAACAAGCAATTGAATAGTGTTGGTTTTAATTTATAAAACACAAAATACATTTTATAATTGAAAAAAAAATACTTTTTCCATCTGTTCAATGAACATGCGAAACGGTAGCCGCCATAATGGAATCCGACATGACGTCATTGATATAGTAAACAAAGAAAGCGGTAGACGTATCACTCTCTAACCTGTGAAAGAAAGCGTCAACAACTATATATTCTCGTTTGTCATAGTCAATTGTAAATTTTCAAATAGTTATTCTTTCAAAAAAGAACAAATGAGTTTTTTTTCCGGACTATGACTTTGGATCTCTTCTCGCAAGTTTTAACCAAGTCTTCCTTATATTTATATCAATTGGCATTTTAATCCACAACTTTTCCGGTTTTTTTACACTGGTATTCTCACATTTAGGAACAACACACCAATGATAGGGATTTTAACTCACTTGTAACCAAAAAAAAATTACGTATTCACAATTGGCGCAGCGTCGATGTTTACTATGCAAGTGACGTCGAGAATCGAAGCAGCAAGGCGGCACGCGAATTTACGTGGAAGTTTTGAAGTGGAAAATTTATATGCATTTTTATCGCACTTATCGATTTCATGAAAGAGAAATAAAAATTCTAGTAGTTTATTACCACAAAAGGATCAAATTGAGACACCTTTCAAGAAAGATGTAATACCCTATGCATATCGCCGCAGCGCGAGATAACACGACCATGAAACTTCGCCTGCAATAACTATGCATTAAGGGGTTAGTAACGGGTATAAAATCATGTGCGAATTTAACAATTTTTTTTTGTATGAAAAAGTTATTCACTCATAAAATTAATTACACATCTATTTATTATGAATATCAAGCTGTTAGAATTTTTTTGTTTTATTTTCGATGTACAAAATGGCCGACTACTAATATTTTCTTTTATCTTCTTTTTAGGCGCTTCGCGGCTTGACATTTAGCATCCACAATTTTTTACCTAGAACAAAAAACAAAAATTCTCGTCAATCTACATTAGAATACCTAGAGACGTACGTACGGAATTTAAAAAGTATTGTTTTATCCAAAAGTTGTAGGTATTTGAACTTAAGAAATGAATTTTCAGTGAAAAATTTCGTTATAACTGCTCATAAACTGCTCATAAAATTAAAAGTTTTCGATTAATCAGAAATTCTGTACGTACTTCTCTGCGAAATGCGATTAGAAACATAACATTTAAATTTGAAGTAAATCGAGTGAAAATTGTTGAAGTTATTCGTCACGCCAATTGGAAAAAAGCTCTTTCGAGAAGTTTCGAGTAGCCGACTTTGTACATCGAAAAAAAAAAAAATTCTAACAGCTTGATATTCATATTAAATAGATGTGTAATGAATTTTATGAGTGAATCACTTTTTCATACGAAAAACATTGTCAAATTCGCACATGATTTTATACCCGTTACTGTGGCCTAACCCCTTAAGACATATTTACGGAAGTTGAAAGCTAAAGCCAAAAAATAATAAATAAACTCGAACAATGGTTGTAAGATAGCAGAGGGCTAGGAATTGACCGGAAAATAAAAGCGCAACGTGAAATGCAACCGGCAAAGCAACTACGCGATTACATCAGACAATTTGAAAAAAAAAACTAGCAACTAGGATAGATTGAAAAAAAAGTGTAAAATAATTGATGTAAATAAGAAGGGAGGGCATTTTCGTAAACACCCTCAAAAAGGGTATACAAGGAATGAATACTGCTATAATAATAGTAAGACTTCTAATTATTATTTACAATGAATTGAATTACATAAATTATTATGAGTTACATAAAATAGTATTAAAATATATAATTATTATCAATTATATAATCTCCTTGAATATATCAATCTCTGCGTCTCATCCTGTCTCTGTCTCTCTTTCTCTCTGAAAAATTCGATCTACTGGCATATTTATTTTTCATGATTCTTTCAAATTTATATTCCCTATTTTGCTACATTATTTGTACATCTCCATATAAGTTCTACAGAATTTATTCATTCATGTTATCTCCTTTAATATATATATATATACACTCTATCTCTCTCTTTTTCTCTGGCTCTCTGAAAAATGTCAATATCAAGATAATCGATAATAACTAATCTCTATAATGACCAGCCTGTGTTGTTTTTCCCCTCAATTAATTTTTTTCCCTTTTTGCTTTCCAGCTCCATAGGATAGAGTACGTACACAGTCGACATCTCATTTATCGCGATGTCAAGCCCGAGAACTTTTTGATCGGGCGAAGTACGACCAAGCGCGAGAAGATAATTCATATCATTGATTTTGGATTGGCCAAAGAATACATAGACTTGGAAACGAACAAGCACATACCTTACCGAGAACACAAGAGTCTTACCGGTACAGCGCGTTACATGAGTATCAATACTCATCTTGGAAAAGGTTCGTCGACACATTCTCATCGCGCATACCGTACCCCTCCTCCCAAGGACCTTTCGGGCGATCCTCAAAAACAATAGACCCAAACAAAACCGATCACGAGTATTCACACGGTGGGACGACAATTCGCGTTACAGAGCAAAGCAGAAGAGACGACTTGGAGGCGCTCGGTCACATGTTCATGTACTTTCTGAGGGGCAGCTTACCATGGCAGGGCCTCAAGGCCCACACGCTTAAGGAACGTTATCAGAAGATCGGCGATACGAAACGCGCCACGCCTATCGAGGTCCTCTGCGACGGTCATCCCGACGAGATGGCCACTTATCTGCGATACGTTCGCAGATTGGACTTCTTCGAGACACCCGACTACGAGTACCTGAGAAAACTCTTTCAGGACCTTTACGAGAGAAGAGGCTTCCTCAACGACGGTGAATTCGATTGGACGGGAAAGACGATGGTGGGTCTCAAGTGACGTCTCCCGTCAAACACGGACGTCCATTTTGCCTCTTTTATTCTCTCACTCTCTCTCTCTCTCTCTCTCTCTCTCTCTCTCTCTCTCTCTCTCTCTCTCTCTCTCTCTCTAACGCCGCTCACTCTTTTTCGCATGCGGACTGCGAGTTTCCATTTCTTTTTGCAACTTCGTGGAAATATATATTGAACAACGATATACATACGAATTATTGTTTGTACGTATGCACGTGGGTGTGTGCAGGCGCACATACACGAACGAATTCGATACGCACTTACCATACATAACGTGGGGAAAAAAATATATATATCGAGCAAGCATGTTGTGTATGTGGGTACAGACACTGACAGCGAAAAGTACGAGTGCACTGGAGAATTTTCGATCGGGACGAAAAGTTACATACATTGGCCGAGAAAGGCGAATTTTCCGACGTTATTTCAAAGATAGCTCCATTATGGTTTCTTTTTCATTCTATGCAAGTTTTTGTACTCGGTGACCTTGATGTCGTTCGTTTTTCATTGGCGATTTGCCTACTCTCGCGAGGGAATTTTTCAGAGGGTCGAAGCCAGATTCACCTTTAATCCAGCTCGAAGAAAAGTTTTCTCATTTTTTCCGCGAGGTTCGTCAGCTGTTTTGTAAAGTGGAGCGAAATAAAGTATCTGGAGGGAGAAAAGTTGGATCAAGGGCGGAGATAACTTTAGGCGAAGAAAAATGGCTGATTTTCATTGTTTTTTTTTTTGAAGGAAGGATTTCTTCATTATTTTTCTAGACTTAGGGTATGTGTTATTACTTTTGGCTGTTATTATTTTTTATCGATCTTCGAATATGACGGAGGTATGGAACTCTTCTAATCGTGTTGCGGCGGATTTTAAACGGCGTGACACGTCGGCGCGATTAATCTGAATAAAACAAACGCCAAGGAAGATTTGTCTTTCGTTAACACTCATACGCAGAATAGGAACCAAAAAAAAGTGAAAAATATTCAAAATTGATTAAATGGTATGGTTTGAAACGAAAAGATTGAATTTTCCGAAAAAATTGCTATATTTTGAAATAGAAGACTTTTTTTTTAATTTCACAAGCTCATGTTTTAGACAATAAGGTTAGAATATTTATAATACCAAATATTTATACCAAATTTCGTAAAATTCGATTAGTTCTTCAGCTATACGTGCCGATTTAAAAAATGCAGTTTAGAAGTCATACCTCCGCCGTTTTTAAAGATTAATAATAATTCAAAAACACCATTAAACAGCGAAAAGTAGAAATAAAACATACCCTAAGTCTCGAAAATGGCGAAGAAATCTTACTTTAACCCCTTCGTTGGTATTGACGCAATAGTGCGTCAAATAGTTCCGTGCCCTGTGTGCCATTGACGCAATAGTGCGTTAACCTTTTTTTCCCTGTTTAACTTGCTCCGATTTGAAATCGTCACGCGGGGCTTTTTGGGCTCGCTGAATCCGAATGTGAAGTCAACATTTGGAAATTCAAAATGGCGGGCAAAAATAAGAAACTTTACTCGATTTAGATGGAAATTCGTACTCCGGGATTTTTGAGGTGGCTTATTACGAGTCTGAACTTTAAATTTGGAAATTGAAACCGCGGGGCTAGAATGGCGGACCGAAATTAAACATTTTACTCGAATTAATCTGTATTATTTGTATTTTCACTCGCCATATTTGTTCGTCATCGTGAATTCCTGAATTTTTAGTTCAGATTCGTAATCAGCCCCCTCAAAAACCCCCAGAGTAAAAGTTTTCGAGATAAAGAAAAATTTCCTACCATTTTGGGCACTTTTTGTCGAATTCTCTCTGCCAACGAAGGGGTTAAAAAAAATTCAGAAAATCAGCAAATTTTGTCCGCGCTTAAAGGTATCCTCCCTTTAAAAAGGGAAGCACAGAGTTTGGATGAAAATATATTTTAGCAATTCGGTTTTTATTTTTTGTTGAATAATCGCGAAAAGGGTCTTCGTACTTTCTACTGGCATTGTTTATGGTTATATAGATATATGTGTGTGTGTGTGTGTGTGTATGAAAAAATGCGACAGACAAATGGGAGTATGAGTAAGCGCGACTGACGATCTCAAGCGGTCCGTTGGAATCCGAGATGGTTTTCCTCTCAAGACCATGCAATAGAGATTGCGATTAATCGGTCATCGTCCTAGGCGTTGCTGCCTTACGATGTTCCTCCGATCTCTTTTACCCTTTTTTTTTTAATTCTCTTGGAATACCGATTTACTTTTCGTCAATCTGAAATTATTATCATTGTTATTATCGTTGTGTGTAATTACGAGGATTCATTCGTTAAGGGGTTAGTGACGACCTAAAAATCAGGGTTATGTTTAAAAAATGCAATTTCAAGGAATAAGTAAGACGATTGAAAAATCGTTCGGACCTTTATTTGTATGCACATTAACAAAGTTGTGTATTAAATTTCATTTTTAAATATTAATAATCAGTTATAAACAATCTCGTGAGGGACTCAACGGTGTACTTGATTTTCGCCACTCGGTTGATCTCGAACAGAGGAAGAGTTTTTTTTCTCAAAATAGATAATTTTGGCCAAGACTTGGCCGACCTTTTTTTTCATTATCGAGTTTCAATCATCGAAACAACAAAAAAATGACTTTTTATTTTTCGAGGAAAAATGATATTATTGTGAATTCCTGCATCATATGTTCGACCTGCATCATATGTTGACCTAATATTGCGATTCCTGCATCATATTTTCGACCTGCCTCTTGAATTTGAGTTGTCTCAAACACCGAACGATTTTTTGAAATTTTCACACTAGCCTAACCCCTTAAGGTGCACAATCCGGTGGATATTTCTCCGCCATGATTCCTCATAGTCACAACATAAACCGAAAAAGAGTATATCTTTCTTTTTTTCGTTCTTTCTCTCTCTCTCTCTTTCTGTTTTCTCCGTTTTGCATGCTGCACTCGAATGTGTGTGCGTGTGTCTCTCTCTCCCGAACAAAAACCACTGTCTAGCCGGCGAACTTTCAACAACTCCGAGCTCTCAGATTCGCAGCTCCGTCGAATATAGAAAAAACCAAGTCCGCCAAGGTTCGTACAAAGTAAAAAGGTTCTCGCGCGCGCCTTAGCTCCCATCGCCGTCGCTGCAGTACGCTAGAGAAGAGAAGAAGCCTCAACCCGACCGAAGAAATTCCTTCGGCTGAAGCGGCGATCTTTTTTTTCTCGCGGTCTCGAGCGATTCTGTTGAGTTCGAAATTCTGGAGAAAATCTCAGCCGAATATTTCGAATTGAAGCTTCAATCCGCAATCGGTCGGGATTTCATTTTTTTCGACGATTTTTATCATTTGTAAATGGCGTAAAAATCGATATTGGGGGACAACCGTAAGGGGATGGTCAAACTTTTATCGTGCGGGAGTCGCCGTGAGCCAGCGACATTTATCGTACACATACATTATACAGCAGTATTAGCCACCTAAATAAATCGAAGCAAACAAACCGAGCGCATTTATGGTACATGCGAGGTTTGTTTGGGTTCGTTTGGGTTTGCATTTGACAAACAGTAGCTGACGTGGTAGTTTGTTTGGGATGTGTCCTCCACGATGTCAATGAAGTTTGCGTGATAAGAATTGGTAAAAAAAAATTCTGACCGTTTTTGGGGTTGAGCATTGCTTCGACGTGTTGACCAAATTTCACCACAGTGACGGCCTGAAAAAGGTCGATTTTCCCTTTCTTTTCGTCTACTAGATTATTTATTTGGGATTTGAAAAAAAAAGGTATGTTATTAAGCATACATTGAAGTTATTTTGTGTAAATCTTTATTTAGAAGATTAAACATTAAGGGAAGGTTCTGCCTTGTTGGGCAAAAAGTGGTCGATTTTTCACCATTTTTAGAACCTTCTTTTAAGAACGTTCTTGAGGTATAATAGAGCCTCTGTATAAGGAATGGGGCTGCCCATAAATTACGTCATTTTAAAATGGGGGTGGGTCGTTGGATGACGGTAACGATAATTGGATTATGACGATAGGAAGGATAGGATGGGGGGGGGGTGTAAAAATCAGCAAACAATCTATGACGTAATATATGGACAACCCCAATGTGGTCCAACGGCCAGATCGATAACCTGACAATGGTTGGTCTGAAAAATTTAAAAAAAAAACGTTTTCTAATCTATATAAATGTAGTTCTCGTTGTAAGAAGCCGTCTTTCGAGAAGAAAATCCATGAAAAACCAGTTGTTAAAAAAAAAGTGTAATTTTGGCGAAAATTTTACTTATATTTAGGGCTTGAAAAATACTATATTAAAAAAATGGCTATGCACAGCAATGGCTACTGCAATTGCGGAAATTTTGTTTTGTTTAAATTGAAAATCGGCAATCGGCCAGAATTATGATTCCAGCCAGGTCGAGAATATTTTGCCTTGAACATTTTTCACATACTCTTGAATACGTATACTTTAAGCCGTTACCCCCACTTGTAGCGCAAAAAAAGGCCTTTTTCATGAATTTTTTAAAAGAAAACTACAAAACTTTTTTAATCGATCAATATACCATCTTAAAGAACTTTCAGTAATTTTTTTTATTGAAAAATATTACATTGTTTAGTGGCAAATGGCCGTCAATGAAATAATGTTTTTATATACACGGTTTGCGGTGACCGACATTGCGGCGAAGTGGATCATCTGAAAAAAAAAATGCGGATGGATTTAGTCAAATATAAGTATAAACTACGCTTTAATCGAAGGATTTTAAAAAATATTCATTTTTCACAAAATGGCGGACAGTCAAAGTTAATGGTTCGATTTTAACGAAAAAAAAACGGCCGTTTTTTGGCTATAAAACGGCCATTTTTTTTTCGAAAAAAAAAATCGAACGATTAAAGACTACATTTTTGTGTATTAAATAAGCCTGCAAAATTTCAAGAAGATCGGTTCATTAGTGTTCAAGTAATCTTGGTCACCGACTTCAGAAATGCCATTTTGAGAAAAACGCGTTTAAAGTTTCTCTTTCAACGCTCTTTCAACGCGGATTCTTTTCTTTCAACGCTCATATCTCAGTCAATTTTGTTCGGATCGACTTGAAATTTTCAGGACATATTCTCAGATACTTATACTTCAAAAAAATGCAATACAAAAAATCGATTTTTTCAAAATCGCAAGTGGGAGTAACCCCTTAAGAAAATGCAACAAAAAAAAAACGATTTTTCTTTACCCGTCACAGTGGTGCCCCGCCTCAATTATTTTTTACTCGTTCACTAGATAAATTAGTCGGTGGAGTCGCAAATCCAAAAAAAAACATGGCCAGAATTTCGAACTCGACATATTCCTGGTAGAGGGAAAAAAAACTGAATATACCGCTCGGATTTCCGTTACAGTGAAAAAAACCGTGACTTGTTGTTTTTCTCTCTTTAACGGCAAATTCGGTGTCGATCCACGCTGTGATTTGTCACTAAGCGAAATCTCCAAACAATCCGAAGCTCCATTGCAGTAACGCTCTTTATTTACTAGTAGACTAAATCGAAAAAAATCATTCCGTCGAGTCATTTGATTCGCGCCCAAAGATCCCAGCTTCGAAATCCCTGCAGCCTCCAAGTCCCGGATTAAAAGTACGTTGTGTATATGTATGTTTGTATCATTGAGAAATATTGCTACTTACAAGGAACATCACTCAACTCTCCGCCTTCGATTTGGTTGAAACTCATATATGTGATAAAGCATTGAAAACTGTTAGAAACGTATTTTTTCGTTCATCGGCGGAAAACGCCTTTAAGGAAGGGAAACGACCCCTAAGAATGGCGTGATTTTGCAGTTCTACCCACAAGCAGTCCACCGATCTGAATGAAACAAAAACTAAAATTCTTCTAATGTAAAGCGATGAAAAGTTCACTATAGTAGTATTTTTAAAAATCATGAAAATCAGAAATTTTTTCCTTGCCTGAAGGTATCTCTCCCCTTAAGGGTACACCTTCGATTTTGTTGAAACTCATATATGTGATGAATCATTGAACACTATTGGACACGTATTTTTTTTATCGACGGAAAAACGGTATTCCCTCCTTGAAGCCGTATTTTCGTCGTTAAAAAAAATACGCGGCCAATAGTTTTCAACGCTTTATCACATATATGAGTTTCAACAAAATCAAAGGCGGACCCTTAAGGGGGGGAGATACCTTCAGGCAAGAAAAATATAGTTGTTTTTCATTATCTTTTTTTAAAGGGAAATATTTCTTGACCATTTTTAGGCTCAGAGTATGTTTTATTACTACTTTTGGCTATGACATGGTATTTTTGTTATTGATCTTTAAAAGTGGTGGAGGTATGGCACGATCATCTAAACGGGTTGCGGCGGATGTTCTCGGGTGGCGTGACACTTAGCGTCGCCGGGATCAATCCGGAAAAAATTAACGAATTTTCTTTCATTAAGGGATAACACCACTCTAGCGGCAGAAAATAAGGCCTAACTTTGACAATTTATTTTGCGAGTATGAAAAAAGGAATAGGATTTCTCTTGAGACAGTTTGTTTAACACATATTAAAGTATAAAAAACAAAAATTTATTATAATTTTCACACAAAATGGCGGCGACAGAGCCCATCTTGAAAAACGTGTTTTTTTTACACATAGCTTCACGGGAGGACGATGTTCTCGTAAAGTATAAGACCTGGAACAAAAACCAAAAAATATAATCTATATATTATTAGCTATGAAACTACCTAGGGATTTTTTAAATCGAATTATGAAAAAATGGCGCACTTTGAAAGAAATAAATCGACTTTTTGCCCAAAAAATAAGCAGTATAAATTGTTTATAAAAAAAAAAGTTTACATTTAATCAAAAAACGGCTACGTACTCCCATAGAGAATGTAATTGTGAAGCTACTATCAAAATTTCGCATCGATCCATGCAAAGGTGTTCGAGTAATCCGTCCTCCCAGTTTGAAAAATAAGTGGTTTCGAGAAAAACGCGTTTGAGGGGTTAGGCCAATCTAGACAATCTACAATTATCTAACGATTTTTTCGGCAAATTTTTCACTTTCCAAAAATTTGCCTAACAAATCGTCAGATAATTGTTAATAACAAATGAACTATGCAATATAAAAACAAAAATCCTACGTACTTGCATAGACAATGTATTTTGCAAGATATATTCAACATTGCAAGTGAATCGGTTAAAAATTGTCTGAGTTATGTTTCCGGCCAACTGAAAAAATGCAGTTTTAAGATAAACGCTGCACAACCGCCATTTTGAAATTAATCGCTTCAAAAAAATTATTGTAGACAGTCACTGATATGTATGATAAACACTCTTTTTGTAATCTCGATTTATTTTGTAAAGCCCAAAAAGCCTATTTTTTCAGTCTCTAGAGTGACCTGAGGCCTCAAAGTTGTACGAGGCGCCTGAAAGAAGTCCGAGGCGCTGCTGCAAAATCGATAATTGAACCTTTAAAAAAATCGCTGCAGGGCCAATTCCATATTGTTTTTATGAACCCAACGTATTTTTTAAGGCGTTACCCCCACTTGTAGCGCAAAAAAAGGCCTATTTCATGATTTTTTTTAAAGAAAACTACAAAACTTTTTTAATCGATCAATATACCATCTTAAAGAACACATCTTGAAGAACTTTCAGTAATTTTTTTATTGAAAAATATTACATTGTTTAGTGGCAAATGGCCGTCAATGAAATAATGTTTTTATATACACGGTTTGCGGTGAGCAACATTGCGGCGAAGTGTATCATCTGAAAAAAAAATGCGGATGGATTTAGTCAAATATAAGTATAAACTAGTCTTCAATCGAAGGATTTAAAAAAATATTCATTTTTCACAAAATGGCGGACAGTCAAAGTTAATGGTTCGATTTTAACGAAAAAAAAACGGCCGTTTTTTGGCTATAAAACGGCCATTTTTTTTCGAAAAAAAAAAAATCGAACGATTAAAGACTACATTTTTATGTATTAAATAAGCCTGCAAAATTTCAAGAAGATTGGTTCATTAGTGTTCGAGTAATCTTGGTCACCGACTTCAGAAATGCCATTTTGAGAAAAACGCGTTTAAAGTTTCTCTTTCAACGCTCTTTCAATGCGGATTCTTCTCTTTCAACGCTTATATCTCAGTCAATTTTGTTCGGATCGACTTGAAATTTTCAGGACATATTCTCAGATACTTATACTTCAAAAAAATGCAATAAAAAAAATCGAGTTTTTCAAAATTGGGGGGTAACCCCTTAAGCCAAAAAAAAACACAATTTTTCCGAAATGCTAGAGTGGTGTTATCCCTTAACACTCATACACAGAATACAAACCACGAAAAAGTGAGAAATGTTGAAAATCGATTAAATGGTAAGCTTTGAAACAAAAACATTGAATTTTCGAAAAAAATGGCTCATTTTGCAATAAAAAAATACTTTATTTATCATTTCCAAAAACATTTAGGATCATGTTTTAGACAATGAGGTTAGAAAGATTTATACCGAGTTTCATCGCAATCGGTCGAACAGTTTTTTTTAGCCAAACGTCACGCCAGTTTCGAAAATGCAGTTTCGGATACCGTGCCAAATAGTAATAAAACATACCCTAAGTCTCAAAAATGGTGAAGAAGTCTTGCAAAAAAAAAAATTATGAATATCAGCACATTTTTTTCTCCCTCCTAAGTGATGTTCCTCGTTAGTGTACCTTTGGCGCACGCGCCGAACGCAAAATCCCGACTAATTCCGAGTCTGTGTTCTGTCATTGCAGTCAACGCCGGTCGGATCGTTGCAGACAGGACATGAAATCGTAATGTCGCCAAATCGGGACAAGGTTGATCGGCATCCAACGATTTACAAGGTAATTCATTGATCCAACGAGGTGTGAGAGGCTCGCCGCCCTACCCCGCGCAACAGTCGCCCTTGAGATCGAGCATGATTTTCATTATTCGCGTTTAAGAAGACAAAACAAAAACTAACGCCTTTCCATTTTGTTAATCGAGTAACGGCATGGCGTATTTCGTGTTTTTTTCTTCATTTTTCCTTCTCATTCGTATCCGGTGAAAGTTCCGATAAACTCAAAGGTAATCCTCGGTACGGTGTATTTGACGATCACGCTCCGGCGTCCGCCGGGTCGGTTGGCGAATTTTGTCGACTGACGAAAGACGCGACGATTCCGCGGTCGATAGAAAAAATACAATATTCTGTCTTGATCCCTGAACGATCGTGTTTTCTCTCTTTTTTTTGTCTCTTACTGGCGTACTCTCGGAAATCGCGGAATTCTCTCTTTCTTTCTCTGTGCCTCTGTCTCTGTCCTTCTCTCTTCCTCGTTCGTTATTTCTCGTCGATGGCTAGGATTACGATGATTTCGAGGAAGACGTCGTACTGATGATGGACGAGATTCGCGTTGAGATTCGAGGTCGAAACTACGTAAGCTCCAACGTCCCGAGCATTTGCTCCAAACTCGCGACGTTTCGTCGCACTTATTTTTATTTTGAATTTTATTTCTATCGTTTTTCTTCCCCCTGTCTTTGTCGCATCGTTGTTTCTTGAGTGCACATTTGTTTTTCTTCATTAGACGCGTTACCCTTTTTGTTTGACTGTTCCCCCTTGGGTTCTCCTTATCGCTTGTGTTTCAGCGTAACGCGCCAGTGAGCAATCAGCTCTGACGTAGATCGGCGGAGATCGTACGTAGATTGTCTTAGGGTATCGTAGTCCTTCCTCCACGACGAGAAAATTACTCCAGCTGGTAGTTGTATTCACGATGCGTCGGGTGTAGATTCCAGAACCAGTTGGCAAATCAACGAACGTTCAACGTCGATAAACGTCGAGAAAATTTCAGTCTTTTTTGCAATTAATTCCACACTATGGTTAGGGTGGGAGGAAAATAATTAAAAAATCTTTTTAGGCATCCGAAAATAAGTGAATTTTAACCCTTCCTTGACACGGACCAAGTTGAAATGAAAAAGCCTCATTTTCCAAAACTGAAAGTTTTCAATATTTTTTTACAACAATTCAATTTTATACTTTTTGAATTTTAATCATGCCGACATATTAATAAATGTTTAAAGTGTATCACGGATTTTTTTTTTCAATAAAAACCGATCTAAGGGTTGTTAATGGTAGGTGGATAAAAAACTATTCGGGTCAAATTGACCCAGTGTGTCAAACTCGTGGCCAAATATAAGTGCCAAGGAAGGGTTAAGGCGGGAGCCTGAATTAGAAGGTCCAAAAAAGCGGTTTTTCGGGAATATTTTTCTCGTAATTCTTGACTAAACCAAATAAACCAATAAAATTTTCAATTGTCATGTATTTTTATTCTGGCTGAATTAAGAAAAAGCTGAAAAAATCGTGATATTATAAATTTTCTCCGGTTTAAAAAAAAATGTGTTTAAAAAGAACACTTTAACGTGCTTTAAAAATTATTTAAAAAGACTTTTTCAACGACTTTTTTAATTCACTCAGAAGAGATTTTCATATTGAAGAAAATGAACTTTGGTGTGATTCAATAGGTCGTTTAGCTTTTTTTGCTATCACGCCCGCCAATTTGGAAAAATCGTGAAAATGAAAACTGGAGAAAACGCGCTTCAAAGTTTTCAATAGTAGGAAATATCAATATCAAATACCAATCGCTTCTCTGCTTTTGGCCTTGTATCTTCGAAAATATTAGCCTCTGTAACTTAGTAAATATATTCTTCGATAGTTTATCTATCGATTTAAGCAATACAAAAAAAACAACGATTTTTCCGACCTTCTAATTCAGGCTCCCGCCTTAAGGGAGTTTTCTACTTTGTTGGGCCAAAGAATTTTCGACTTTTCACCAATTTTTTATGCGAAAGATATTAAATATAGAATGTTGAAATTTGGCAACTTTACTAAGCGGTCTTTATTGAACATGGTAATATTATTTTAACTCTGACAATACATAGTACTGGGAGCGGGAGAAGCCACGTATGTCGGTGCGCCGGCGATGATATTCTTCGCTTGCGGAAGTCCTAAGTTCTGGACAAGCGATTAGAAGCAAAAAAATCAAACATTTTCACTTTGTACAATATTGTGTATAAGTCGAACTAGAACCAAGAAGGAAATTTGCAAAATGAAAAGACAGCGATCGATCGAAGGGGAAGTTTAGTTTTTTACCAAAAATGTTTTCAGTTTTCTGTTCATAAAATAAAAACGTTTGAATATTTTTGGATAATTCTCGGTCAATTAATAAAGACGTTTGTTGTACACGTGCCTGCCAAGTTTCACAACGATTGCTCATTTAGGGCGTGTAGAAGCACTTCCAAAATTGGAAAATGTGGTTTCGAGGAAAACGCGTTCGAACTTAAACTGAAGTTAATGTGGGAATAAAATGAAAAGTTTCATACTTACATCTAACCTTCTATGCCGGGACCATAGAGCACACCTTTCTCTCCTTTGGCTCTTTTCGAAACAAAAAAATTAAAAAATTAAAAATTTGGCCCGGCAAAGTAGAAACCTTTCTTACATTAAAGATTTTTTGGTGGCGAAACTATTTAATCTACGCGAATAAAATGTTATGTACATACTAGTACATCTTATAATTTTACAAAAAAATTGTTTTCTTTTAATATTTAAATATGGCGACTGTACGACACGCTTCAGCGACGGTTGCCACCTGAGTTGTCCCACGGCGTACCACCTAGCGTC
This sequence comes from Ophion ellenae, assembly GCA_963210295.1. Taxonomy (NCBI): domain Eukaryota; kingdom Metazoa; phylum Arthropoda; class Insecta; order Hymenoptera; family Ichneumonidae; genus Ophion; species Ophion ellenae. The sequence goes on along the minus strand of OY723388.1, from coordinate 48,910,311 downwards.
TGGTGCATTGATCTCAAACATCAGAGCCAAGAAGTTTTAGATTTCTGAGACCCACACGCTCTGTGTGAACCTAAAGAATCCAAAGAAAAGTGAAATTTCGAAAAATGGTACGTGTTTGCAAAATGTTATATTTTTCACGACATTTTTACTATAGTATTTGTTGATGAAAAAGTAGTTTGTAAAAATAATTTTTCAGGAACTTTAGGTTCACATAGACGGTAATTGTGTTATCTAGAACTGTGCAAAATTTCAGAATGATTGCTCAGATAGTTTTTGAGTGATCTTGTACGAGGTTCACGAAAGTGGTTCTCAGTAAATCGCGTTTAAAATGTCAAGACTTTTGAGTCTGCGATTAAATGTGATTAAATAACCTACCGATCAATCTGCAATTCCGGGGCCATGAATTAGTCTCTCAGCTTCCTCGTGCAGTTCATTTTCGACCCAAATCTCTTCTTTACGTTAAAAAGGAATCTCTTGAACCCCCTCAACCCTTCCCCTTCAATTTTCTTAGGTATTTGAAAAAAGACAAATTTCACCTCTCCAACTCGAATCTAAGGCGCAGCGCTCCGTTTTGTTTGCGTTCGATTTACACGTATAATTCGCTCTATACGTTCGCACTCGGATATCCGAAGAGCCGGTCCATTTTCATCACATCTGGTTGAAGATTCGCAAAGCAGTCGAAAGCTTTTTTCAAAATCCCAAATGCTGTCGATAATCGAAAAAAGTACTTTTCAACCATTGAATTTGTGAAAAAAATAAACCTATCGTGATTTTGAAAAAAAAACTTCATAGCCACGAAGCTCAGCTCTAAGAATGTTCAATCCGATCTAAGAAATACTGATGAGTCCTCAAGAAATTCAAGTTTGAACCTACACAGGGAATTTTTCATTTGTATGGAAGGGGGAAAAATGACCGGGCGCTCAGACTTCGAGTCTAACAAGCCACGTTTTCTTGCCTTCCTTGCCTTCTTGTCTGCCTTCAATTTTATTGAAACTCATATATGTGAGAGATATATGCATATACAAGGTGTCCCTCTTATCTCTGCCACCCGAAATAACTCAGTAATTATCGACGTCACAAAAAAATGTTCCAGACAAAAGTTGTACGGTATGAAGGAGGCCATCGAATGCGACCAATCTTTTCTTATTTCTGCCGAGGCGCTGACGCACAGTGAAGGTCACCTCCACTTTTTTAAATGGAATGGTACATATTTTTCAACCATCTTGTGGAGCACCTCAAGCCGCATAAAAAACATTAGGAGGTCAAAGCCGTTCAAGGTCATTCAAGGTCACCTATTAAAATGGAATACAAATCTAAATATCTCGGATCACTACCAAACATTTGGTAGTGATCTGAGATATTTAGATTTGTATTATCGATACTGACCTTGAATGACCTTGAACGACTTTGACCCCCAATGTTTTTCATGCGGCTTGAGGTGCTCCACAAGATGGTTGAAAAAAAACGTACCATTCCATTTGAAAAAGTGGAGGCGACCTTCACTGTGCATCAGCGCCTCTACCGGAATAAAAAAAAATTGGTCGCGTTTCATGGCGATCCCCTTCACACCGTACAACTTTTGTCTGGAACATTTTTTTATGACGTCAATAATTACCGAGTTATTTCGGGTGGCAGAGATAAGAGGGGTATATGATAAACTAATATGTGATAAAGAAACTATTGGCCGCGCATTTTTTTACATCGGCGCGAAAACGGTTTTAAGGGGGGAAACCGCCCCCTAAAGAAAGGCGCGTCGGGGGTGATTTTGCAGTTTTACCCACAAGCAGTTCACCAATCCGAATCAAACAAAAACCAAAATTCTCCTAACGTCAAGCGATGAAAAATCCACTATAGAAGTATTGAAAAAGAAATTAAATTAAGGGGTGACACGCCCTTCCTTGAGGGGTGGTTTCCACCCTTAGAACCGTTTTCTAACGATAAAAAAAGTTTCTTCTTAATAGCTTTCCAATGCTTTATCACATATATGAGTTTCGACAAAATTGAAGGCGAACACTTGAGTGACGTTCCTTGTAAAAGTGCTCAAATTTGGCACGCGTTTTTGTCAAACCTAACAGTATGGGTTGAAGGGGTGAGACGTTCATTTTTTTTGTTACCCACCCTACTATACACATACACACAAATACATTCTACGTTTCATTTTCGTTTCGGGATAACATTATAAGATTGAATGACGTTTTTTGCCGATCGTGAAACTTCAAAAATGCTCGTTTCCGTTCTCTCCTTCTCTCTCTCTCTCTCGCTCTCTCTCGTTTTCTGTCTCTCTCCGACGTTATTTTTCCTCTGAGCTCCGATCGAAAAAAATACCATAAAAAAAATCAACTAACAAAACAAGGCATATCCAAAAACAATCTCCCGCTTGTTCCTCCAGGACGTGGCAGGTGGAGGGGTGGGAGGCGGGGGCGGTAAAGGGGTGGGAACGTCCTGGCCCGACACTGTGAAGCAATCGGGGGCTGGTGGCACATTAACACCGGCCGATAGACACGGCTCAGTACAGGTGAGTGTGCGTGCGTGTACCCTCGCCCCTTGTCGTCTTCCCGTTCCTTTTACGTGTCACGTGTTTTTTTTTTTGTTTTTGTTTTTCTCATCCCACTGCCCTCGCCCAAAGAACTGTCCAATCACCATTCCAATAAATTAGCAAGAAACAAAACAAACAAAAAAAGCTGAAAAAAAAAACAACTGAAAATGGAGAACGAATAAATCGGTGGTTCGTGTGGAGTTTGAAAAGTGCACGGGAGCAACGTGTCGCTTATCGTGTACGCGCAATATTGATTAATAGCTGCCAATATGTGTGCCTTTTTAGTCACGGCATCATCGGATTATGGTTAGTTTACAGTTTGATGCATTTTTACGTTTTACACGCTGCATGTGCGCTAGTGTTTTTTAAATAGTTTTTTTCATTTTTTGCGACAGTTTTTTTATTCTCTTTTTTTCGTGTTTCTTATTGGGTATGTATAGGGTAGACACGTTCGATTACTCATTTAGACACACACGCCCGAACTCCTCTTCCCCGAGTAATATTTGCTGCCCGTATGTGCGATCGTATGTAGGAGGACTGTATACTATCGGGAATTCCTTTGTTTCACCCGTAACCCAGAGTTTCGATACGAATTAGCTTGCCCCACTCGTTTATTCACGTTTTTTCTGTTTCTTTTTGTATTATATCATTGTTCTCGTATAGATCATACTTTTGTTCACGTTTTTTTGGGGAGAAAAAATGTACTACGACGTATTGTCGCGTAGTCTCGAGATATACACCACCTGATTTGTTTCAAAAGCGTCCAAACGATTTTTGCAAACGACGAGAGCACTTGTTTTTTTTTTTTTATGTTTCTCCCTACACTCGTGGCAACTTCGAGATAATTTAAGGTAATCCTATCGCCAGGCTTCAATCCATAGGATATCGATAATTTTTTTTTAGCTTCATTGTATACATTAATAATCGTCTCTGTAAAATTTCAGGGTCGGTTATCGACCTAATTACAGAGAAAAGAAATATTAAAATCGCGTGTTTTTGTGAAGGAAATTCGAGACGACATACAAAAACCCAATTTCCGGTCGCTACAAAAGTGTATATAATAGTGGGAATCCGTCAGATTCTTAAAAATAATCAGATTTACATTCTTAACACTGGTGCTCTCAGAAAAAATTACGCTTGTTGACCTAATTTTTATGTAATATCAAGTTTAATTTGAACTTCCGGTATTGGATTTATTACCACTTGCTACGATAAAGAGACAGCAAGGCAACAGCTGACTGTAGTCCTAACCTCATCTCACTCGTTCGAATTACCACACATATTTCATTTTTAACCGACATAGTTCGCCGACACAAATTTTCCACGCTTTTTACCAGTCGTGGTCCGAATACAATGCTTTGTATTTCCCGCACCTGACATTGTTTCGACAGATCGACGTTGAAAAGCATGGAGGTTAAACTCGCCTGGTTGAGTCAAAAGAGACGGAGATGGAACCAATGTTGCCAAATATCAAACCTAGAAATACTGCGCGAATCGTTGGAATAACTATTTTCCATTTTTCTAATTAAATGCGAACATTCATTTAACAGTTTACACATGGAAAATGTTATTTATTACAAATTATTTTAGTTCGCATATGTTAAAAATATAAATTGCACAAGTCTCAAGTATGATCAGTGGTATGACTAGTGCGAAGCGATAGGATTACCTTAATGGATTCGCGATAACGATGGGGGCGCGAAGAAATGAATGGAAAGTTAAAGAATTATCGTGTTCATTTTCTTGCCGAAAAAGCAGGTGGTCGTTGTAGAATGCTTGAGGGGTTAGGCTACTGTGACGACCCGAAAATCAGGGTTATTTAAAGAAATTGTATTTGAAGGAATAAGATAATTGAAAAATCGTTTGTACATTTGTGTACATTAATACAGTTGTGTGTCAAATTTCATTAAAAATATTAATAAGTGAAGAAGTTATGAACAATCTCGTGGAGGACTTTTGAAAGTGAGGGGCTCAACGGTGTACTTCATTTTAGCCACCGGGTTGATCGGAAACAAAAAAAGACGAGATTTTCTCAAAATAGATAATATTGGCGACGACGTGACGGAGCCCTTTTTTGTTATCGTATTTCAATCATCAAAAAAAAAATCTTATGATTTTTATTTTTTCAGAAAAAATCACATTGTTGATAACTAATGAAAAAAAAATGTTAAGAAGAAAAACATCGGTCAAGACTAACCTACTATTACACTGAATAAGTGTACCAAATTCCAATTCAATCCGTTCATTAGATGTCGAGAAATCGTGTACACCATTTTTAAAAGCAGTTTCCAAGAAAATCGCGTTTAAAGTTTTACCAACAATTATATCGTTATGATTATAAGTTTACCTTCGATCTTCGATTTCTGCATCATACGTTGGACCTTCCTCTTCACTTCGAGTTGCCTCGAGCGACGAACGAGTGTTCGTCATTTTCACAGTAGCCTAGCCCCTCGATGCATACGTATATATGCATAGCTTTTTTTATATTCATGAACTATTCGTCTTTCTCCACTTCGATTACGATATTATTAGATTGGCAAGAAAGGCTTTGCGTTTTATCAGCAAAAATAAAATTAAAAAAGCAGCCTCAAAACGAATGATTAATTTTATTCTCCGATGGTGGATACATAGAATTAAATTAATCATTCGTTTCAAGACTGCGTTTTATTTTATTTTGGGTGATAAAACGCAAAGACTTTCTTGCCAACCTAATACAATACATTCAATTTATTTCGTGTGTATCGATGGAATCTGTTAACAAAGTAGAAGTAAGAGAAAATTGTGCAAAACTAATGAATAATGTTCGATCGATCTAGGTGGTATCCTCGACCAACGGTGAGCTCGCGAACGACGATCCTACGGCGGGACACTCGAACACACCGATTACCGCGCCCCAGGAAGTCGAGATGATCGATGAAACCAAGTTAGTAGCACATCCGTATTTACTTGCTGTCAAACCATTCAATATTTGTGTGCGTGTTTATATATATATATATATATATATATATATATATATATATAAGCGGCGGTTCTCTAGAGGCTGGCCTGCTCGCCTCTGTACACAAAGCTACCGGCCGAAAATATGGACACACTTTTCGCAGTTTTTCGACGCGAAGCCGTCAAAAACATTACCACATTTTGTTGCTCAAACTCTAGTGCGCTTGATTTTTTCGACCGAAGGTTTTGGTCCCTTCACATACTTTATTCTACAACTGCGATATTTTGAAAACTTCCGAACAACCTTGCTGAAAGAGATAGAAAGAAAATTCTCCAAAAGCTATTTGGGCATACGAGGGTGAATCACAAAGTTCTTGGAATCACTATAGAAATATAATAAAATTCGAACAAAAATATTTTCTTTTTCTACGTAATCTCCTTCTACTTCTGTAGATTCACAATATCGCTTTTCCAACTTTATCATTCCTTCCTTAAAATAAACATTTTCTTGACTCTGAAAAAAACTCTTCTACGGCACATGATCGCATTATCATCGTCAAATTTCTTCTCCCGGATATGCTCTAATTTTGGGAATAAGTGGAAATCACTGGGGGCTAAGTCCGGAGAATATGGTGGGTGGTCAAGGATTTCAATGATTTCTATAGATTTTGTTCAAATTTTAACCAGACATTGTTCATATCATTACGCATGTTTGAGTGAAATTTCAGAATTTCTATTTAGATTGGGACACAATGGGTTTTTAAATTGCAACTTTTAACACTGCAGGGTCTGCATTGATCGAAACTCAAGTCACATAATTCGTCGCACCATTCTATTGTGTTTATAAATATCGAAAAAAAAATTATGTTCAGATAGGAAACTAATTAGGGAAAAGGTGAAAAAAGTTTGGATTGCCTTTACTATTCAGTTTTGCTAAAAACGTTCAGCAAAGACAGAATAATTCTCCGTAAAGAATATTTGTCTCCTATAATAAGAAGACATATGGCAACACCGCAGAACAGTATTGTTCAATATTTCGAGAAATAAAAATTATCGTGTTCCTAAAGTTCAATACTTTTATCACGAAAAGAATATTTGCGTTAAAAATATTAATATTTTACATTGTTTATGTTATCTTCATTGGCAAATAAAAGTGTTGGTTAATTCATAACTAATTAAAAAAAAGCTTTGGTCGATTCAAAATTACTTCCAAATAAAAATTCGTATTGCAGTATTATTTTGAATATGCCCCGCAAACTTACGTCGTTGGAAACGTGGAAAGATGCGGTGTTGCTATATGTCTTCTTATTATATTATATATTTTTTACGGAAAATTATTCTGTCTAAATTTCAATGCAGACCCTGCAGTGTTAAAAGTTGCAATTTTAAAACCCATTATCTCTCAATCTAAATGGTCGACTGTTCGGAAATTTCACTCAAACGTGCATAATGACATGACCAATGTCTGGTTAAAATTTGAATAAAATCTACAGAATTCAAGAGCGCGCGTTCGTCCTACCTTAAACGCAACTTTTCTCCATATTTGAGTATTTTTAACTGTTTGCACACAATAATTAATAAGTTAAAAACAATACGATCAAATCGACTGAAACTTTGCATAAATATTCTGTGATTGACACTCTCCAAAATAAATGTCATACTACCCCCAACAATATTGTACCAATATGCGCTTCCAAGAACTATTTGATTCGTAATTTGACCCTCGTAAATCTCGACATTTTCGAGTTCCTCCGACGACAAATTTCTATTCCCAGTTCCGAAAAAACGACAACCGAGTTTCAGAGTAGGCAAATTACGGATTAAAAATCCAAATTACCAAGCGAGCAAAAAAGAATACAGAATATAAAAAAGTTTGTTTTTTTTTTTATCGGTCAAGTAGTCACCATCGAGTGATAAGAAAAAGTTCAACTTGAACATCCTTTTGCGCATTTTTTTGGCTGCGATCTGTACCTTTCCGTCCTAATTGATCTTCGCAATGTGTAGCCGTATTTTCTGCCGGTATACATACGAGGGTGTCGGCACATAAGCACGTGACAATTTATTATTCCGTAGGTCAATTATCATGCACGTTTATCGCACTCGTATTTTAGTTTTGTAATTTCCATTCAAATTCAATTTTATCCAGTATCGAAACTTTTATCTCTCTCCTGTTTCTCTCTCTACACCGAGCACTAATCGCATAGAATTTACGATTACAGCGTACGGGAGTTGCACGTAACGAATAAAAAGTCGTGCCGTCGCTGCGGCAGTTCCCGTAAAAGCCGGAAATCCGAATGTCCCGCCGGCGCTCGGTTAACCTCGTATCCCACGATCCCAGAAATCCAATATCTCGAAAATTACGGATGGATCATGCGAGAATTTCTCATTGGCAACATAGTGCGAAAGTATCGAGGTCAATGATTATCCTGCGAGCGCGCGGTTTCTGGCCCACGTCGAAAGTAAAGAAAACTTCAATTATTCCTCCATTAGCCCGTGGAAAAAAGAAAAACAAAAACGCGGAATCAATTTCGAGACATTTTTATTCGCGAAAGATTTTCAAAAACTCGACATTTTGTGAAAACGACGACCCAACCGTGAAACGGTCACCCGGGGGATACCGCTCGTCGTTCATGCACCACGTGGAAGTCCGCGCGCCATCTTCGTCGCACCCGCTGCATGTGGTTGTTCCTCCCTTCACTCTGTCTCTGTCTCTCTCTCTCTCTCTGCTCATCCCCCGCACCAACGCGACGCATTGAACAAACGATTCTAAGTCCTATTAGTGTTTGCTTTATTTCCAGATGCTGCTGCTTCTTTAAGCGAAAGAAGAAAAAGAGTGGAAGACAGAAATGACTGTTCGGTACTATCGGGCTTGGTGGTACGACGGTACAGTGCGGTGGTACGATGAGTGCCGCGGTGGTTAACGGACCTGCCGGCGCTGCTGGCTATCGCCCTGTAAGAAGATGCGCCAACGGTAACGGCAAAGAGAACGGGAATGCGCGCGAAGCGGTTACGCTGCTGCGCGATTTCGGTCGTGACGGTGGATACAGCGAGGCGACGATGTATCACACGAACGTTACGACGACCACCGCGACGGGGACTCCAACGTCACCGCCGTTGTCCAACCGGCTACCGACCACACAGAGCCATTACTACTATCACTTCTGCTGTTTTTATTACCAGTATCACTATTGATTATTATTATTATTATTATTATTAATTATTATTAATTAATTAACTATTATTATTGTCATTAATTACGTCTCATTATCATCGGCGACCTCGACCTTGTCTTCAAATACACACACACATACACGCAGACACACTGTTATCGAACATACGTTTTACGTCGAGCGAGATAAAGTAGCTGGAGTCGTCTGTAAATTTTTTCGTAGTCTCGACGTTGTTCTCTCCTTCCCTCGCTCTCTCTCTCTCTCTCTCTCTCGCTCCCTCGCGTTACGACCTCGTGATACGGATTCTCCTGTCAAAGCGAACACGAGAACAACGTCGAGGCTCGAATGTTTTCGACGATTGGACGATAGAAAGTAGTACCGGAAAAGGCCAGCGCGCGAAGGTCAGCGAGGAAATATTTAAACTTGCGATTTTAATCCGGCACTCCTTTGGTGGTGCGGATGGGGAAAATCTCGCGACAAAATGCCACGAAGATCGTAGTACGCGATGGGAGAGGAACTTGGCTGATTTCGTTCGTCGAAATTGTTGATCGGTTGTTTTAGCAGTGGGAAGTTGGCTCGATTGTGAGTGGGAGAATTTGATTGGGAGTTACGCGTGGCCGTCGCTGTTGTTGGTCGACGGTCGCAATTGGAGGGGAGAGAGAGAGAGACGGAGGAACGAGCGTGAGAGATGCTTTTCCAAATGCGAGAATAAACGAAATTAATGTTCTTTGTTCGATGCCCTCGGGCACTTCCGCCTCGTGACCAGAGTGACTAAATTTCGTTACGTACTTATAGCTGCGCTTTTGTAAATCACCGGATAATCGTGCTTCATCTTTTCGTTTATACGTTATCGTCTCGTTGACCATGTGCGAAATTGTCGCCGTTGGTCGGCCTCTCTCTCGACGTTGCATCGTGCGAAAAATGAGAAATGGAGAGAGAGAGACGAGTATGAGTTACATTTTGTGTTCGAAACGTTTCCACGCGAATCAACGCGTGCACGAGCGACCCATCATTGCGACATTATTTCGAGCTCTACATTTGAGAATGCAAATCCTACTCCAAAAACTCACGTTTCAACGAGAAAGCTAAAATCCTCTCGTACGATCTAGTCAGCGCAACGCACGAGGCATTTAAAGATTGCTCAGCAGCAGGATTTGCAAAAAGTATTGCATTTTTAATCGAAATTCACTATTTATCGTTTCAATGACACTTCAAGCCCTATCGTACCCTCCGTACACGGGATTCGTCAACGTCAACGAGAATGTCAAGTGACAAAAGTACAACGAAAGGAGTATCAGAGACCGAACGAAATTTTGGCGAAATAATCCTTTGGGGGATCCGCAGCGAGGATCGTTGGTCCACGATGAGGAAAAAGAGTTCTTGGGGTACGGTGTTGGAATTCTCAAAGCGTAGAGATTGAATTGTTGTCTGCCTGATGTGCAAACTCGTGCACAGGGTGTACCATCGAAATCGTACCCACTCGGTTGTTCGACGAAATCGTTGCGTCGATACTTGAAATACGTTTCGGACGAAAGTTGATCGTTTTGGGAGACACGTTATTCGGAGTGAGCGACGAGTTTGTTTCTCTTAAGGGGCTAGGCTACTGTGACGACCCGAAAATCAGGATTATTTCAAAAAATTAGTTTTGAAGGAGTAATTTGATTGAAAAATCGATTGGACATTTATTTGTATGTACGTTAACAAAGTTTTGTACCAAGTTTCATTTAAAAAAATATTAATCGTTAAAGAAGTTATAAACGATCTCGTGAAGGACCTTTGAACGTGAGGGACTCAACGGTGTACGTGTTTTTGACCACCCGGTTGATATGAAACAAAAAAAACTCGTTTTTTTCCCTTAAAATAGTTTCTTTCCGTCGTGTTTCAATCATCGAAAATAAAAAGTTTGGTTTATTTTATTTTGCGTGGAAAAATGACATTTTTGTTAATAAGTAATGAAGAAAAATGTTAAGAAAAACCGTCGGTCAAGACTAAACTACTATCACACGCAATAAGTGATCTAAAAAAACGAGTTTTTTTTTCGTTAAATTGATAATATTGGCTGAAACTTGACCGAGCTTTTTTTTATATCGCGTTTCGATGGTCAAAAAAAGATTTTTTTCTCGATTTTTCACGAAAAAAATCTCATTGTTAATAATCTATTTTAAAAATGTTAAGAAGAAAAACGTCGGTCAAGACTAAACTTCTATTACACTGAATAAGTGTACGAGATTTCGAGTCAATCCGTTTATAAGATGGCGATAAATCGTGTACATCATTTGGAAAAAATTTTCACAAGCCGTTCTATATTAAGTTTACCTTTAATCTGCGATTTCTACACCATACGTTGGGCCTTCATCTTCAATTTGAGTTGCCTCAAGCGACGAACGAGCGTCATTTTCACAGTAGCTTAACACCTTAAATTGAATAGGTTTTTTTTTGTGCACTGATGCAATACATCGATGCATTCGTATCGATTGGTGCATCAAAATCCATACGATTCGATGAAGAAATAAACTTGATCTTCCTGAGTCTACGGAAAAAACTTACCAGAGAGAACTTTTGGAAACCGTGTAAAACCTTTGTGCGAAAGAAACTTCAGTATCACCGAAAGATTCGAAAATATTCGAGTGGGTAGATTGAGAAAAAAGGTCCTGTATATATATTCATTTCGAATAATTTCGAGAATAAAAAAATGAATTCTTCCCACTCGAATAATCGTTCAGCATGTGATCTCTGAGCAGGGTACGAGGCGTTAATTATCGATACCATTTTTCTCACCGCGTAACGGATAAATGTCTTTTCTCGCGCTGCCCCCACCCCCCCCCCCCCCCCCTTCCCCCGGAAATAATTTCTTACTATTACGCGTCTTATTGTGACAACGAGCGTCTGTGCTTTCATTCGGTGAAAGTATAGCTGAGCTCGTCTATTTTGAAAGCAAGAGAGAGAGAGAGAGAGAGAGAGAGAGAAACAGTGATAGGAGTGAATGAGCGAGAGAATGAAAGAAGCAAAGTGATTAATCGGCGTGCCGCGCCAGTCCGCATCTTTAACTATAAGAAAGAATCTTTATTTTCATCTTTTTTTTTTTGTGTTTTTTGTTTCCGTCGCGTAACGCGCCCCAGAAGCAACGGCGGACAATTAATCCCACTAGATATTTCGTAGATTCGCGTCATATGGATAAATGGAAATTTCCAATAGTGTTTACAACTCAATTACACGACTGACTGCTGGTTAAGTACGGTTGTGATGTCTCCCCCGAGCTCGAATATGTATTTTTTTTCTTTTTTTTTCGAGCGTCGAGCGTTTCATTCATGAACGTCAGATGGCAATTTTTTTGCAGTAGATATTCCAACGATTGTTTATTGCAACTTCAATGTCAAACTTACATTTGACGCGTCTACGTCGAGGGGGGGGGGGGGGAAAAACCCGTATGCTTGAAGGATTCATCGGTGAAACGCTCTCAACCCTCCTTAACGATCTTTTCTTCTCTTTCTGTTCGTAAGCGGCCGTAACCCACGTGCCTCGAGTACGCAATTATCGTGTTCACAGAGAAACGGTGGATTTGAGAGTAAGCGAAAAGGAAAGTGATTGTTTTTTGTTTGTCTTAATCACAGCTGCGGATACGTACGTTAAGAGTAGGCTTCGAATTCCATAAGTCGCGTGCAACCGAGCGGCGATGTGAAAACCGACTCGGGAAACGCGTCCCGATGAATCATCGATAAACGCGTTACCGATTTATCGCGACTGGGAAATTTCGCCATCCCCGTTCGATCGCGTGTGCGTCGGAGGAACAAAAGAAAAAGAGAAACAAAGCAAGAAACGAACAAAAACAGACGAAAGAAACGAGTGTACGTTTTTTTTTTTTTTTCCGTATCCCCGGCGGTTGTGTGCGGTTTTTACTTTTACAATTTCGAGATACGCATGACTGTGTAATAAAATTGTAAATTGCGATCGTGCATTTATCTACGTTAGGCCGTGTCGCGCGCTTGCGGACGAGAATTTTTCTTCGGATTCGTGTAAGAAAAATTGAGTTATACGCGACGCGGTCGAAAAAAATATACGACGGTTAACGACGAGCAGTTCGGCGCGCGTCGACGAGTGTACAGTTGCCTGACACGAAACACAAAAGGGAAGAAGAAAAAGAAGGAAATAAAAAAAAAACCTCGCCCGAACGTCGTCTTTGTATAAATATGAGTAAACAATCCACTGTAACCGAGCTTGCATTTTTACTTATTCTCACTGTTTTATTTTCTTTTCTTTTTTTTTTAATCGACGCATCGCTGCGAACGATGTGACTGCGTAATTTTCGTCGTTTGTACAAACGCCGCTGCCGCCTTTGTCGATCTCTCGCGTACAATGTGTGCTGTTATTGCGTATATCGTTATATACGTGTATTGAAGAAAAAACGCGGTTACTCCGATTTCGGAATTGGCAGCTTTTGTTACCGGGCTCTCGTGGAAGAAGAGGCTCGACGATTGAGCACGTTCGAGCATCCGAGTGACGCTTCAACGAGATGGAAAGATAGTGGGAGAAATGAACATTAAGAACACCACAATTATTAATCGTTGATTACGAGCGCGTACGAAAAAAAAAAAAATCTCACATGTTTGTGTAAGATCGACGCGGTTCGTGTTTTTTGAGTGTCATCTGGAGGTGCGAGTGCGAGTACTTTGGGTCGTGTGCCGACTGTATATAATAATAACAATAATTATAAGAAAAGTAACAAAAAGGAATGAACAGCCTTGGAACTCGTGTGAGAAATGAAATACAAAGAGGAATACTGCGTGAACATTTATGTATGTATGTATGTATATATATATATATATATATATATATAAAGATATTATATGGAAATTTTATGTGGGATATTCCAGCCCAACTCTAAAGTCTAGAAGCACCTAATCTTTTCACCCACGTCGTGCCCTTCTGCAGCTGCAAAAATCGAAAAGTTCGGTCGGGCCGTTTTTTCAATTCTGAACAAAATTTGGTACATTTTAGGCCTGTTTTGTGCAGTTTTCACCAAAGCACAACTTGTGCTTAAGATATTTACTAATTTTTCTGGTGAACTTTCAATTTTGGGGATAATTATTCGACAGTTTGGAAGTCAGAAGCGTACTTTTTTGATCTTGCACGTACAAAAAAAACTTCGAAAACATGGTTTCAGATGAAATTCAATTCGGGTATGATATACATGTTGACCGAAAAAGTACTCTTTTCTGACTTCCAAACAGTCGAATAATCATCCCCAAAATCGTGATTCCACAAAAAAAAAATAGTAATGATCAGAAGCACAAGTCGAGCTTTGGTGAAAAACGTACAAAATAGGTCTAGAAAATTTCGAGGCTTTGTCAGAATTTTAAAGACGGCCCGAGTGGCCTTCGATTTTCGGCAGTCACTATGGAAATCTATATTCAACGATGGTGAGGGGAAATTGGTCTGGAAGTTGAGCTGGAATACCCCATATATATAATTATTATATAATTATATATAATAATAATATAAAAATAATTCCATATTATCTTTATCGAAAAAATAAATTTTATATAATAATATATAATTATTAATATATACATATTGGTAATTATATATTATTGTATAAAGGTATTATATATATATATATATATATATATATATATATATATATATATATATATATATATATATATATATATATATATATATATATATATACGCGCGCACACACACACACACACACACACACACATGTATATGTATATGTATATATACAGGGCGTCCCTCTTATCTTTGGCACCCGAAATAACTCGGTAATTATCGACGTCACAAAAAAATGTTCCAGACAAAAGTTGTACGGTGTGAAGGGGCCGTCAAATGCGACCAATTTTTTTTATTTCGGTGGAGGCGCTGACGCACAGTGAAGGTCACCTCCACTTTTTAAAATGGAATAGTACATTTTTTCAACTATTTGTGGAGCACCTCAAGCCGCATAAAAAGCATTGGAGGTCAAAGTCGTTCAAGGACATTCAAGGTCACCTATTAAAATGAAATACAAATCTAAATATCTCGGATCGCTACCAAATCTTTGGTAGTGATTCGAGATATTTAGATTTGTATGATCGATACTGACCTTGAATGACCTCGAACGACTTTGACCTCCTAGTGTTTATTATGCAGCTTGAGATGCTCCACAAGATGGTTGAAAAAAATGTACCATTCCATTGGAAAAAAGTGGAGGTGACCTTCACTGCGCGTCAGCGCCTCCAACGAAATAAAAAAAAATTGGTCGCATTTGATGGCCCCCTTCACACCGTAGAACTTTTGTTTCGAACATTTTTTTGTGACGTCGATAATGACCGAGTTAATTCGGGTGGCAGAGGTAAGAGGGACACCCTGTATATATATATGTGTGTGTGTGTGTGTGTGTGTGTGTGTACATACATAGGTACATATTCACCCTACACGTACGCGCGAGTGTCTGAAATACGCACTATATATATATATATATATATATATATATATATATATATATATATATATATATATATATATATAATTACGTAGTTTGTTCCGTACCGAGGAAACGAACTATTAATAAAAATTGGAAAAAAAAAGAAACAAGAAAAAACGTACGATTATAATGTAAGGAAAGTTGATCGCTTCGGGCGAGAGATCGCGTTTAGTTAATGTAATTAATACTTGACACGTTCAGTGACGCGTGACGCTGACGGGAGAGAAAGATGTTGCTTATGCCAAAAGGGAGAGTGAGAGAGGGAATAAAAAAAAGGAATTAAATAAAATGCGCGCCTCTTGCCTTGTGAATGAAATAATTGAAGATGATTGGCCGCGGAGTCGTTATAAAAGAAAATAGCGTTCCACGCTGTGGTTTTGCCCATCCGATCCGCTAAATATACACACGAAGAATGCGCACCGGGTCTCGTTCGGATAATTCGAGCCAATTGACGAGTCCATTGACGAGACGAGGACCACGCGCGAGCCTTCGAGTTGCCGATTTTTAGCGTCAGGCTCGTTTTTTTTTCCTTTCAAGATTTTTCGTATGAAAAATTCCGTGTCGACGTTGTTAGAAGTGCAATGTGAGTTTTGTTGAGCAGGGCGGAAATTGTCCATTGAATGTTAACGCGAAAAAAATGCCTAGGTTCGCTTTCAAGCCTGCTTCAGACGCCTCGCGGGGGGATCTTTTTTTTTACTCTCCCCGTGACCCCGAGAGGTGTATGTGAAAAACGGAGAGGAAAAAAACTGTCCGGACGGTCGCTTTGGTGAGATAAGCGAGTGAAAGGGCTTCGCGGACGAACGGAAAAATAACAAAAAGAGACAAGGAGGCTCTAGAAGAGTCAGAGGCGTTGACAAAAGCGTTGTGCATTCTGTGAACTATCGTCCATCTCTACGTAATAAGTTTTAGAGCGATGAATCTTTTGTTTTCCCTACTCGCGCTTGTATATATTATACATATACGAGGTGCAACACACCCTCGTGCCGTACAGCGTTTAACGATCGACGAAGCTATATTAATCGTGGGCAGTAAAAAAAAGAAAGCAAACAGAAAAAGAGTAACGCGCGTCTAGAGACGCGTGCTTAACAAACGAAAAAAAAAATCAGCACCGCTTAGTTCTCGATGCTGGACAAAGTGAAGAGAATTAAGAAAACAAAAATGAAAGATTAACAAACTCGCTCGAGATCTCTAATATTGCACGGAGGAATTTCGCGAGTGCAATGGGCGCCGATTGTAATACGTCTTAAAATTAATAATTTTAATGTTATAAATTTATGTACATAACGATTAAACTGATTTAGTCATATATATATATATCACTCCACCAACTCGATGATTATCCTTGCGGGAATCTTTCACGCTCGCGTAGACATGTATATCTATCTAGGGTGTATCTTAACTTCCGGTCGAAAAGCGAAACGCTTTTTCGAAAAATGTGTAACGAAAATTGGCCGAGTTATTCAGGAGTAAAGTCCGATGCTGATTAAAAAGTGGCACAGAAGTTTCGACGTCCGAGAATTTTTTTCAATTTTTTTCAATTTTTTTATCGCTGGCTAATAAACACGAATTATTTATTTGCAAACGGATTATATTGTTCAATAATTTTTATTTATCAAACGAAAGGATGATTGAGTCGGTCAGGTGCTACGGCAACATAGGCATCCATTCGGCGTATAGCCGCTCTTAGAAAATGATGGTCGAATTGGTACGCCACTTCGGAACGAGAAAGTTCGGGTTCGAAGCAACCTATGGCCACCTTTTTTCGCCGCACTAGTCGCATTTTTAGTGGATAATCATCGCAATACAAATTATTCTTTCCCTAGTGTACTCGTAAAGATCGTTTGGGTATACAATGGATAATGTTGTTCAACATTTTTTATTTATTATTTAATACTTTATTTGGGCGACCGGATATGCCTCAAAATTCAATGTTCGAATCCACTTGCCCGATTCGAATGGATTCGAACTCGCGGCCCCTCTCGCTCGAACGCCGAAAGCAGGGTTGCGAAATTTGTAGTGAATAAGTAATGCATTATTCATTACTTTCTTAATGGGTAATGAAAAAATATTTCATTACCCATTACATTACATTGAGTAATGTAAAAAAATTCCATTACTCATTACATTATATTTTGTAATGTAAAAAATGTCCATTACTCATCACATTGGAATTTGTAATGTAAAACATTTCTATTGCTCATTACATTACATGTTGTAATGTAAACAAATTCCATTACTCATCACATTACATTTTGTAATGTGAAACATTTTCATTACAAAATCCAATGTAATGTGTAATGACAAAAAATTTCATTACACATTGTATCGTAATGAGTAATGAAAATTTGTACATTACAAAATTTAATGTAATGAGTAATGGAATTTGTTCACATTACTAATGTAATGTATATTTTGTAATGTAAAAAAATTCCATTGCTCAATGCATTACATTTTGTGATGTAAAGCAAATTCATTACTCATTACATGACATTTTGTAATGTAAAATATTTCCATTACTCATTACATTGTAAAGGTCAATGAAAATATTTCACATTACAAAATATGGAATGGAATGTTTTACCGTACAAATTCCAATGTAATGAGTAATGAAATTTTTTGACATTACAAAATTCAATGTAATGAGTAATGGCAATTGTTTGCATGACAAAATGTAATGTAATGAGTAATGGAAGTTTTTAAAATTACTGAATGTAATGTAATAGGTAATTACATTTTTTTCGGTACAAAATGTAAAGTAAAGAGTAATGAAAACGCTAATGCATTACAAAAAGTAATGCATTATTTGCAACCCTGGCCGAAACTACTGTGCCATTGTTTACCAAGCGTCGGACTTTACTCGAGAATATCTCGGCCAATTATTGTCGCGCGGCTAAAAAAAAGCGCTTTGCTCCGAAAGAGGCACCCTATATGCTGACAAACGGAAAACTAGTAGTTAAGATACACTCTGTATATTATCGCCGCGGCAATGTATTTCCGTTATTCGTCCAAGCTTTGTTGCGCTTCGATCTTTTTTGTTTGTTTCTTCTTCATCTCGCATCCATCGTTTTCCCGAGACACGACGACACTGTAAAACTTCGACGCGATATTCCTCTCGTGTGTCCCCTTTCACTTTGCGTCTTCATTTGCGCTACAATCTACACGTCGTACGATTAGTATTAATCAATGATTATTCCATTATTTACGAATATTATTTTGACGAAGTAACGTCCGACGCGAAATTTCCTCGAGCGCGTTCGACGGACAAATTGCCGAGAAAAGTTATTCTTGTATATACCACACGTGCACACACGGCACTCTGTCACCGAGTAAAAAAAGGAAGAAACAAGGATAAATACGCATTGTACGCTTTTTACTTTTACGTTTTTTTTTTTTTTCGTCGTCCTTTGCGAGACAAGAGAAAAAGGAAAGCGCGGTCAGTTGAATTCGACACGTTTGGATTGTAGATCGATACACTTGACGAGACCTTTCCCCAGGATTGCGAAACCCTCGATCATCGCCGCCACGTCGAGCACCAACTTACCCTCGTCGTTCAATTTCCGACACGACAAATTTGCGATCTTGAATTCACGCGCCTCGAGGGCCACCGGCTTGAGCAAAACTCCGATCACCGAACCCCCGTACGTGTCGTGAAAGAACAAGGCGACCTCGTCGTAGCCAGTCTGAAATCGTGGAGGAATTAAAAGTCATCGCGAATTAATGAGCGGCGTGAAAAAATGACAGTATCATCGCATATTTTGGTGAATTAAACATTTTTGCCCACGAATCATTGCGAATAGCTGTTAATTCTAATAAAAAGGCCAGGTAGCTCAATTTTCATAACTGACTCTATGGTTTCCATTTCAAATAGCCATAGAGTAAGGGTCGAAGTTGAAAAACCGCGCGGGCAGGCCATTAGTGGCGTCATCGTCTCACATTGCAGCAACGTTCCATTTGAAATGAACGGCGACTGAGTAATAATTCGGTAACGGATGAGCTTGATGATCAAAAGTTTGTTTGGGGTTGTTTTGGTTGGTTTGAGTTCGAGCGATCTTTTAGACCTCAGAATTAAATTCAAGCAAGCTGGATGCTGATGAATTGACAAGAATGAGTTTCTTCTGGCGCGCACAAGGTTGATTAAATGAATTTAACTTCTTCAAAACCTGAACATCTTGAATCACTTTAGACGCTAAAAAAGGGCTATTTTCATGATTTTTTTGTAGGATTATATTATAGATGTTGATATAAAAGATGTTGCACTTAATAAATACATCTTCGAAATACATTTTTTTATTCAAGTCACTATTTATAGACGAAAATGGTAGTTAAAAAAAATTCCTAAAAAGTTGTAGGTCTGCGCTGTTGATGAAATCGCGGAGATGGATCGTCCGAAACAAAAAAATCAAACGGTTTTAGATTCAGTAGGTTAATGGCTATGTCATACGATTTTTGATATATGCAAAAATAACAAAATGGCGGACATTTTTTGAAAAATGAAAAAAACGTTTGTTTCACCGTTTTTGGCAAAAAAAGGGTATTATGAAAATTTAAAAATAATCCACGATATGCGCTAGAACTATAGTAGTAAAGAATATGTGGTTAAAATTTCATAAGGATCGGTTCAGTAGTTTTGAAGATTTTATCAACAAGCCGTCGAAAAACGTTGTTTCGAGGAAACAGCGTTTAAAGTTTATTTGGGTTACATGAATACATTTAAAAAAATGTAATTCATTTCGAAAGTGTATTTATGAAGTGTAACAACTTTTATATAAATATCTATAATGTAAACGTATCAAAAAAAACTTACGAAAATAACCTTTTATTTGTAGCGTCTAAAGTGAGACGACCCCTGAAGACGGAAGGGCCCTTACAGCTTCTGCGCTGTATTCAAGAGTTCCACCTAGCTGATTTAGTCCCGAACATCGTTGTTATGCTACAAATATTCCTTACCGTGGCCATCAGAGTCGCGACTTGCGAGAGAAGTTTCTCCAAGTTGAATCTCATAAAGAACTATCTACGGTCAACGATGGCTGATTCTAAATTGAACAATCTGGCGATTTTGTCCATTGAACGAGATCTGACTGACTCAATCGACTTCGCGAGTGTGATCAACGACTTTTCTAGTCAGAAAGCACGTAAAATAGTTTTGTAAACATTGTTAACTTCATCCTTTTAGCATAGCCTTTTGGCATACGACAAAATGCTGATTTTAGTTAATAAAAATATTTCACGCCGGTTCCTGTGTTGAAATTTTGTATGGCACGGTCAAAATTGGGGAACCATTTTCACGGTCCGCCTTTGGCCCCTAAAGCCCTTGCTACGCTATTGGCAATAATCAATATGTGGGAAAGAACTCGTCTGTTTCGAAAGGAATCAAAAATATTTTTCATTTCACGACGAGCAGTTTAACGAACGATGAACCAAATGTTTGAGTTTGGGTTTTTCGAAAAAAAAAAAAGCTTAGACTCACCCTTAATTCGCGCAGATACCGTTGAACCGGATCGAAGTCAACGACGGGTATTTTTTTCGCCTCATTCTCGCCAATTTTGTGCAAATTGACGACGGGATACTTTTCCGGGAGATCGTGAAATTGCCATCTTCTCGGTAGCAAGGAAGAGCGCAAACGTATGAGACAATCGTATTCGGTGATCGGAGCTCGGAACAAGCAGCGAAACGAGAGACTCGCGGCTGCCTCGTCCAATTGTTCGTCGACGAGTTTCAGGGCGCGATCGGCGAGTGAGCCCACGCGATTGAGGACCAACGCGGTCGGCGCTCTCTGCGACCAGATGGTTTGGTCGTGATCGTAAGGGGTCGAGATAAACAGGGGAGGTCGAGAATCAGTCGCGGCTCTGAACGAATTCTCCACTGCGACGATTTCTTCTCCTGGCGGAAGAATAAAATATGTTAACAGGCTAAACCTTTTGAACAGTGGCGAATTAACGGTTTTGTTTTGTTTTGTTTTTTTTTTTTAAATATAAATAGTTGTCTCACTGGTCATTTCGTTGTTGAAGTTGACAAATATTGGCTCGGTGGTCCAATGGCGACGAGCAAAGAATTCCAAGAACCGGAGGAATGCGACTTGCGGCGTTTGCGCGGTTTTGTAAGGATCCGGGGTGAGGTAGATCGAGGCGACGAGCAGCTCGACGATTACGCCGGGTATGTGGGCCTCGTCCAAGAGATGAGCCGATAACCAGCGTTTCGCGAGGCAGCACGCTGGTCCGAAGGACGGTTGTTGGGAGTGCAGACTGAAAACGAAACAAATTAAATTTTTTTTTTCTTTAAGGCGGTTGGAGCGTTAGCCACAATCCAATATTAAATTTTAGCTAAATATATGTTATGGTCCAGATTATATGGAGACTACGAATTTTTTGTATTTTTTCCATCGCAAAACACCAGAGATAATAAATAGTTTAATGTATGTAATTTTACGTGCGATTAGATAGGCAAGACGTTCACGCTACGGGTAATGTAATTTTTTTAGCTATTTAGCACGAAGCTAAACCATTTCTAACAACGGTTTAACAAAAACTGACACTTTGTAAACATTTAGAAAAAAAAACCCATCTTGCCCATCGTAAGCCGTATATATATTCTATTGAATATACAAGCAATATATTTCCTATTGAATATATGAGCCGTATAATTCTATCGAATATTTATGGCTCACGTTGATTCTTTTCTGAGTGTTTTTTTTTCTAAATGTCTTTTCTAAACCTTGATGGTTTTTTAAAAATATTTTGAACCATCAAGTTTGGTGAAAGATTGCGAATCTTGGATGGCGAATGGAGAGCATCGCTGTCACCCACAATGTCCGGAAAGTTTCCGTATTTCGGCAACACTTGATATTAATCACTGGTAATAATAAATAATCTCCTGACATAAATATAATCAAGCATAATTATAAATGACTCCAAATTTCATTCCGAGCTGTATAAATACATAATAATCATTCATAATAATCATCCATAATGTTTTCAAGTTGGTAGTAACACAAAAGTTTTCCTTATTTACGTAACAAAAATATAAAAATAAATAATTTTGCACTTTAGTTATATATTTTCTGAAAAATTAACATCTACAGAATACATTTATTAGGCAAATGCATTTTTTTGAGGTTCGTTGAAAAGAAAATTCATTAGCCGTCATTTGACTCGACCGGACCGGTCCAACCTCCTCAAATTACTCACGATCAATTCGTGAAGATAAATTGGTATAAAGGCAAAAAAAGTGCGTTCGAGAATGAGACATTTTTCGTACCCGTGCAAAGCGCTGCTGAGTTTGGGCAAATGGAAGAGTCTCATCTCGAGTTCCATGGACTCCTCATTGGCGCGATACTTTTCCACGCGATCCTCTCCGATCTCGCGCTTCGCCAGAGCAATTTCCTTCTGATGGGCGATCTCGAGACGGAAAACGAAGCCCTCTTTCAAAACGTCGACCCAGCCTGAGCTCGCTTGTGCTTGAAGGTTGCACTGGTTTCTCAGGCACTCGGCAATTTGAATATTAAAGGCGGCCTTTGTTTTTCTCACGGCTTCGAGCTCGTCGGGCCACTTGCCGCTCATCGACAGTTGCAAGCTCACGTCGATCTGGGGCACGTATTTGGGCACGTGACACTCCGAGGACGCCGTTTCCTTCAGCATGGCGTAAATGTTGCCCGGTCGAGTGACGATCGAACGCTCGGAGAAATCATGCAGCCCGGCCAATGGCGGGAACACTTCGGTGTAACGCAACACCGGACTGTAACCCTCGACGCCGGATATCGATAGTGGCAAGTCCGCGAGTGACGTGAGCTCTTTTTCCAGCGCGTCAAATACTCGGAGTACTTGCAGAGTGGCTTCCTCGCCGGTACCGTAAGCGAACTTCGTACCAATTACCTGGAGAAAAAAAGATGAAAAAGGTGAAAAACTTTCTGGAAAAGTTGCATACGAAGATTTCTTCCCGCTTGTCTCCACTGAATTTTCGTCGCTTTACCTTTTTCGGTTGTAAAAACTCATCCGTCTCGTCGGCCACGTACTCGTATTGTTCCTTCGAGATATCGAACTTCTCCTTCAACAAAAAGCGCACTATTTTCTTGCAGATGATCCGCTTGACGGACAGTGTCTTTTTTCCCTTTGCCCAGACCAGAGCCTCGCAAATCGAGCCGTCCTGGAAGCGTCGGAGCTCGGACTTGTTGCCCCAAAATTTACGGAACGCTGCAGCCTGCGGAGAACCAATCGCGAAGAATATTTTATTACTCGTAAAGCTTGCCCAGCGGGAAGAGGCTTTTTTAATGTTGATTGAGGAAATGAATTGCCGTGATTGAAAGAGGAGACGGTTGGTTTTGGTTATTATCGCACTCAAATGCATCGGATGAAATTGGTTAAGGGGTTAGGCTACTGTGAACATGAACGCGCGTTCGTGGCTTGAGGGAACTCAAATTGAAGTTGAAGATCCAAGGTATGACGCAGGAATGATAGAACCGCTGGTAAAATTTTCAACGCGTTTTTCTCGATACTATGTTTTTCAAAACGGTGTACACGATTTCTCGATATCTCATAAGCGGATTGACGTGAAATTTGGTACACTTGTTCCGTGTAATAGTAGTTTAGTCTTGAACGACGTTTTTTCTTCTTGACTTTTTTTTTCATTTATTATTAACAATGTCATTTTTCTTCGAAAAATCGATTAAAAATTCCAATTTTTTTTTTTAATTTTCAAGGATTCACACACGATAAATAAAACTCGGTAAAGTCTTAGCCAATATTATCTATTTTGAGAAAAAATAACTTTTTTGTTTAAGTTGTTTTTTTTGTTTCATATCAACCGGGCGGCCAAAAATCCCTCACATATAACCATGTCCTTCACGAGATTGTTTGTATTATCTTTAATTGTCAATATTTTTAAATGTAAGTTGGTACACAACTTCGTAATTGTACATGCAAATAAATGGCAAAACGATTCTTCAAACATCTTATTCCTTCAAAATTAACTCTTCTACACTATCATTTTCGGGCCATCACAATAGCCTAACCCCTTAAATGTGAAATTCTGTATTCGAGGTCTTGCTTTTTTTTATTGAATTTTTTGGGTGAGCTATTGGTCTATCGTGTGTTGCCGAATTTTATGGGGTCCTTAACCTTTTCCTTATCATACTTATTATATTGTTTTATAATATGGAAACTTAAGGCCAATAAGGAGTGTTTTCGCATTTAAAGTTTAAAAAGATTTAAACCGCGTTTATAAAGAAGACCAATTTGAAAAAACACCTTATTCTACTTGATAATATTCTAAAATTATTGACGTTCCAATCGCAGCTTGATAATTTACCTCCTCGAGATTCGCGTGCGGGCCTTTATCGATTATATTGAAACAATGTTCCGGATCAAGGGAAAGACCGATCATAATTCGGCCGATATCCTCAGGAGCGCTTTCCGTCACGTCCCACACCCTTTGCTTCTCCGACCTCACGTACAAATTCGAAATTCGTTTGCCCAGGCCTTCCTTGAGCACTGCACAGATCGTTTTTATCGCCTGTGCTCTTCTGTCCGGACCGTAGTCCAGTTTGTCGTTCGAGGATGATTGGTCCTCGACGACTTTCTCAATCACGCTCGTATCGTTGAAGCTTGAGGAGAATATTTCCATAAGTCAGAGGCGAGAGGACGACAATTCGTAATGGAGGATTGTCGTTGATTCTCACCATATCAAGTTATCGAAAGTTCTGTAAAACGGCACGGGCCTCATGAACAGCGCCTGAAAACCGTCGAGATTCGGATCGTCCAGGGTCTTGACCGCACGCTCGGCCTCGCTGCATATCCAGCGATAAGTGTCGACCGACAAATGGGCCGCGAGGTTGTGATAGCCACTGGTGTCGAGGAACACGCAGTCGTAGTGCTTGTGATAATCCTTGACGCGCTCTTCGGTCCCCGGGCACATGCTCACTCCCTTTGCACTCCAGTCGCTCAGCGCTGCGAACAATTACGGAACAAATTGAAACTTTTATTTCGTCAACCGAGTCGCGTTAAACAAATTTCTTCTTGAGTTAAGGCCTTAGGCCACAGTAACGGGTATAAAATCATGTGCGAATTTAACAATTTTTTCTCGTATGAAAAAGTGATTCACTCATAAAATTAATTACACATCTATTTAGATGAATATCAAACTGTTAGAATTTCTTTTTTCGATGTACGAAATGGCCGACTACTAATATTTTCTTTTGTTGTCTTTTTTTTAGGCGCTCCGCGGCGTGACATTTAGCATCCACAATTTTTTACCTAGAACAAAAAACAAAAATTCTCGTCAATCTACATTAGAATACCTAGAGAAGTACGTATGGAATTTAGAAAATATTGTTTTATTCAAAAGTTGCAGGTATTTGAACTTAAGAAATGAATTTGCAGTGAAAAATTTCGTTATAAGGGGGCATCCATAAATTACGTGAGGTGATTTTGGCGATTTTTCGACCCCCCCTCTCCCCCTGGTGAGATGTCGTGAGATTTTCCTCGACCCCCTCCCCCCTCCCCTAATCTCACGTGAGATTTTTCAAAATGCATACGTTCACGGAAAAAAAATTGTAGTAGAAGTAACTGCGGTTGTAGTACCATTTACTCCACAATGTAAAGTAGTAGGGAGATTCTCCCTACGTGATAAAAATTACGTGATTACTAAAATTACGTGATATTTTCCGAAGCCCCCCTCTCCCCCACGTGAGATTGGGTGAGATTTCGCTCGACCCCCTCACCCCCCCTAAACGCGTCACGTAATTAATGGACGCCCTCTAACTGCTCGTAAAGCGCTTGTAAAATGAAAAGTTTTCGATCAATCAGAAATTCCGTACGCACTTCTCTGCGAAATGCAATTAGGAACATAACTTTGAAATTTGAAGTAAATCGAGTGAAAATTGTTAAATTTATTTGTCACGCCAATTGGAAAAAAGCTGTTTCGAGAAGTTTCGAGTAGTCGGCCATTTTGTACAACGAAAAAAAAAGATATATTTTCTAACAGCTTGATATTCATACGAAATAGATGTGAAATTAATTTTATGAGTGAATCACTTTTTCATACCAAAAAAAATTGTTAAATTCGCACATGATTTTATACCCGTTACTGTGGCCTAAGGCCTTAAACAAGAAAGATCTGTATTTCGCAAAACGCGTTTTTCTCACAAGGACTGCTGTTCGGGTCTCGACGGCCCGAAATAAAACAAGTTGACTGGAACTAAACTCAAAATGTTCATAAAACGGGTTTTCGTAAAGTGGGCAACGATAATTTCGAATTGACAAACTTTTTCGAGCGAATTTTTCGTTATTTTTTTTACTCGTAATCGATAACACAGAAGATGATTGAAAAAATGATTGGTGGTACTTGTCGCGCAAACTTGTACAAATTAAGGCGGGATGTATATTGACAACGATCAAAAAATCATTTTTTTTTCAAACGATAGAATTATATACGTAGAATATTTTGCTACGGTTTCAAAGCGAAATTCGAAAAACTTCAAACGTTACAGCCCGTCAACGACATGCCTTACCGCTCGGAGCGCACGCCGCAGGTAGAAGCGAGAGCGCAAAGAGGCATGCAGAGATAGACGAAATGTAAGTAAACTAACAATTAACAATTACTAATTAATTGGTTACGACAAGTAGCTAGTGAAATTTAATTCACTCTGTGTAAACGTTAAACGGGTTTTTCTCAAAACTGCATTTTCGAAATTCGCGTGCCGGATTACTCAAAAACTATTTAGCCGATTAGGTTGAAACTTGGTAGAAATATTGGTAATATGGCTACCTTCTAGTTGACGAGAAATGTTTTTGAAAAATAAAGAAACAAACTCCGTTTTTAATACAAATTTTACGGATTTTTTTTTTTTTTGTAAATGCGTGGAATTCTCTTAAATTTGCATGTTTTTCAAATTTGAATTACTGTCCAACAGAAACTATACCGTTCTAACTGAAAATGTTTTGAATTAGTTTATTCCGAAAACGAAACGTTACCCAAGTTGATCCAGACGTTTCTGACGATTTGATAGCTGCTCATAAACGTATTGAGTTTCTTCTCGAGCAGCAGATACAAAACGTACATAGTGATGATGTGATTGTTGAACGATTCGTGAGAAACGTTCCCTTGTCTCTGTCTCAGCCAAATTTTCAGCAATACAATGCCGTCCCTCACGTTCGGATATTCCCCGACGATTTTGGCGCTCTGTGCGTTCGTCTGCGCCATGACGAGATCTCGAAGAACATTGGAATTGTAGTGCGGTGTGGGCACGAGTGATTCGCCCTCGGCGGTTTTCTCGTCACGTAGATACCAGTCGGGTCGCACGCTGTTCTTGTGCGGCAAAAATCGACTCAGTTTGAAGCTACCCTCTTCGGCAGCAAGATGCACGTGAATCGCGACTCTTTTCCCCAATCGGCCGCACGGAATTACGCGCAATACAGGCGTCAGAGCGTTTCCCACGAAGTTTTTGCCTGTCGCGAGCTCCTGATCAAAATGGACCGACAGCCAGGACAGGTAGAGGGCTCTCTTCCGCGCGTAGCGATAATTCTGGTAGTCGAGCTTCTGGAAGAATTTCGAAGGCATCTCCGTCATGACGTCTATTACGACGTCTGGACCTGTTGTACATCCCAGGGAGTAGGAACCGACGACTCGGATGTCCGACGGTTTCGAGAACTTGAAGACGCCCTTTTTGTCAGCAGGAATGTTGGGTCGGGGAACTTTAACGCCCTGCAACTCTGTCTCCGCCGATTTGAGCTGGAAAGAAAAATGGAGGATCTCGTAATATCTGGCTGCTTTTCTGCTATACTTCAGCAAAATTTTCAAAAGATTCGTGAAAAAGTGTATTGCCAATATGAATATCTTGCTCACGGAAAATTCCTCTGACTCGTCTATCGACATGACGCTCTTCTTGAATTTGTCGAGCCAAGCTTCGAAAAGCTTCCTGTACTTGTCTTTGAGCCTCGTCGCGTTGAGGACCTCTTCGATTTGCAGCCTGAACAAATTCGAGTGAAACAGCGTCTCGGTCTCTCTCAGTTGATTCAACTCTTCCACAGTCGGTTGTTTGAAGAGATGCTTGTCGCTTTTGAATTTTTTCTTCTTTTTGGCTCCCTCTGTATCCTCGGCGTTCGCGACTCGTTTGTTGCTCTTGGGCAAAGATTCGTCGGAGGCCTCGCTCTCGCGGTCATTTTCGTTGTCGTCGAAGGATAAATTATCGTCCGACAAGTCCCCAGCTTCGTTCTCGACGTTCGCTTCCTCCTTTGACGGAAAAAATGCTCGTTAAATTGCGTTAGAAATCAAGCGGATACGTCGAGCGCGTATAGTACCTCGGAAGTTGATGGTTTCTTCTTCCCCATTACGGTGATCGGCAAATAATACGGATCTGTATTTATATCTGCTATTGAGGATTTATCATATTTTTTTGGCCTTGGGACGATCTGCTTCAACAAAAAATATTACTCGCCTGTGCCATGCGCGATAAACCGCGCGTATTTTAGGTTATGGCTGCTCGCACGTGGTAAATAAATATATGCTAAAAGCCCATCTTACTGTATAGAGTCGCAGCGTGTTCGTTAGTCGGTCAGTGGCGTCGAATTTTTTATTTTTTATTACTTGGCGTCAAGACGCTGCCGCGTCTTTTGATCGTTCTTGATATAAAAACATCGTGGTCCGGAGTTGATCGATGGGCCGGCAGGTGACGTCACCGAGAAGTGGCGCGAATTTTGAAAGCACATCGCCCTACGCGCTTTTTGAAACTCACAAAAACGCCAATTGCATGAAAACGCTTATTATTTTTCAGAACGTAAGTACAATCTTGATCGGCCGGCGGTAAGGTAGTATCCTTCGTTACCGGTCTTTTTTTCCTTCGCAGAATTCCCTGTTTTTGCACCGGCGCCACCGTATCAGTTTTGCAATTTTTGTAATATTCGGTCATTTCGCTAATCGTTCAATTTTCGATAATCCGAAAAAATAAAATTATCACTACGTTAAAGCGTCAATAAATATGTTGACTTTTCTCAGTAGACGAATCGCGCACAAGGTACAATCGAAAAGTCAATCGAACACTTCGCTGGCCCTGAATTCCATTGTTGCACAATGTCATAGGGGTTATAGCCGCAGCAATTTTCTTGGAACATTTTTAGCAATTTTTCAATGCAAATAATTATTACGTCGTCGCCAGGGTATCGTAGGTGGGATCCGCCGTTACGCGCAGCAGTCAAGCTCGAGCGCCACGAGTCAGAGCCGGGTCGATGGAAACGTACCGGGCCTAAGCGCAAAATGCGTATCCGTTCCGAACGAACGTAAGTACTCCGGATGCATTTTCTTTGAGGCACCTGGACGATGTTGCCGATATTTGCCAAGTCGTCTTTACAGTCCGGTGCGCAAAATTTATTTGAAAAATTATACGAGCGCTGTTGGTCAACCCTTTGGTGGCTGGAACATTCCAAAGAGATTATCGAAAATATGACATCCCGTGGGTAGATTGAAAGTATCCACATTATTCTTACAGCCGTCGGACCCGGAGCTTCAAAAGACAAGGAATACAAGAATCCTGAATATTATTGCTACCACAAAGACAGCTTCGCCGAGGCGGAGATAGAGATGGCCAAATTTAGACTGCCGGCTCCATCCAATAAGCGGAAATTCGTTCCCCAATAACTATAGAGTAATTGCACAAGAAAAATCAACCGCTCTTACGTCGGACATCAAATGCCAAAATAGTAAAACATCTCATTGTATTTCATAGACGAGAAATTTGAGATTGTATAAAGAATGTACAAATACATAAGATACGTCGATCGCATTCGAGCCCAACACTGTTCAATTATTTTTCTACAATACTCCGCACTTTGATACAACAATTCTGAGGGTCGGTTTTCCAGTCCCTGTTCCGTATACCTCCAGCTGCGATAATATAAAAAGATATGCCAATTATTGATGAGAAAACGCAAATCGGTTGCGCTTACTTTTATTCTTGTCTACAAAAAAAATACTCATTTGAATTCTTATTTATAAAAAGATACTCATTTTTATTTTCTTGTATAAAAAATACTTATTTTCATTTTGATGCATAAAAATCAATTTTTATGTAATTCAATATTTCATTCAATTTTCAGCAAAGGGAAGATCGCTAGACGTTGAAGATTGCAAGGTTGGAATGCAACAAAATTTAATTCTTCAAAATTCAAATATTTTCGGCCGATTTGGGCTATGAAAATCGCTTGAACGTTTCTCTGTATTGTTATTAGAAATTTACGACCTCAATTTAGGAAAGGAGGCTTTGGGAATGACAAAAGTGGAGAAAAAATATATCGGTGCATTCCAACGATGAAAACTTCGTCACAGATCGCTCAGATTTCATTTGCGTATCAAAAACTACTTATTTTTATTTTTACGTATAAAAAGAATACTTTTTTCGATTTTTACGTATAAAAAAATACTTTTTTCGATTTTTACGTATTAAAAAATACTTGTTGTGACATTTTATTCGATTATTAGATGAGAGAAGATCGTTGAAAATGTCAATACCTCCTTAAGAGTGGAAAGACCACCGACTACTTTGCCAAAGACTACTCGTCTCCCATCCATGCTTTTCAACCGTTTAAAAGTCAAATTGAACTTGGAACTGTTGGAATTTTTGTCGAATCCGCAAGTGGACAAGATCCCTCTGTCTGAATGTTTCAGTTGGAAATTTTCGTCCTCGAATTTACCGCCGTAAATAGAGGCTTCGCCGGCACCGTTGAATTTCTCGACGTCGCCACCTTGGCACCAATAGCCTGGTAATATACGATGGAAAGGTGTTCCCCTGGAAGAGACAGCGGACGATCAACGAAATGAATCAAATACGACGGTGTTTCATTATTTGTACGGACTGGTAAGAGAGTCCGTCGTAGCCCTTGCAAAAGGACAGAAAGTTTTCGCAAGTTTTCGGTACGACATCGGCGAACAATTGGAAAACCAGTTTTCCCAACTTTCTATGGCTGCTCTCAATTTCCACCTCGAAGTAACATCGCGGTCTCGAGTAATCCACTATCGTCTTGGTCAGAGATTTTTTTTTCGAGTTGCGCGGAGACTTTGAATGTTTTGTCGAGTGTTTCCTAGAGAAGTGCTAATTTATCGACAAGCGTAAGAATAACGATCCTTGGAAGCCTTCATCCGCGAATTACTCGGGAGATTCTTTGGCCGCTCGGGATGCTCTCCATTCTCGCATCAAATCAGCCGTGCAATATAAACCGGTGGCTTGCTCGATTCTCGTCATCAGTTCCTTATTTTCCTCGACGATCCGGTCGAAATCGTTTTGTTTTTCCGCCAGGGCACTCGCGTTCTTGAATTCTCTGTTCCAGCAATCGGTCGAGCCCTGTACGTGATGTGGGTCAAAATTATTATTCTGCTCTCAATAATCAGATTTGTTATTGATAAATTTATCAAAACAAGTAATAATTGATTATTGATAAATTTATAGATAACAAAAAATTATTTATTTTGTTACAAATTCATCATAAAATAATAATTTATTACAAAAAATGTATCAATAACAAATATTTTATTATTATCAATAACATTATTATTCCGCGCTCGACGACTAGAAATCTGTAAAAGTGCGAAAAATAAAGAAAACTTGCACCCATGCGGTGAATGGTATTGAGCCTCTTTACAAGCTCATAGTTCTCTGCGTCGATCTTCAAGATCGCTTGGGCATCAGCCTCGAGGCGCTGTGGCTTGTAATAGGCGTCGATCGTTATTGCCGGTGGTTTGTTGTCGATTTTCGGCATCACGTTCGAGGTGTCGAAGAAATTATTTTCGGGGGATTTTCCAGTCGCGCTGCGTCTCTTTGAACCATGGCCAAATGTAGGCACCATACGATCAAATAATTCAAGAAAAAATGTTGCAACTGTCGTTACGGAATTTTCAATCCTAACATATATACAAATAATTTTACTTTGCCTCGGATTTTCGGTGATGTAGACTTTAAAATTTTGGCGGACGCGCGTTTGCTGGATTTCTTCATGATCTTTGCGCGACCAGTTAATTGAGGTCAATCGAAATATTAACTGAAAATGAAAACTGTCAAATGACACCACGAAAACGACAGACAAAGGCGAAAGAACAAGAGTCCGAATAATTGTGATTCTACTGTACACAGATTTGTTCTGTTTTTTTGGCAACGCCGGAATCCATCATGGCGACTAGTGGGTCTTTTTGCATTTTTGTCGGTAATGGTTGACAAGTTACAACTTCCAGTATTTACCGGTGCTAACTCTCATCTAAGGTATTTTATACCACTCGCCGGTCCTATAATCGTAGTTTAGGCAGGGTTTCGAAACAAATTAATCGCGGTCAATGCGCATAGCTGTAGTAAAGTTTATGGCATGCAGAAGGTCAACATAACCTCACAAATTTTCCAACCCAATTTTCTCATAGATGGTTAAATTTTTTAGGAAAAACAAAGCATGAGGCTCTGGAGATTTCCCTGACGCAGAGCTTGATGATTTCCTTTTGTCTTAAATATTAATCATTTCTGAAGAATCTCAGTTCGAAAATTTCAGCTATCCCTCTCGCACTCATATGTCACGTGGTACATCTACTTCGCCTTAAGGGCATGTACAAGGTCAACATAACCTCACAAATTTTCCAACCCAATTTTCTCGTAGATGGTTAAATTTTTTAGGAAAAACAAAGCATTAGGCTCTGGAGAATTCCTTGACGCCCAGCTTGATGATTTTCTTTTGCCCTAAATATTATTCATCTCTGAGGAATCTCTGTTCGAAAATTTCAGCTATCTCTCGCGCACTCATATGTCACGTGGTATATCTTCTACTTCGCCTTAAGAGTTGCCCTGTGCAGCGATTCTCGGATTAGAACGACAGCAATAGTCAACAGAAATTTTTTGTACAGATTTTTAAAATTCATACGAAATATGTCAATGTTTTTCAGAAACGGGCATCTTACTTAAAAAAATATGATCGAAAAAAGCAATAGATATTATATCGTTGTGAAATATTGAATAGCTCTTGTAATACATAAAATATATATTTTTTAAACATTTCAATACGAAGAAACGTTTTTATAAAAAATGAGTTTTAATAAAAATAAACTTTTTAATAAAATTTCAAGAAATTTGAATGAACAGGTAACTTCAATAAAAACAAAATTTGTGATTCATTTTGATGAAATTTCACCAGGGGGAAACTTTCAAACACAAAGAAGTTTTAATAAAAAGAATAAATCTTCATTCGTCTGGAAATGTTTTATAGTACCTATATTATTTTCTATATTTTAATTGTTCTACTCTTATTAATTTCTCAAATTGATTGATATTTTTTGTCGGGCGTGATAAAAACAAACCCAAACAAAATGGCAACAAAACGTCGACTCTCCTTTCCTTTTAATTATATTAATTTTCTCATTGTTCAAATATTATCAACACATTCAACATACTTTATAATAAATAAAATATACTTTTTCTAAAAATATCAATACTTCTGAAAAGTAATCTGCAAACCCTTAAGGCGGAACATCACTGTGACGGGTAATAAAAATCGATTTTTTTTGCATTTTCTCAAAGTATACATCTTCACGAACAAGAGAAAACATGTGCAAGTTGAATTATTGAATATTGGCCAAGTTACAGACGATTTAGTGAGCGCAGGTAGTGCAACGATTTGCGTATGCTAAAACGTTCGATCGTTTTTCTCCAAACGACTTTTCTCGACGTGACCCGAATCCTGAGTCTAGCTATAATTGTCCGATCCTTCATTCGAAAAAAAAACCAAAATTTTCGTAATTGCAATAGCTATCGTTGTACGTATCCGTTCCCTTTAATTCAGTATTCTTAAGCCACCGAATATAAGTAATAATTTCGCTAGGATTGCATTTTTTTACGTAACAGGACACGAAAATTTCTGGCAGTTTTAAATCTCGACGTTAATATGAAGACACGAGCCATTCGGGTGAAGAAATTCGAGTGAAATAGCGTCTCCGTCTCTCTCATTGTCGGTTGATTCAACTCTTCCGCGCTCGGTTGTTTTAAAGCCGACAAAAATACGAACACTACGCGGCGCTAGTGATACGCATAAAACCACTTTGACACGTCGATCCTATAATCTTCGGTTATTAGACAACAATTCGAAACAAATTAATTGCGCTCAATGCATAGCTTTAGTCGTGAGAAGGTAATGGATCGTCTCATTGAGATGGGCGGATCCAACTTTTTCAAAAATGAAAATGAACGAGAGGTTAAGTGCACGACCGATCTGGGAGGTCTTGGGTCATACGTATATGACGAAGAGGGATGGGAGAGAGTAGCGGAAGACGACCAGAGATACCTACTGAAAGTAGTCGTCTGCATCGATTGTAAGGTGTACGCGGAAGATGGACAGAAACACTCTCACGAGGACGTCACCAACAATAAAGATGTACCTGGTTGTAGATGGAGGCCAGACACATTCGCCGGGCGCAAGGGAGATTTCGCGCTTAGCTATACCCTCTTACCGGTCAGCTTCTGAGTTCTGCCTCGTCTGCCCGGCTTTCCGCCTTGGATTTCTCAACTCTGGTAATCTAAAGCGGAAGTGTGATGCTGACAGACAGAACAAGGAACAACACATGCTCAACGGGAACATACACGTTGATAAAGATGATACGACTTCGGAAGGGCAGTTGTTGGAGCAGCTTATAGCTTTAAGCCGCAACCTACCCACTTTCCCAGAAAAACCGCATGCCACGATTTGCCAGATGCAGATCGATGCTACGAATATGATACCGCTAGACTACTATACAGACTCAAAACATCCGCCAGAGGCTTTTCCCTCTGCCGATGGAACATTGCATACCCCTGTCTTCTATGCAGGTGACCGCAACAAGAAACTCTGGGAACACGATTGCAACTGTTCAGAAATGGATCCTAGAGGCCAATGGATTGATGATGACGACGTTGATGAAATATGGTGTCTAGAAGCAAACTGTGCAGATACCGTGCACATAGCCGAATGCATCTCCATTAATAATCAGAGGGAAGAGAGGGTGGCACGGCTATACAGTTTTGGAGGTCCCGGGGAGGAGGGACCTCACGGTGCCTGGGGTTCTGTGCCCGACGGTTTGTTCGATGAGACGGGATGGCAAGCTATAGGTATTAGTCATGGTTCAGAACATGGTAGGCTTGTACTGAGCGAACTGGGAAAACGCTACGTACACAAGCTGACAAAGCCTCCTCTTTCCCGAGACGTGCCACCACTTGTTGATGCACTCGTTCAACACGCTGATAGGAAGGCAGACTGGAGGATGCTCGGCCTCCGGATAGCTTTGTACGATGATCTCCGAGAGCCGAGGATCACACAACCTACCGGTGTCGACCATGTCATAGCTCGCAAGGACTTTTACCGGCGTGACAACATAAGACGGAGTGGGCTGAGCGGATTCCGTGCTGCATTTGTAGATTTTACGGTCATTGACGAGGCATTCAGGACAGAGGAGAAGATAGTGTCTCTAGGAAGCGAAAAATGGAGCATGGATCAGTGTATCGTTATCGGTCTGCCTATCGACGGATCCCAGCCAACAGCTGGCCTTGAGGCGTGGATTCTATCGCATCTCCCGTTCCCCCTACTGGAGGTGGCAGAGACTTTCGATCTACAGAAATTTAGTGATGGGGAGAAACGCGATAAGTGCTATGTAACGTACCTAAGGAACTCCGGTTTGA
Source organism: Ophion ellenae (assembly GCA_963210295.1). Lineage (NCBI taxonomy): Eukaryota > Metazoa > Arthropoda > Insecta > Hymenoptera > Ichneumonidae > Ophion > Ophion ellenae. Next base: position 48,874,528 of record OY723388.1, on the reverse strand, counting down.
TTAGTATCCCGGAGATATCTACAAACATTTTGTTCGTCGTCCCAACCCCCTCGGTTACTGATGTTCATATCGGAGGTGCTCTCTTTCCAGTGTACTCTAAAATCCGTACCTCCCCCGAGCACTTTGTATATATTCACAATTTTGACACCAACATTGATGCCATTCTGAAATCTGCGATGAGGTGTGAAACCACATTGCGAAGCAGTTTTTCAACCTTTGCCAAAACCTACTTCAATACAGGTTTTAACTGGCTTGAGATCGACCAAATCGTTAGCGGTATCACTACGCGATGGCCCAGGAGGGCTGATGGTGAGTGGTCGCGATCCGGGCGTACGGTCTATGTCTCCGGACTGTCCCGTAGCGAGACTGGGTTTATCAAACAAAACCTTAACTCGAGCCCAGTGTATGACGCTGAGAAGGACGTCCCCCTTCTCCAGAGATATTTGTGGGCTGGCGAACTGGTCAACTCCTGGGACCAGATGGTATCATCGCGGTCAAAAGCAGAAATGTATCCTTGTTTGCAAATCGGTGGGTGGAACCTCACGGCGGAGTTGTTACTCGTATCAGGTATTGCACTGTACGTTACTGAGAATGTTGAGGACGAGGTTCTAGTTGAGGCTCGTGCCAAGAACAGCGGTCACGAACGGTTAAAGAGAGGAGGTATCCAGAGGTACATCGTGGAGGAATGGAAGAGCTGGGTCGGATTACAGGAGCATCTCGCGCGGGCCTGGGAAGACTACGCCTTGACCTTTGAAATAATAACTGACGGACCCTGCCCCAATGGTCAGTTGGGTGCAAAAGCATTGCTGGAGCGGATCGTCGGGCAACACCTTGGCTGGTGTTGGAAAATCCGCCGCCATTGTCAGCCGGGGGATTCTACTTTAACAGGGATCAGGACAAGTAGTTCATGGTGGGGCAGTAGAGTATCCCGCGAGTGGAAAAAGACCGACCTTGGTGAAATAACGGGGGATGGATACCTAATGTCTCACTATTGGATGTACTGGGCCGACAGTAGGGTCACAGAGAAGGGACGGGATCCGGATAAACTGCTAAAGGTTCTGAGGCGGCACTTAATGAAAGTAGATTGGCTACGGTGGGGTGCGCATTCAGAATACCGAGGTCGGATACCGTATGATTTTCTTTGTGAAAGTCCCCTAGATAAGCCATTCTATGAGGAGTATCCAGGCGTGAAATTTCGCCTGTCTACTAATCGTACCAAGAGCCTGTACACTAAGGCGGGGTGGTACAATGAAGTATCGGGTGGCAGTGAATTTACATGGGGGTGGGGTGCGCCCACGTACTATGTAGGAAGCTGGGCAGATAATGTGCTTATCATAATGCTTGACAGGCAGCAGGCTGAGGGTCTGGCTTCTCCGGTCATCGCCGATGGATTCTGGCTGTCTTGTGGACCTGGGGCGCCTACCGGGTCGTCCAATGAAGAACCGTCTGTGTTTGTGCCAGAGAAGTTGCAGTTTGCATAGTTAGGATGCAACGAACATTTATAGTTCTGAATTCCTTTAATTTCTTGTTATATTTTCAGACCGGAACGTACGGAATACCGTTCGGCGGTCTCGGTATATTTTTGTTTGTGCTTTAGCTCCACTCGAGTTGTATCAAGTCTTTCAATATAGAGGACTAAGTCCGTGGATTCAAAATGTGTATGCACTATTTCTTTGCTCGCAGTATGAATGCAGCATGTTGCTTTTGTATTAGGTCTATGCATCCGTAGCGAATATCGAGTAAATTTCAAACGCACAATATTTATCAAAATAAACGATTTTAATCAAGGAAAAATGATCCACCCTGTTCAATGACTTTCTGCCACCTTACCACGAGCTTTAGTCTCTCTCTTTTATAGAATTTCTGAGGTGTTTGGGCAAAGAAGTCATCTGAGTGGTTTTTGAGGAAGTCCAGGGTACTGAAGGCTTTATTGATGAAATTGTTCTGTAGCGCCCTGAACAAGTGATCATCTGAAGGTGCAAGGTCCGGACTACATGGTGGGTGCAACAAAACATCCCACCCATGCTGCAATAACATTTTCCGGGTCACCAGAGAAACGGGTAGTCTAGCGTTGCCCTGGTGGAACACAACGCCTTTCCCATTCGCCGATACGGCCCGCTTCTGATCGATTGCTCGCTTTAATTTCGCCAGTTGTGAGCAGTACTTGGTCGAATTAATCGTTTCGTTGAGTGGCAGCAGCTCATAATAGACGATTCCTTTCCAATTCAACCAGACACAGAGCATGACCTTCTTCGGGTGGAATCCAGCCTTGCGACCGTTTGAGCAACCTCTCCGCGCTTCGACCACGATCTTTTTCGACTGACATTGTTGTAAACAATCCACTTTTCACCACCAGTAATCATTCGCTTTAAAAATGGTTCGCTTTGATGGCGTTTGAGCAGCAAATCGCAAGCTGAAATTCGGTCCATTAAATTCTTTTCGATCACGTCATGTAGCACCCAAACATCAAGCTTGATTACCATCCCAAGCTTCCGTAAATGTCTCGAAACAGTTGATTGGTCAATATTGAGGGTATGTTCAATCTCTGTAGTCATCAAATGCCGGTCGGAGTCGATGAAAGCCTTGATTTTATCGACATCAGCCATGACCGGAGCGAGGAGTATCTTTGAAATCAAAATTTCCACAACGAAATTTCGTAAACCACTTCCGACACACACTTTCGCTCACGCCATTTTCTCCGTGCACGGTGCATATCTTTTTGTGAGGTTGCGACGCGTTTTTGCCTTTTCGGAAATAAAAAAGCGAAATGCATCGAATATCCACGTTCTTTCCTTCTATGTTCAAAATATAATGAAACTTCCTATACGTCACGGATCTCGATGGATATTTTTTTAAGTGTGAGCACAAGTTTTCGCTTTCCCTTAATATACGTCACGGATCTCGATGGATATTTTTTTAAGTGTGGGCACACGTTTCCGCTTTCCCTCAATATACGACACTTCATATGGTTGACGCATGTGCGAGCGGAGAAACAACTGCGAACGATATCTGTCGGAATTTCGCTACGGACTTATGCATAGACCTAATATATTCGGAACGTACGAAAGTCGACGAAAATGTATCATGCGAGTTTCGGATAAAATGTGTTTTCATTTCATCCCACAAAAATAGTAACGAAAATTAACAAAAACGAAACAAAATGCGTTACACACTATATTTACACACTATATATTTATATATATATATATATAAACGCGCACTTGAATAATCAAGGACAAATATCAGATCATCGATCGATGCGCTTCACGATCGATCGGCCGCTGTTTCGAAGCACAATTTATTTATTTTTTGTCGCGGCAAATAATTCCTACGCGCATGTAACTCACGTCTCAATCTCTTTCGTAGTCGCAATACTTACGAATATTATTGTCAATTTTTTCTTATTTCGTTTGAGAATGACTAAGGAAATGCGAGATATCGTTCCTTTTGTTTGTTGTTTTACTTGACACCTAGTAGGGATTCGGCGACTCCGAGATAGTAGACGGTCTGAGCAATTCCAAAGAGTGGCGCGATGACGATCATACGACAGGCACCGCCCTTGAAAAATGCGGTTGGCCCCTCGTTCTTCAACGTTTTCCTGAAATTGTTCAGGTCAATTGGTAAACGTTCTGCGAATGTGCGAATTTAACCATTTTTTTCGTACGAAAAAGTGATTCACTCATAAAATTAATTACACATCTACTTAGGATGAATATCAAGCTGTTAGAAAATATATATTTTTTTTGTTCGATGTACAAAATGGCCGACTACTCGAAACTTCTCGAAACAGCTTTTTTCCAATTGGCGTGACAAATAACTTCATCAATTTTCACTCGATTTACCTCAAATTTAAAAGTTATGTTCCTGATTGCATTTCGCAGAGAAGTACGTACGGAATTTCTGATTAATCGAAAACTTTTCATTTTATGAGCAGTTTATGAGCAGTTTTAACGAAATTTTTCACTGAAAATTCATTTCTTAAGTTCAAATACCTATAACTTTTGAATAAAACAAAATTTTTTAAATTCCGTACGCACTTCTCCAGGTATTCTAATGTAGATTAACGAGAATTTTTGTTTTTTGTTCTAGGTAAAAAATTGTGGATGCTAAATTTCACGCCGCGGAGCGCCTAAAAAAAAAGATAAAACAAAATATTAGTAGTCGGCTATTTTGTACATAAAAAAATATATTTTCTATCAGCTTGATATTCATACTAAAAAGATGTGTAATTAATTTTATGAGTGAATCACTTTTTCATACGAAAACAAATTGTTAAATTCGCACATGATTTTATACCCGTTACTGTGGCCTAAGGCCTTAATTGCACGAGTTTTATCGCTGACTGGAGAAACGTGGATTAGTCCGTACCCGATGCAATCGAGCACGCCGTTGTACGTGGGCTCTCCGGGTGCTTTGTTTATCGCTTGGAGTCTCGTTTTGATGACGTCGAAAGGATTCACCATGAGAGCGGCAGTCGAACCGGCGCAACAGCCGGCTAGGAATGAACACCAGAATACGGCTGGAAAAAAAAGATATCCGATTGAATTGTCAAGTAAATCGGCGTTAATGCGAGAAAGAAAAGCGTACAATTCTCGATAGCACGAACTTACAAGAGCCATCTTCGCGTTTCGGTCCGAGACCGTTCAGTCTCGCGAAAAGTGGGAAATATATGACGGAAAAGGTGACGTCCCTGAGGGCGGTTGCACCCGTGCCTTGATAAAGTCCTAAAAGTCCTTTTCTCTTCAACAAGTCCGTCGTCAGTGACCAGGCAGACACCTTAGGCACTGTTTGGCCAGCTGCGAGAAAAATGAAAATTCGGTTTTCGCGGTCGAACGTCGCGGGCTTTGCCTCGAAGGGTCGAAAAACGACAGTTTTTTGTTCGGTTAGGCAAAACGAGGTCGGAAAATCCCAAATGAGCAACAATTCGCTCTTGTGACGTGTCAAAATCGATGTCTTTCAATTCATTTGAATAAAAAAATGTAATTCCCGTTTCAAAAATCTTGGATCGTCGGATTTTTAATTGTGTACCAGACTTTGCCGCGGCGGCGACGCGTCCAGCGTCCTGCATCTGAATCTTCAGCAATTCCATGGGTGTAGTGATGACTATCTGGCAAGCCCCGGCCGAGCCACCAGCCAACATTTCACGTCCAAGTGGCAGCGGTTGTCTGCATATTGCGAACAAAATTATGCAGCGGAGAATTAGTTTTGCGTGAGCTCAGCATCACGGATAGTGTATGGGTGTGCGCGTGACTACGATCTATCGAGCTATGTACAGCGCCATGATGGGATGAGACGATACAAATAAAAGGTAAACTTATCAGGTTGAAAAACAAAATCATCGCGCGATTAGGGAAGATTTTGCGAGTGAAAAAACAGACAAAAATGTTGTAGCGCAATAAGTGTGTAACCGTGATATCGTACTGATAGTGTATGAAGTTGCCAAGATTCATGTCGGGTGCTATAAAACGCGCGGATGCTTTGCGATAAATGAACGGGAAAATCTTCGAGTCAGATTTGCGTTAAGAGCTGCACTGTGCAGCGATCCTCGGATTGCAACGACAGTAATAGTCAGGAGAATTTTTTTCTACAGTCTGAGTGTCCGCGTTGAGTTTTTTTTTTAAATTCATACCAAAGATGTCAATGTTCTCCAGAAACGAGCATCTCCGGTTACTTAAAAAAATATGATTGAAAAAAGTCATAGATATTATATTGTTACGAAATATTGAATAGCTCTTGTAATACATAAAATATATTTTTACTTCAAACATGAATAAAACAAAGTTTCAATAAAAAGCAACATGTTAATAAAATTGTTTTTAAAGAGATTTCAATTAAAAAAAAAGTAATTTCAAGGGGCTAACCAGTGTGACACTTTCACAAAAATCGATTTTTTTGCCTTTTTCGATAGTTCATACTTTCAAGAATATCCTGTAAAAATTTTAAGGCCGTATCTCTATAATTTGATCTTGCAAAAATCGATGGTTAAATCTTTAAACGCGATTTTCTCGAAATGTGGTTTTTCAAATTTGCTGACGTGGTAACTCAAAGAGCAATTATCCGATTGACTTGAAATTTGAACTCAGTACTCTTGAATATATTTACTCTACAATGACGTAGGATATTTTTGATTGGATGAAAATGGACGATTTGGCATTGACAAAAACGACCATTTTATAGGCAAGAAAACAGACTTTTTTCTTAACTACGCCATTTTGTTGGATTTTGATATTTTTCGAAAATCCTACGTCATTGTACAGGAAATATCTTCCAGTTTGACGACATTCTTTTCTTTTTCGGTTTCAGCTACTCAGTCGGCCGGAATCATGTCAGCAGTGGAGGAACTTTTTTTTTGGCGCCTCCGAAGGCAGCTCATAAGTCGCTTGGATCTCAATATTTTTCTATGAAAAAATGATGTAATATAGATCAAATATAGCCAAATATATTCTTAATTTTCCGAAACATTTAATTGAGTACTTTTCTTTAAAAAAATTCCCGAAAATCACCCAAATTTTCCGCGTTCACACTGGTATAACCCCTTAATCCAAAGGAACTCTTTAATAAAAAGGAACGTTTTTATAAAAAGAAATTCGAATAAAAAGGGTAAATCTTTGTTCATCCGTAATTGATCTATAATGACCTCTATTAATTTCAATATTTTAGTTTTCCTATTTTTATTAATTTCTCAAATTGATCGAAATTTTGTTTTGAGCGCGATCAAAAGAAACTCAAACAAAATGGAAACAACGGATCGGACTCTCCTATCATTGTAATTATATTAATTATATCATTGCTCAAATATTTTTTAAATATTAAATTTATTCTACAAAAAAATGTATTTTCACTAAAAATATCATCACTTCCATAACGCAATTTGCAAACCCTCAAAATAGAGGAAGAATGTTTTTTCTTTGTTTTCCCAAGTAACGGGAAACGACAATTTCTGGAAATTGTAAGTCTCGACGTTAATTTGCATCTGGAAAAGGTACGTCTGAAAGAATTCCCCGAGATACGAGCCATTCCACTCCACACGGGCAAAAATGTCGCGTCTTCGATTATTTGGAGGAAGAAAAAAAAACGTGATGGAAAAAAAAGGATTCATTTTATACCTACTGGTCCGTAAACGCTGAGACGTGAAAGATTTAAACCGGAAGGATTCACGGCTGTTCATTTAGCGGTCGGTCGACGATAGGAGAATCCTGACGGTTCGAAATATCAATAAAAATTGTGATCTCTGCGCCGAGAGAGTAAGAGAAAGAAATTCCGGGACGTCAGCGGGTTGGAGACAACTAATTGGTTATGCGCAATATTCTCTCTGTCTACTCGGACGGGGGATTGGACAAAAATTAATGCCACGTACGGACAAAAAAAAGAAGAAAAAAAAAGAAAGAAAACGATGGTGGGAAATGCGATAAAGAGCGCAAGTTTGAGATTTTTGCAGCTGTAAATTTCTCTCACCCCGGGCCGGTGGACAAATAATGCCTGAACATGTCGTTCGCCGTCAGTTTTATCGCTTTTTCAGGCGTGATCAGCAGTATATTTACCGCGGATCCTCTGTACATCCCAAAGTATCCTTCGGCTTTGTACGTTTTCTTAAAACAATCGAACCTGCGGTAAAAACAATTAAAGTTGAACAATTAATTTCCTGATTTAATAAAAACTCACGCTCGTAGGGTTGGAACCTCTGTCACAGCATTACATTTCGTATAGAATTAACAATTGTTTATTTTTTATTTATATTTTATACAAGCAAATATTTTTCGTACTCACATAGAGGCGTACATCTTCTCGCCCTTGGGGCCCACCACTTGGTTTTGTAATCTAGTCTTCACTAGATCCAGTGGAAATACCACGGAGACTCCGATAATTCCTGCGATCCCTCCATTGACGATTTTTGGCAGTAGCCTGTGGGAAAAAGATCAAAATGAGACTGAATATTCCTGGCGGATTCAACGGAAGCTGTTTTTTCTCGCGTTTTAGGATACTCGCTTGAAGCGTTCGACTTGGGGCGACGCCGCTCCTTCTTTAGCCATTTAGACTGTTTTTTCTGCAACAGAAAAATGGAATTTTCAAGCTTTAAGAAAAAATTATGCAAAAAGTGCAGTAAAATCGAATCATACTCAAGTAAGCAAAAAATGGAATAAAAATGGATTGTGTTGGACTATCCGGACTGTGAATAGAAACACAAAAATCCTAATTTTCCATTACAACTTCAATCAATTATAATTCAGAATTTTGATTATTATAATAAAAACTTTGGTAATATCATATTGAATACATAACTAATTCAAGTTTTCTATTATTATAATGAATACTTTGATAATAAAATAATTAATACATAATTCAGGTTTTTGATTATCATTATTAATACTTTTAATCATTATTAAAGTAATACAGCAGGAAAAATATGTAAAACCGGCTATGGGAATAGTTCCAAACATACCAAACTGTATTTGGAGAATGGAATCGGAGTGCAGAGGGGTGGTAACAGAGGCCTGGAAAAGAGCGGCAAAATACCTGGTAGAAATAATAAAAATGTAAGAAGAAAGGTGGCCAAAGTGTGTGTATAAAAAGTAAGAGGAATTATCAACGGAAACCCATCAAAGTGGGCAGAGGACCTTGCCAATGTGAAAAGTAGGAGAAGACCGAACAGGGCAGGCAACAATAATAATCGAGGATGTGGGAGGAATGAAGCAAAAAGTCGAAAGGGGAATAAAAACCAAAATGGAACGGAAACTCTAGAACTGGTGCAGGATTGCTGAATGGACATACTGCAAGGGTATAAAGTCGAACCTCGATATAACAAAGATTTGTCCATTCCCTTCCGATAGACACCCGAAACCCTTATACAAAAACATAATAATATCCATTGTGCCCTAATTGCTAATTGCTTGTAAAAATGGCCCTAATTTGAACCTTTCTTTCTTTAAAAAGTATCCCTATATTTATACCACTATTTTTTTTTCAAAGAATATTTTAAACAACATGATCGCGATGTAACGAACTTCCCTAGAGATTCGTTATATCAAGGTTCGTCTGTAGGAGCAGAAGAGGAACACAGAAATGGGAAAATACTGGAAAACAAAGGAGCTCTGTACGGAAATGAAGGAGTTATGGGCAAGGATAAGGTGCAGGAATGATGGTGTTGAAGTTTGCATCGTTCGAATGCAACGAAAATTGTTTTACACTTTATTTTCAAGATTTTTATTATTATAGGCAATCTCTTTTTATAGATTTATCATGTAGATCGCTAAGTAAATATCTTAAAAAATGGTTGGAGGACTTTTGTAGGCGAAATCTGCCAAGAAATTTAATTCGTTGCAGTCCAACGATGCAAACTTCAGCAACATCAGGAATGTAGGGAAAAAGATAATGAGGGATGCGGAGACAGCCGCACAAGAGAAGGAGAGCATGGAACACATTTGTGGCCGTAAAGCAGCGCATGCAGAAATAAGAGCTGAAGTAGCGGAACAACTAGAAGAAGTGCTGGAAAATGAAGAGGAAAAGAACTGAGACAAAAATTAGAGGAACTAGTGAGGAATAAGCCCGCCAAAGAGCTATGTGCTTATATACCAGTTTGTAAAATGTTACAAAAATGTGTACATAATTAGTAAAAACGAATCTAAAGGAGGAGAGAAAGTGAGAAGGGCCTATGTGTAAACACCCTTAAAGGACATGGAAATAAAGACTAGTATACACTTAATATCATTAATTGAAAATAAGAAATCACACAACTTTGAACAATATTTCAATTATTATAGCGCAGAATAAAAAAAATGCAAATGAGTCAAATGATTGTCCACTATCCAAGAGTACTATACCCAGTTACTTTTTAATTTGAATGTAGAGCACGCACGCCGCACCCTATCAAATCTCATTGATAAAACTGGCTGAACTCCATGATACTTGGACATGAGATAAAAGTTACCCAATCCACGTCCCCATACGCTCCCTCATCTCTATCTTGTATCAACGAAATTGTAGATAGCGCTTCTTTAATCGTACAAGACAATAAGCGTGCACCACGCTCGTCACTTTACAAGCTACTCGATTAAATTTCGATCGATGATTGGAACAATTGAACGGAGTGCACGTCAATAAAATCGAAAAATGCCTGACCCACTTTACGAATGATAATTCATAAAATTCCATCGAATTTCGACATTATTTTTTGAAAATTCAGAAGTGTGACAGATCGACAATTTATAATCTTTCCAATAATGCAACGCGTATCGGTACGTTATGTCACATACAGTGAATATATTCACATTATTTCGCATAATATACGCGACTCGTGTGAGGTATATACATCGCCGCGTGTATATCCGCGAATTAAAAATAAGCAACATACGAGCTACAATAATAAAGTAACAACTTCGCGCCCAATTGTTGGCAAACGTCTTGACACCTTGAGTTTTGAATAAATATTTTTAGAATCAGCAAAATATAAACAGCGTGAACTCACCAGTTACGGGGACTCGGTCGAAAATGTTGACCTTGGAGCGTATTGTCCAAGTTCCCAGGCCAATAGAGCCTAAATTCCGGAAGCTCGTTTTTTTTTTTCCTCTTATTTACGAATATATTTATATATCTATATGTGTGTATATGTTCAACGATATGCTCTTAAATAAACCGATAACACTGCACCAAAGCTCGTCAGTACGTAGGAAGAAATAAATACGCGAATGAATTCGGTGGGCTCTTATCGATTGGAAGTCTTTGGAGTCGGAGACGTTGAGGGAGTACGAGCGTGCCAAATTTGAAAGTACACAAATTATAACTGTCGGCACGCGAGCCGCTTTTCGATGTTTCAGCAGGTTTCGAGCCTATTGACGGCCGCGACTGCTGTGACGCTCGCCCGTATCGTTGTGTGAGAAAAAAGATATTCTGCTCTTATCGTGTCAGCGAGAACGGCGGGAAATTCAAAATCGTCGAATCTCCCGAATCGACGAGTCCAATTGGCGAGAACGACTGCTCTCGGTCGGTATATGAACGATCGAGCAAAGTGAAATACAAAAAACGAGCAAAACGGATAGAGAGGTTCACGTGTACGCGCGATTGGAATGTATTTTGCGTCAGGGGTACGCGGGAGCTCCGAGAGATGGCGCCACCCGCCGGAGCGTCGCGCAATTTCGCGACCACGTTCCCCCACCGCTCGGATGATTCGCAAAATTCGCGAGTCAGTTTGGTCTTCGGTATCACGAAAGGGCTATGTCGTCTGTTGCGGTGGCCAAACGAAAAGCTTGATGGTTCGTGAACAAAAACAAACTATATTCGCCACGAGACTCGAAGTAGCAAATGCACTTTTTTTTTCTCGTCGCTTATTCATGCGGACGGAAACAAAAATGCAAATCGATGATTAAAGCGATATTCGTGTGAACAAGAAAAAAAACGAGAAACAAAAAGAACACGAATGAGGGAAACGATGTATGGGTGTTTACAGGAATTCACTGCTCGGTAACCCTCGGTTTGGGCTTGAAAGGGAGTTTCGCTTGCCGAGTTACGCGAGGACACGACGTATATATTTACACCTGCTATTTGCAAAGGTCGTTGTTCTTCCTGGATAGTATATACGGTATACACACACATATATATATATATATATCGTAATGGCGGTGACTAGAAGAGCAACACATCGAGGCAGTTGGTATACGGATATCGGTGAGGAAATTCTTTTTTCAAATAACATGTTCTTACACAAAATGCGAAAGTTGGAAAAAACGTACAATTTTTTTTTTTTCAAATGCATCCGAAGTTTTACGAAAATTGCTCACGTGCAATTTTCCACGTTCGATTTCATTTTGCTAATAATGATGATAATACTAAAAAGGGAATTCGTAGGGCACGAGTTGAGCAAGCAACTGGAGGACTGGCTCAACGCAGCGGACTTAAGTCATGGGCCTGCCAGGGCGATAATTGCTCCGTCAGTATATATTTTTTTACATGCGTCGATTGGAGAAAGACCCTCCGCGTCGGAGACTCACTGAATGTTGATGAATTTGCAGCCATGCGGGATACAGCTATTGCGGCGCGTGCTCCGGCTTTGCCTATCGACAAATCAGTCCTGCGGTTGTGTAAGTGCGACGTCGATGGTGAATAATAATAATGTTTACTTTTTATTCGTGTTTGCTTTGCCGCAAAAAGAATAAACGGGTATTGTTTTTAAAGGCTCGAGAGCTGTACGAAGTTGAGTATTGAAAAACATTTATTGTGTATCAATTTATATTATTGTATATTAACGGGCTGCAGCCAGCTTGTGGCCGAGTAAAAGAGGAATTTTCGTGAATTTTTTCTGGGAAAAGACGTCCAGGTTTTTTATTTAATTTTTTTTCACTTTCAAGAGTATGGTTTTGAGTATCTCACAATTTTTGTATTGGAAAATATTTATAAATGTAGTAGATACAACGCTTCTTCTTAGATACTTTGCGGTGATTACTGCTGCTCGGAAACAAATCATCTGAAATAAAAAAAAATCAAACACGTTTAGTTTTCGCACGAAATTATCTAGTACTTGAACGAAGAGTTTAAGGTATTTCTTTTGCGAACCTGAATATTTTACGTTTAACTGATTTTTGCCTATAATCAAGTAAAAATACTTCTCAGTATGCTGGTGAAATTTCACACCAAGTTACCGAACTTTTAACGAAAAATTACAACTCTAAAAATCGTCTCATTTATACGGTCTTTTATGGAGATGGAACGCTGGCCACATTTCTATCTTATAATTTATACACTGAATAACTTTAGATGCCTGATATAAACTGTTCGCGCGTGTAAAGAAATCTAAAGATTCCGCAACGACAACAAAACAGGGGGCCCGCGAATGTTTAAAGAAAATATCAATGATAAATCTCAGAAGAGTTTTCGCCGCGACTTTTCAGAGAAAATGTCTAAATCTACTAAATTTACGCGTAACTTTTTATTCCAGTTTGTCGTTGGGTATAATAATGGATTATGTTTTATTTTTATTCAGCGGTACTGTCATTTGTCAATAATTCAGAAGGGCCCTCCTGCCCCCACAAAATACGGCCCTCCGCGAAAGGAACACCTTAATAAAACATTGATTTTCGTGAAAATGGCTGCAGTCCAAAATGAAAGTATCGATTTGGGTGAAAAAACGCTTTATTTTGGTTGATAAACATAAACTACGCATAAAAAAAAATGTCTTCGTTCAATCACTGCTTTTCGATATACAAAAGAAGCTCGTAAGATTTAAAGTTCCAGGAAATATGCCAGGATATCTCATTCTTGAGATATCCTGGTCACCGATTTAGAAAAAATCATTTTGAGAAAAACGCGTTAAAATTTTGCCGGTCCGCGTAGCCTATTCATAAACGCCCATATCTCTCTCAATTTTCAAAGGATGGACTTGAAATTTTCAGAGAATTTTTTAAAAAATGTTACATTGTCCATCCATCTAAAATTAAAAATCGATATTTTTAACAATTTCAACTGAGTATGCGTTCTTAAACTATTAATAGTTTTATATAGATCAGATATGTTGACAATATATATTCGTGGTTGCATATAAAACCGCCTGCTGGGAATGGATGGCGTCTGGTACGCTATTTCCTCGGATGAAAAGTTGGCATTAAGGCACGATGGTGGGTCCATAGACTCCCGTTAAAACGCCAGAGGTGATATTTGCGCGTTAACATCATCTATTCCAATCGTCTTTACAACGGCAAGTTCCAGAAATGTCACATTTGTGGAAAGTTATGCTCCATTATGTCCTGGCAAAGCAGTCGACGGTGATAACGCATTGTTTGCTAGAGAAAGCGTAAACCGAAGATGCTCCATCGAGTATAAAGTGCGGAGTGACTCCCAAAGTGGTCATTTCTCTGTGGACAACAAGGACAACGGAAAAGTACCCAAAAGGGAAGAGTCGTTTATTACGATCTGTTGAAACCGCTGGAAGCCATCACTGGGGATCGTCATCGACTGCAAATGAGGCGTTTGAAGCGAGCTCCGCACGAGAAGAGGCTGGAACAGGAGAATCCCCATGTCAAGTTGATTTTGCAAGCATGCAACGCCAGGCTACATGTTGCTCAACTGGTCAAGAAGTACTTAGAAGGAGTGATCTGGGAAGTCAGCGTTTACCGCTCAGCACTTCACCTTGTACGAAGGAGTTAAAAATGGCTAAATGACTGGATTGTCTTTAGAGAATCCGAATTCCTCCTGCGTGGGATCCGATCGTTGGCTGCAAGCTGGTTGTCTGTTCCGATGGGCAATACTTTGAATAAACCAGTTCGTTGTTTCGCTACCGAACTCCTTTGTTTTTGATAAAAAATGGGCGGTTTCATATGCAACCACCTAATAACACATATTCACCTAAAATGTGTGTACCTTTGAACTACAAACCGGGGTAGATATCTACCTTAGGTTTTTGTTTGCAAAATTACGTTTTCGCAGTTTTTAGCACTTTCAGGTATTTAAATTGATTTTTCACCGACTAAACTTTAATGAAATTAAATTTGTTTTTCACCATTCTCTTCCACGTGAAAAAAACGAAGAGATCAATACTTACGAGTCTCATTACTGCTTTTAGAACGATTTTACGAACAAGAAACGCGTGGGGTAAATATTTACCCCGGTTTGTAGTTTAAGGGGTTATATACAGTCAGGAGGCCCAAAAAGATCGACTTTTCAAGGATTTTTTCTTGAGAAGACCTTTAAGTCTATTAACGAAAAATTTGTACACATATTATGGTAACTTTGAAATGTATTTTAACATTTTTTATTTGTAAAAATAATTATTTTGAAAGCTGCTATAGCTGATCTCTGGGAGCGCCGCTAAAAAAGGCGTCTCGCGGTGAGCACGATATCTCTGGACTGGATAATCTAAAATGAAGAAACCAAAAATATTTCGTTAATATAATGGATTATCATGTAATTGATCGAACAAGTAAGCAAAATAATAATTTTTGACAAAATGGCGGTTTCTAAAAAAAATCGATTTTTGACAAAAAATTTAGGCCTCAAATTGTTTATAAAATGAAAAATATTTATCGGTGAGAAAAACCTTCGATTAATTCCTAAAAAATATACTTGAAAAGATTGTGTTAAAATTTGAGACTGATCGGTTCAGCCGTTTCCGAGAAATCTTGTTCACCGACTTTAAAAACACAGTTTTGAAAAAAGCGCGTTTAAAGTTTGAAAAGCACTTTACATATAGTAAAAAAATTATTACAAATATGCGTGTACGAGTATATTCGCCAGATTGACAAGAAATTTTCTGTGTGTAGTAAAATATCTGTACATTACGAAAAAAAAATATTAAAAAATCGATTTTTCGAAAATTTTAACTGTATATAACCCCTTAAGGCGTTTAGCCACAGTAACGGGTATAAAATCATGTGCGCATTAAACAATTTTTATTTAGTATGAATATCGAGCTGTTAGAAATTTTTTTTTGTCGATTTACAAAATGGCCGACTAATATTTTCTTTCGTTATCTTTTTTTAGGCGCTCCGCGGCGTGACATTTAGCATCCACAATTTTTTACCTAGAACAAAAAACAAAAATTCTCGTCAATCTACATTAGAATACCTAGAGAAGTGCGTACGGAATTTTAAAAATATCGTTTTATTCAAAAGTTGTAGGTATTTGAATTGAGTTGTAGGTATTTGAATGAATTTACAGTTAAAAATTTCGTAAATAACTGCACATAAAATGAAAAGTTTTCGATTAATCAGAAATTCGCGTTTAAAGTTTTAGGTACTCTATGGCCGTGCCAGAGGTGGGCTTACGTTATACGCTCAAAGTCGGTGAAAAAAAATGTCTTGCTATAAATCGTATAGTAACTTATTCTTATGATGATAAAGCACCGTTTTAGCGACAAAAAAAAAATCGATTTTTTTGAAAATTCTACTGTGGCCTTACTCCTTAAAGGTTGAAAAAATGGGTTTGTAGTTCTAGGGTTAATAATACAAATGACTTTGTTCAATCATTAAATTCTTATTACAGTTCAGTTGACTTTTCTTCGATCAAATCGCAAATTCGTTGTGGACGAATAACAAATGTTTTTGCAGTCGCAGGATATTCATCCTCGGACCCTCTCACAACGTGAGGCTGCCAGGATGTGCTCTCTCATCGGCAACTACTTATCAAACTCCATTGTACGATTTACCAATAGACCCTCAAGGTATGCGTACGACAAACAAAAGCTTCCATTCGTGCCTTTTTCGACCAACGACTTCAATTCGGCGCTTCGCTTTGTTCGCCAGTGTACAGAGATCTCGAGGAGACCGGCCAATTCGAGTGGATGGACATGAACACGGACGAGGATGAGCACAGCATCGAGATGCATTTGCCATTCATCGCCAAAGTTATGGAAAAGTGAGAGACGCTTGTTCGCTCGAGACTGCAATATCGGGGGATTACAAAAAAATTGGAAATTCAATTAGAAAAAAAAAAAACTCTGTCTTTGGGAGAATAATGAAGTGTTCTGAGGGGATCTGCAGCGTTACATGTTTTCTGATCCAACAGCTTCAGGGATTCGTTCACGATTGTGCCGATACTCGTAGGCTCATTGAGCCCCGAGAAGGAATCCATTTATGGAAGACTCTTAGCCCCGTACTTAGCAGATCCTCAGAGCTTATTCGTTATATCCTCGGACTTTTGTCACTGGGGTCAACGCTTTCGATACACTTACTACGATCGTTCCGGCGGTCCGATCTACCGTTCCATCCAAAATCTCGATAAAATGGTAAGTACATCAAACAAAGCCAATAAACGTCTTCGCTAGTTCTAAAATACGTCGCAAAGCCATTTTCCCATTTTGCCAGCAAACTTGAAAAATCTCATTTCGAGAAAAACGCGTTTAAAGATTTAAGGAGTTAGGCCACTCTAGAGGCCGAAAAAATAGGCTTTTTGGGGATTTTTTTTTCAGCAAAACTACAAAATACATCGAGATTACAAAAAAGGGTGTTTATCATACATATCAGTGACTGCATACAATAATTTTTTCGAAGCGATTAATTTCAAAATGGCGGCTTTGCAGCGTTTATCTCAAAACTGCACTTTTTAAGTTGGCCGGAAACATAACTCAGGCAACTTTCAACCGATTCACTTGAAATGTTGAATATATATTGAAAAATACATTGTCTATGGAAGTACGTACAGGGTGTCTGCTGACCTGAAAAGTCATGAAAAATCTTAAATGTCATGAAATTACACTCGCCCCTGAAAAAGTCATGAAATGTCATGAAAAATTACCAGTCTACCTGAATTATTATACCCTACCAAATTATCGTTGAGTCTATATTCAATATGAACTAACTTTGTGATACTTGTCGATAGAGCAGCGAATATCGAATCGATAGAAAATTAAATAGAAGAAAGTAAAAGAAAATGATGCGTTATCTCAACATATATTAGGTTTTCTTTGTTGTTCGTGTAAAGCTAGATGATATTACTCAAAGCTCCTAAATGTATGTAATATTTTTCGAGAGGTTCCCAAAATATATTTCTTTATAGCAATCTTGAAATTATGTTTGTCTCACATTTTTTACTACATATGGAATCGTACAGTTTGGTGACTTTTCGTTTATTCCGTATACTTTTTATTGGCATACAACACACATCTGTTTGAAAGAGCAAAATAAAAATATAAAAATTTAGAAAATCGGTCGTACTGTAGAATCATTAAGTATACTTCTATGCCAAAAAGTCATACTAAGAGTCATGAAAAAATCCCCATTCCTTGCCTTAAAAATCCTTAAATGTCATGCAATCTCAGTTCTGGTCAAAATTAGACACTCTGACGTAGGATTTCTTTTTATATTGCATAGTTCATTTGTTATTAACAATTATCTGACGATTTTTTAGGCAAAATTTTCACTTTCCAAAAAAATCGTCGGATAATTTTTAATAGCAAATAAACTATGCAATATAAAAAAAAATCCTACGTACTTTTCAAGATATATTCAACATTTCAAGTGAATCGGTTGAAAGTTGTCTGAGTTATGTTTCCGGCCAACTTAAAAAATGCAGTTTTGAGATAAGCGCTGCACAGCCGCCATTTTGAAATTAATCGCTAAAAAAAATGATTGTACACAGTCACTGAAATGTATGATAAACACCCTTTTTCGTAATCTCGATTTTTTTTTGTAGTTTTTCCGAAAAAAAATCCCCAAAAAGCCTATTTTTGTGGCCTCTAGAGTGGCCCAAGGCCTTAACTCCATGGCATATTCCTACGAGCGATTGCTCTTTAGAAGGCTGCCATTCGGGGAGTATTAGAGATACGGCCTTGACATTTTTAAAGAATATTTTTGAAAGTATAAACTGTCGAAAAAGGCAAAAAAATTGATTTTTTGAAATTGTTACACTGGTATTATATTGAGCGTTATATGTCTTCACAGGGAATGGACATAATCGAGACACTGAATCCTGCGTCCTTCACCGAATACCTTAAGAAATATGGCAATACAATATGCGGTCGTCACCCAATCGGGGTACTTTTACAGGTAATTGGCAAATGCACCCCACTCTGTATTTTTTCGTGACAAATTTTTTTTTTGACCAAAAGCGTTCGGGCATTCGATATTACGATGTTTGTACTTTTTGTTTTATCCGTCGGCAGGCGATACAGTGCATCGGCGGTCGAGGAAACGGCCAGAGGATGAACCTGAAGTTCTTGAAGTATGCTCAAAGCAGTCAGTGCAACAACATGAACGACAGTTCCGTCAGTTATGCGAGTGCTTCCCTGGTAGTTGAATGATGGGCGAGTTGTGATTCTTTTTTTTAAACTTTTTTATTAACGTTCGTTTCATTATTTACCGCCGTTGATTGTTCGTTGATATCGCGATATTATATATATATATGGAGAGAGAAAGAGAGAGAAAGAAGAGAAACGGTGACACGTGGTCTGGGAACATTTATTGGAATTAGCAGCAGCGCAACGTGTCGAAAAAGGAAGAAAGAAATTGCGTTACGAGTGACGATTATTCTTGTACGAAAACGGAACGAATTTTTTTATCACGAATTTGCATTGTTCGAAACTGCGAACTAATGTATCACTTTGATTTTGCATTTTTTTTTTTAATATTCTGGACCGCTTTGACACTTTTCAATCACTCGCGACATCGCGATTGTTTTTTTTTCTTCGTGGATTTTTCTTCTCCATTTTCTAGGCAACAAGATAACAAACAATTACAAAAATGAGATTGTAAAGTGTAAGATTTAACGGTGAAAACTTAAACGTTGTTATCTATTTTTCCATTAAACACATTTGGGTCACATAAGACTATACGTGTACATTCAATGTCCGCAGGAGGGCGCAACGAAAGAAAAACGAGAAGCGATCACGAAAGAGTTACCCCCGCCTCGATGTTCCCGCTGCGACTTGAGTCATTGCGAATTCGCCGTTTTCTACGAATCGGTCTTCCTAATTTTAAAATTGAACGGTACAGCGAGATGCTGAACCCTCGATGAATTCAGCCGGTACGTAATATTGAAGCGAAGATTGCAAATTGTTTCGCTGCGATTCGAATTCCTCGATTTTTCGAAGAGAACATTAAGTACGTACAGACTCGAATGAAATGAATCGTGAAATTGAAACGGAAAATGAACAAGCAAAGTTAAGGCGAGATATACATTTAGACAGGAAATAAACAAGCAATACTGAGGGATTTTTTAAACTAAGAAACGATTATTCTACAATTAGCAAAATCTAGCTATGTTTTAATAGTGAATTTAAGTGTACAAAACAATTTTTTAAAATTAATTCATCATCACAATGGCGGCACTATGGCAGAGTGTCACAGCAAGGTCGCCGCGGGAGTTGCGAATCGGCGTGCAGTCTAGCTTCCCGTAGATTTTGATTTGCAAAAAAGTTCGAACATTTTTTCAGTTAGAACATGTATAGTTTCTATGTGACGGCAATTAAAACGATGAAAATGCAAATTTAAACAATGGCACGCATTTACAAAAAAAAATCAACATTTCACGCAACGTTTCTGTAAAATGTGGATTTAAAAAGCAGTTTTTTCCAATTTTTCAAAAACAACTCTCGTCAAGTCGAAGGTACCAATATTATCAATATTTCTACCAAGTTTCAACTCAATCGGCTTAACGCGGTCGTCTAGTGTGAAGGACGTTTTTTAATGCTTTTTTGGGGAATTTTTTTTTGACAAACCATTGAAATAAAATAATTAATAAATTGTATATCATTTTTATTAACATCTAAACAAACTTTGTGAATTTTTTGAAGTCATTATATAGAATATAGTCGGAGGTACACCGCCCAACAGGAGCACATATATAAAAAGAGGTGCTCGCCTGCTGCCATGATTCCGGCTGTTCTGCTTATCTGAAATCAAAAATCCAAACGCAATTTCAATCGTGAGACTTGAGGCTCTACATGGAACTAAAATAAAGTTAGAATTCCAAATTTTTTTTTTTTTACGCTTTAGAAAAAAATTCAATTTTTCGTATTTTTTTGGGGTCTATATAGCTGATAAAAAGAAAACTAACGAAGCAATCTTAATTATTTTAGTTCAACTTGTAGTTATATATGTACTAAAGATGCTGTAAAAATTTGAGCAGAGTCGATCAGATAGTTTTTGAGATATCATGGCAGCAGTTTGAAAAAATCGTGTTTTGAGAAAAAACGCGTTTGAAAGTTGTTGTATATTATTCATAATAAGAAAATGGTCTCACCATCAATCTGCTATGCCTGGACCATAGAGTACACCTTCCTCTTCTTCAAAGAAGTCATGCAAGGCCTCTTCTTTTGTTCTGACACACTAGACGACCCCCTTAATAGTTTTTAGTAATCCTGCAGGCCAATTTCGATAATGCAGTTTTGAGAAAAGCGTTTGAAGTTCACGCCCGCTCTGAATCCGAGCGGTGGGGCACAGCGTGGACGGGCTATCACGTTTGAAGTTTTTCGAATTTCGCTTTGAAACTTTGGGCAAATATTCTACATATATCGTTCTATCGGTTAAAGAGAATAAAAAACATCGATTTTTCGATCGTTGCAAATGTATATCCCGCCTTAAACAAAATTCCAAAATACGACACAAATAAACGCCGAGAAAAATATATTAAAGATGTATTCGTTCACAGCACGGCCTCAAAAATGTGGTGGTCGCAAATATTGTGGGAAGAAGTAATGAAGTTTACATAGAAAAATGGACGAGTGGACGAGCAAGAATGAGAAGCGAATTATGAGTAGGGTAGACTGGGTACGGTTGTAACGGGGTACGGTTGAAACAAGGAGAAGAACGCGCGACCCAGGAGCCGTAGTGCGAGGAGTGCAAGAGGGAAAAGAATCAGTTTGCGATTCCAAACGTGTTTCCCAGTGTTGTCCCGGTGAAAGCGCGTTTTACCGGCGTATAGATGGCCCTATTGTGTTTTGGCAAGAAAAGTAAGTATTTTTAAATCGAAGTTTCTTCCCAATTACTCTGTTGATATTAAATGTAGAGTATTGAGTTTTTCATGCTGATAAATGAGACCCCAGAAGTTAAAAGAAGGTGATTGGTATTTGTATAAGACGGTTGGCTTCAACACTGAATTATTTCCGGCTAAAACGGTCGGTGGGTACGGTTGAAACAATTTTTGTAGGTACGGTTGTAACATTTTATTTTATTTTCTGTTGGATTTTCTAGATTCCAATAGACTCAAGCAAATATAAAGGAGAAGATTAACACCTCACCCTAATTGACAGAAAAATAAGAGTAACAATAATAATAATCGAGTTTTATTTGCACAACTTGCTTTACAAGTTTTTTACAAAAAGTTTCCGATTTGTTTATACGCATTTTTCTCACATCTACCTTAATTCTATGTTCTACCCCGCATATCTTTGCTCTTTTTTTTGTCACTTTAGTCCTCATCTCCGTCGCTTTCAACTCCCTCTTCTCCCTTGTGCATTTTTTACATACTTCCTCAATTTCTCTGAAATACTGGCATATCCCTATATTTATCTTTCCACTCAACATGTTTATCATTTCCCCCTTTATCGCCACCTTATCCACTCCTTGCACCCACTCCTCAGCTTCCTTTCTCGCTTTCGTCGTTACAATTTTTCATCCTTTTCCACATATTAGCAGGGGCTCCATTGTTTCATGAGAAAAGGAGGAGTAGTATTGCCTTGTTTGTGTAGCATCTTATATAGGTAGTCATCCGAGAGAAAAATGGATACAATACTCTAGCTGCAAACTTCGGGCTAACGAAGAATGCACAGACGGTAGTCTAAACTGCTAATGCCATAACTGTTAGCAGGGTGTCTACTGGCCTGAAAAGTCATGAAAAATCTTAAATGTCATGAAATTACACTCGACCCTAAAAAAGTCATGAAATGTCACGAAAAATTACCAGTCTACCTGAATTATTATACCCTACCAAATTATCGTTGAGTCTATATTCAATATGAACTAACTTTGTGGCACTTGTCGATAGAGAAGCGAATATCGAATCGATAGAAAATAAAATAGAAGAAAGTAAAAGAAAATGATGCGTTATCTCAACATATATTAGTTTTTCTTTGTTATTCGTGTAAAGCGACTAGACGATATTACTCAAAGTTCCTAAATGTATGTAATATTTTTCGAGATGTTCCCAAAATATATTTCTTTACAGCAATCATGAAATTATGTTTGTCTCACATTTTTTACTACATATGGAACTGAAAAGTTTGGTGACTTTTCGTTTATTCCGTATACTTTTTATTGGCATACAACACACATCTGTTTGAAAGAGCAAAATGAAAAAATAAAAATTTAGAAAATCGTCCGCACTGTAGAATTATTATGTATACTTCTATGCCAGAAAGTCATACTAAGAGTCATGAAAAAATCCCCATTTCTTGCCTTAAAAATCCTTAAATGTCATGCAATTTCAGTTCTGGTCAAAATTAGACTCCCTGGTTGGCCAGATTGATCCTTTCTGTAACCCAGTCCAACAAGTTTTAATTCCAAAAGTATTTATGATTTCCTTTGAGCCGTAAAGATTCCTTAAGTTCTATGAATTAGATTCCATTTCTTGATCTGCTTTAGCAGAGGTACTTTGTTTCGTGTTAATAACTTCTTTTTGTCACAAAGTTAATTTTTTTGTTTTATCTAAGTCGATTTTGTTCCCATGTTGGGTTCTCAACATGTTTCTGGTTAGGAGAGAGCTCAAATGTGGTGTTAGCCATTTGGTTATTGTTGACTGATTCTAAAACATTATAAACAGTGTGCAGTCATAGCCATAAAACTTTAAAAGGCTTTTTTCTGTAATTTAAGGCACCACACCAAGGTAAAAGAAATTGTCATTTTTTTTCTTCATTTTTTGAAAGATACATTTGTTAAAAATGCTCTGACCAAATTTTTTGAAGAAATTTGTGAAATTGGTGGAGATACAGCATTTTATGTGAAACCGTTCGAAGCGCACGACCGCGCCGAGCGGCAGATGTGCGGCTTTGAACGCGTTTTTCTCGAAACTACGATTTTCAACTTGGTTGACAACATATTAAAAAAACTATTCATTCGATTTGCATGCGTCAAGTCTCAAACTGTTCGAAAATAGTCTCTATGACACCACGTAGGGATTTTTTAAATAAGGGGCCCCCTTCTTTTTTTTAATGAACGATGAAAATTTTCCTTGCAAATCGGAAATAAAATTCGCTGGACCCCCATTTTTTTTTAAGATATCGAAATTCCCCTACGTGATGCTGTAAATCTATATTTCTAGTTTCCAAATATATTTTTATTTTATTTTTCAAATGAACCGTATGGCTTAATCGCTGTCAACCGCCGAGCAGCAATTTCGTCGGAGTGTCCTCTTGGAAGCGGCGTACACCGCAAACTATACTTTAGATTCGAGTACAAAAATGTGTATACAGTCTTCTATATGTATGTATCGACTATGAGTATTGATAAAAAAAATTCCATTCATCGTTGGCTTGAAAATAATTACGAAAAATACACCCTCGTATCGCGCACGAACCGTGGTGTGGTGCCTTGAGGCGAAGTAGAAGATGTACCACGTGACATATGAGTGCGAGAGAGATAGCTGAGATTTTCGAACAGAGATTCCTCAGAGATGAATAATATTTAGGGCAAAAGGACATCATCAAGCTCTGCGTCAGGAAATTCTCCAGAGCCTAATGCTTTGGTTTTCCTAAAAAATTTAACCATCTATGAGAAAATTGGGTTGGAAAATTTGTGAGGTTATGTTGACCTTGTACATGCCCTTAAGGCCTTGGGCCACAGTAACGAGTATAAAATCATGTGCGAATTTAACAATTTTTTTGTATGAAAAAGTGATTCACTTATAAAATTAATTACACATTTAGTATGATTATCAAGCTGTTAGAAAATATATATATTTTTTTTTCGATATACAAAATGGCCGACTACTCGAAACTTCTCGAAACAGCTTTTTTCCAATTGGCGTGACAAATAACTTCAACAATTTTCACTCGACTTTACTTCAAATTTAAAAGGTTATGTTCCTAATTGCATTTCGCAGACAAGTACGTACGGAATTTCTGATTAATCGAAAACTCTTCATTTTATGAGCAGTTATAACAATTTTTTTCGCTGAAAATTCATTTCTTAAGTTCAAATACCTTCAACTTTTGAACAAACCGATATTTTTTTAATTCCGTACGTACTTCTCTAGGTATTCTAATGTAGATTGACGAGAATTTTTGTTTTTTGTTCTAGGTAAAAAATTGTGGACGCTAAATGTCACGCCGCGGAGCGCCTAAAAAAAGATAACAAAAGAAAATATTAGTAGTCGTCCATTTTGTACATAAAAAAATATATATATTTTCTAACAACTTGATATTCATACTAAAAAGATGTGTAATTAATTTTATGAGTGAATCACTTTTTCATACGAAGCAAAATTGTTAAATTCGCCCATGATTTTATACCCGTTACCGTAGCCTAAGGCCGTAAGGGCATGTACAAGGTCAACATAACCTCACAAATTTTCCAACCCAATTTTCTCATAGATGGTTAAATTTTTTTGGAAAAACAAAGCATTAGGCTCTGGAGAATTTCCTGACGCAGAGCTTGATGATGTCCTTTTGCCCTAAATATTATTCATCTCTGAGGAATCTCTGTTCGAAAATTTCAGCTATCTCACATTTTGTCTTTGGCTTTTCGCGTCACAACTGACCCCCGTACCAGGGTCGGTTGTAACAGAGGCAGACTTGTTTCGAAATTAATCTTGTTAGGTAACTATTTCACTTGGAATTTGGATTGTAGTACTCATTTGAAGATGGATAAGCACCCATTCATTTGTGTATTTCCTTCAAGGCTTGATCATTTAAAGGAGACTTTGTCCTTGGAGTGCCATATTTCAGGTGTTTACATTTTATTTTTTTTCCAAGGAAACGAGTAAAGCTTTTTGAGTGCGGTTTTTTTCTTGCTTTTATTCATGATACACAGAACGTTAAAAAATATTTTTTTTGAAAAAAAAAAAACCAAAATGGCGGCCGTTGCAGCTCCGCGAAAACAGGTCCTCAAATCGCGGGAGGTAAACGGCTGACATCACTGCCCCCTCTTTGTTGATCTCAAACACAAATTCAAAGCATATTATCAATCTGTGACCCTTTGGTCATGGAATGACGGATGGGTTTTTCGTTTAGTACAAATTTCGGAAAATGGCGGCAATTAAAAAAAAATCGAATTTTCGCGTTTTCTTTCGCATAAAAAGATAAATAATAAATGCAAAAATGTATCTATCGAAAAAACGATCCGTCATTCCGTGAAGACATATTTTCTGAGTATGCTCTCCAAATTTCAGGTCGATATGTTAATTCCAGCGGTCAGGAGAATGTCAGCCATTTTTAAAAACTAGTTTTCGAGAAAAACGCGTTTGAAGTTTTGCAATGTGTTTACACAAATGTGTTTATAATTACCGCTAATCGGCAATGCCTGGTCCACAGAGGCATCACTCCTCTTCTTCTAGCTGCTCATGTTGAGCCGCTAACATCTCCCGCTGCATTTCAAGGACAAAGTCTCCCATAATGGCAACGTTACAAACTTCTGAAGCAGAATTGTTACAAATGCAGCCAGTCTACTCTACGTGGCAACTGTAGTAAGAGTATAAAATGGAAATAGCGTAGAAACTATGTGGCGATGTGAAAACGGAAAATTTATGAATGAACTGGCATAGACCAGCTGGGCGGGGATCGATGGAGCATCCCCCTTCGAGGGACGTAGTAATCAATACGAGGGGTTGGGTTTTGGCATTGGAGCGGGCAAACGGGGATGGTACAGTCCATTCAGTACGA
The DNA here is from genome assembly GCA_963210295.1 of Ophion ellenae. Lineage (NCBI taxonomy): Eukaryota > Metazoa > Arthropoda > Insecta > Hymenoptera > Ichneumonidae > Ophion > Ophion ellenae. The sequence goes on along the minus strand of OY723388.1, from coordinate 48,848,298 downwards.
ACTGGTAGGCCTTCTATCGATTGCGTGGGTGGGAAATGGGTAAACTCCCTTCCCCTTAGTTGTCTTCCCCTCTCCTGCTGCCCCACTCCCACCATTCACCGCGAAATGTCTCGGAGAAGGTGGTGGGGTTGACTCGGCTGACCAGAATAGTGGGCAGAAGGGGGAATACGTGGGTTAGAGAGTCGGAGGGGGAAGATTACAATTCCAACCAAATACGAGACATTCCACGGTACTTGAGCCCCTCGTTCTTTCACGTTCATCAATAAAAAATGAAAAAGCCAGGGTAAAAATCCATAAATTCCCGAAATCGGCGTCTTATCGCGCTGCACAACAACCGGACCGAGTTTTACGACCCTCGGTACTTCCGTTTTAGGGAAAATCTCACGAGGCTCTTTTTTTCTTTCTCTTTCCGGCCGTATCGCGGTGACCCCGAATCGGTTTTACCTTTAAGGCCTTAGGCCATAGTAAAGGGCATAAAATCACGTGCGAATATAACAATTTTTTTTTGTACGAAAAAGTGATTCACTTAAAATTAATTACACATCTATTTACTATGAATATCAAGCTGTTAGAAAATATAATTTTTTTTTTCGATGTACAAAATGGCCGACTACTAATATTTTCTTTTGTAATCTTTTTTTTAGGCCATTTAATACATAGAAAAAATATATATATTGTTTCTAACAGCTTGATATTCATACTACATAGATGTGTAATTAATTTTAGGAGTGAATCACTTTTTCATACGAAAAAAAAATTGTTATATTCGCACACGATTTTATACCCGTTACTGTGGCCTAAGGCTTTAAAAACAAGATACGCGCTTTTTGTGCTGCGGGGTCAAATTTGGGGATTTTTCCGTGCCTCGGAAACGGTTTTTTTAGTAACTTTTGTAAAGGGAAATTTAAAGTGAAAAAATATAGAGAAATGTGGACGATGCAGTTATTTTTTTTTAATTAAATTATTTTGAGATGCAACGTTTTTTGATTATTGAAATATTGACATCTGGTTGTTACTGGAGGTGGTGAACTTATTAATCATTTATAATAGAGCGAATAAATTATTCGTATTGAGAACAAAAAATGATCGAAGCTGTACCTCGCCAGGGTACGATTTTTCGCAACCGAAAAAACGTAATGAAATATCCTTTGCACCCCTCCGGGGTTAAATTCTCTCCGAGCCCGTTTATTTTCAATGTATTTTATATCATATAATATCAGCACAAATTAATAGTACTTCGAGTGAATTCTTTTTTACGAAAGGGCTGACCGTCGCATCTTACAGGCACGAAATAATTATGCCTGGAAAATAAATAAATATTTTCACTAACCGTAGTGCAAAAAGTGAAGAAAAGTTTATCGAAAACAAAAAACCTATAAAAAATATACAAAAATAAAATGGTTTATGTGAAAATAGATTAAATAATAGAATTAATAGATAATAAATAAATCGTTGACCTAAACCTAATTTCAAAACAATCGAAAAAATAGAACATAATAGTAGCAGTAGTAGTAGCAGTAGTATTTGATTCCTCGTATATCCTTTTTAAATGTGTCTACATAAATGGCCTTCCCTTCTCTTTTGCATCAATTATTTTAGATTGGTCTCCTTAGATCTGTTCTAGTTGTAACTCAATTTGTCTGATATAATCGCATAGTTGCTGTACCAGTTGCATTTTCATGCGCCCTTCTATTTTCCTGTCCAACTTCTAGTCCCCTGCTATTTTCCAACCATTCCTCCAGTTTATTTACTATTTCTTGATTCAGTTTTCCCCCAACTTCCGTCCACTCGCAAATATGTCTCAAATTTTCAATCGCCTGCTTGCATATTCTACATTTGGCGTCTACATACCCCTTCCCCTTCTTGTCCCGCATTACCACATCTTATCCTCGCCCACGTTTCTTTTAATTCTCCGCTAATCATCTTATCCTTCAATATTTTTCCACGTGTATACCTGTTTTCCTATTTTTATATTTCTTGCAGTATGTTGACGCATCGATTTTCCTCCAATCGTATGGAATTTCGTGTTTAATTTTATTTTTCGTGCCTCTTTTTATTTTTCTTCCCAGCTCACTTACATTTCCGTTGCTTCTTTTATTTATTTATTTTTCTCATTTCGATGGGTTAACATTGATTATTGCTTTTGGTCCTTCCCTTGGGCAAAAATACAAAATATAATCATTTTAAATATATATATATACAAAGAATTGTTAAAAGTAGAATAAATTCAAATAGGAATGCCTCATACTCAACAATACGTAGAGATATATACCCTAAGATCGTAATGCAGTGGGGGTAAGGCGTAGGTGGTGTACACGACGAAAAGTTGCCCTCAATTTCTCGTGCGGCAGTCCCCGCGAGCCTGGATCGAATTTTCGTGCCACCCCAATCGCGCTTCCACACTCAACGGCGATGAATGAACCATATGGTCTGTATGTGTGTCGTGTACGTTCGAGTGTTTCTCACCTCGCGAATATCATATCAACTGCGCGTTATTATACAACCTTCTCCCAATCTAATTTGAATTCATAGCTGGTAAATCAGTTAACTCGTATATAACCCACAAATTGTCCCATATATGTGTCTATACATACATACATATATATATATATATATATATATATATATATATATATATATATATATATATATATATACACACACACACACATATATACACATATATATACATACATACATACATACATACATACATACATACATACATACATACATACATACATACATACATACATACATACATACATACATACATACATACATACATACATACATACATACATACATACATACATACATATATATATATATATATATATATATATATATATATATATATATATATATATATATATATATATATAACAAATCGTGTTTCAGTACATGACGGATTTTCGCCCGTTTACCTCGAATCATCCGGAAAATCGGATTTTCCCGACTATAACGTAATTCGCGTTTAATTCGCCGTTTCGTGAATCAAGGATACGAGGGGAAAAAGTGCCTCGTGATGACGAATGGCACGCTCGTTCGTTGCTCATTAATTATTTAAATGGAGGGTACGACTGGACGGCAAGAAAACATTTTAATTAAATCTCAAGATTACGGTAATAAGATACAAGATGCGAAAATAAATGGGCTAAGAGATAATTAGTCCTGGGGAAATAAGACCTGTAAATGAAAAAGAAAATAATGAAGCTTATGTTAACATTCCTTTTTTAAATAAACGAAATGAAAGGGTTTCCACAAATTAAGATAAAGCTTATAATTTAGAAATACGAGAATATGTTCGATTTTCTTGAAGGCTTACACCTCGTTAAAATTATTGGAAAATATAGGGTTTTTGACGGTTTCACAAAGTACAATCATTTGGAATAATCTCTGGAAATTCCAAGTGTATCGGGGGAAAATTGAGGGCGTTAGGGGCGTTCAGGGAGGTTGCGCGAACCGGCGAACTTTAAACGCGTTTTTTCCAAAATTATCCGCAAAATTGGTGACCACGACATGTCGAAAATTACCGCACCGGGCAACTTCAAATTTCACTAGCTTCTTTTACAGATCGAAGAGCAGGGCTTGAACGAAGGAATATTTTTTTTTCGGTGCATAGTTTTGTTTTTATCAACCAAAATAGAGCGTTTTTTTTTCACCAAAATCGATATTTTTACTTTGGACTGCGGCCATTTTGTCGAAAATCAATATTTTATTTAAGGCCTTAGGTCACAGTAACGGGTATAAAAGCATGTGCGAATTTTACAATTTTCTTTCGTATGAAAAAGTGATTCACTCATTGAGGCAGTAGTCTGCTTTAGAAGCCGAAAAAAAGCGTTTTTTCAGCAATTTTTTTGAAAGGGAAGGAAATGATTGCGGTAAACGAAATTTTGAGACGATAGTGTATTATATTCAAGCTTTAAAAAACAATTTTTATTATTAAAAAATATTGAAATCTTTCAAAGTTGTAACGATTTTTCTGTGGCGCCTGGAGTCTGCACTTGTAAATCGGTGCCGGTGATGGAGGTCGTGCGATGCATCTGAAACAGTCGAACCAAATTTTTTTTTAGTTTTTATAAGTTCCTTTTCTATACGAACTAAAGAAATACCGAAGAAATGATGAAATTCAAAATTTTTTCGAAGTTTGAAAAAAAAATGCACTTTTTTGAAAAAAAAAATTCACTTGAAGTTGCAAAACAAGTAATTTAAATAGTACTTTTGTCCAACTTTTTTAGTTCAAATAGAAGATAATTTAATACTGAAGCTAGATCACTTTGATTTTTTTCGATCGGACATATATTGTTTTTGCTATCGCCGGCACCGTTTTCTAAAACTTGTGAAAATGAAAACTCGAGAAAACGGGCTTTAAAATTTTCGGTCCAAAAAAATATAAGTTTTTGGATACTTACACTAATTAGATGTTAATCAGCTATCCCCGGGCCATACAATAATCGTTCCTCTTCTTCAAATCGATTTTTTGAAGCCTGTAAAGCAGACTACTGCCTTAAATTAATTGCACATCTATTTAGTATCAATATCAAGCTGTTAGATTCTTTTTTTTCGATGTACAAAATGGCCGACTACTAATATTTTCTTTTGCTATTTTTTTTTAAGCGCTCCACGGCGTGACATTTAGCATCCACAATTTTTGACCAAGAACGAAAAACAAAAATTCTCGTCAATCTACATTAGAATAGCTAGAGAAGTACGTACGGAATTTAAAAAATATTGTTTTATTCAAAAGTTGTAGGTATTTGAACTTAAGAAATGAATTTTCAGTAAAAAATTTCGTTATAACTGCTCATAAAATGAAAAATCTCCGATTAATCAGAAATTCCGTACGTACTTCTCTGCGAAATGCAATTAGGAACATAACTTTCAAATTTGAAGTAAATCGAGTGAAAATTGTTGAAGTTATTTATCACGCCAATTGGAAAAAAGCTGTTTCGAGAAGTTTCGAGTAGTCGGCGATTTTGTACATCGAAAAAAAATTTTTTACCAGCTTGAAACTCATACGAAATAGATGTGTAGTTAATTTGATGAGTGAATCACTTTTTTATAAGAAAAAAATGGTTAAATTCGCACATGATTTTGTACCCGTTACTGTGGCTTAAGGCCTTAAGTCCAAGCACTAGATAATTCCATGTGTTGCGTATCGCATCACGCAACGTCTAATTAAGGATCCGAGAAATATTTGTATATTAAATAATATTATTAAGGTGCGACTTTACCAGCGTAACCCTTCTGCACACTATCCGGACGACGGATTTTCCTTCGACCTGACTACCATACAAAAGGGTCTAAGGGCTTTCGCCCAGCACAACGGTGGGAAGATCCCGGGAAAGGCGCATTTGGCAACCAAATGTCTCGAGTATTTTTTGTACGCATTTCGTCATGACCATTAAAGAATTTCCGTCGATTGCAGTTTCGTGACATTTCGGAATATGGAAGGATTTTCAAAAGACTGCATGCAGATGTTGCCGCCTGGTATTTTCCCTCTTTTTTTTTTGGGTTTTTGAGATCTTCATCTTACCTCCGGTTTTGTAAGTCTTCTCTCGTGATTGGTCGCAAAAGGACTCGCCCACAAGGAAGTTGCAAATGTTTCCACCCAATAGAAATTAAGGGGGTTTCAATTTTTCTAATGAGCTACTCCTAGCAGTGGACGCGACACGTCGATCATCGAGAAGAAGAGCCAGTTGTCGCTCAACATACAAACAGACAAGTCGTCGCTAACCATCTAAGCGATCAAGTATCAACCTCTAATCGAACCAATCGTCAACCGATATAACAGAAAATCTCATTTAATCTTTAACTCAAGTTTATGTTTAATTATCCGCGTTAAAATTGTTAAACCCGATCTGTATTATTTATTTGTTCAGATTAAAATCAATATTTTCCAATATCAGTGTCCATTTCATTTACAACGAAAACGGTTGCACTTCATTAATTTAAAGTGTGACGTATCCGGCAAGCGTCGTCGTATGCATGCGGTTCGGAATTTACGACTCCGAAAGAATCAGTCAAGATTCGCGGTGCTCACGGTACACCATGCAAAACCTAAATGCGCTTGATCTGTTTCCGAGCAGCAGTGGTCACCAAAGGACGTTTTTCATACAGCGGTCTGCACAAACCATTGTATTTACATTTATAAATATTTTTCAATACAAAGATTGTAAAAGTGTTTTAAAACCATGCTCCTTAACGGGGTATCCCTCTCTGGAAGCCCAATTTAAAGGGTCTGAATGATGCATTTTTTTTCTAGTTATGCATTGGTTGGAATAAATTAATTTTCTCCCAGCATGTTGTACACATGTTTGTGGTTACAATGTAATTTTTTCGGAAGCAAATCTTTCAAAGTGTTCGTGGTGCTGCAGTTGGCGGGATCTCTACCAGGCTAAAATGTAATCTGAAGCGAAAACAAAAAAAAAATTCTTCAAATATATCAAACTGGCTATGAGTTCGGGATCCACTTTTCGAAATTTCGAAAAATACGAAAAATGACAGCTTCTCCAAAGAAAACCTCATTTTTCTCTTGAAAAACAGCATGCTGAAGTCATTGTTATTGACAAATGGTTCATCCAGTTAAAAAATGCGACCGTGAACCGAAAATGACTACTGTTTGAACGCTGACTGTGCAAATTCAAGTCAATAGTGTGCAAGTTACTCAAGATATCAATCCCGCCGTGTCAAGATATGGAGTTTCGAGATAATCGCGTTCAAAGTTTTGGTACATATTCAACACGATCTTGTGAAATATTGTCGTCTTACCGCAAAGTCAGCGATTCCGGCACCATATAAGTGTCCTTCCTCATAATCGAGATCGTGTTGCACACCTAATCCATGCAATCCGCTGGCAGTTCGGGCCTCTTTTGAGTGTTTTTGTGCTTTCCCAGGTAGGGAATCAAAAGGCTGACGATGGAAACAAACTTGTGCGAGCCTTGTTTCACCGAGCCTGAGTGAGACAGACCTGGGCCAGGTTTCATTGCATCGTTTGGAGCAGCCTGGAACCAAGACTGGCTGCTTAGCCTAAACTCAGGGTTATTTCAAGCTTTATTCAGCCAGTGAATTTTAAGGCTAAAAAATCAAGGCGGGATGTACGCTTGTTTCAGGTTGTGATGAAATAAAATAAATTTTAAATAATATTTTTTCTGTATTTTTATGAAAAAAAAAAATTAGCAATAAATTTGTCGGGTGCGAAGGCACGAAAAACGAAAGCGAAGGAGGCAGCTCAGAACATTTGAACATATTCTCTCATCGATATTTATGAGGTACACAAAAAAGTTTTTTTCTCGTCACACACAGATTTCGTATATACTCACTCTCTGGAGTTTGCGTACACTCTGTGTATTACCTGTCCCATAAAAAATAAATAAAATAAAGTTTAAAATAAAGTTTAAAATATTTTTTATATATATTTTATAACAAATAATATAATGAATAATAAATATATATAATAAATAAAATGAATTCTTTACAAGTTTATTAAATTTACCCCAATGTAGAATATAGAAAACTAAAAACAGGCCTCATATAGCCTCGAGAAGAGTTTGGGATAAGCCTGCTCATAAATGCTCGTGAAGACTTCATTAACTTCATTATCATTCAGAGGTTCAGCAAGGCCTGAAATCAGGCTGGTGCTCAGCCTGAATTAAAAAATGTGAGCCTTGTTTCAGAGCTTGGCGAGCCCTTTTTTCATAGTCAATTCCTACCTGGGTTGATGTCCGCTTTCGTTACACGCAAATCATCCTTAACTTTACACACTGTTCCACTAAAATAGGTCCAACTTCGTCAATTTTTGGAATTTCGGGATCCGGTTGGTCTTAGAATATTCTTGAAAGTTCACACCATAACAATATGCAAAAAAAAACGATTTTTTGAAGTTTCCACCGAGTGATACCCCTTTAATTTGAAGAAAAAAATTATCTTCACTCTGCGCACGTTTTTCCAGAAAAAATTGACGAACTTTTTTCCGTCCCTGAGCTAGGTGCAGCCCGTTAATGATATTCTAATAATGTCTGCTGGAAAAAAAACGTTTTTCTTTAACCTCAAAACAGGCCCGCCCAAAACATTGTATCTACCACATTTTTAAGTATTTGTCAATACAAAAATTGTAAAAGTTACTTAAAATTATGGGGGCGTACACAGTAGCTTTCCCACGTTCCCCTAGCGAAATTTGAAGAATAAAAGTAATTTTTTGTAATTCTTGAAAGTACATATATTCAAAAATATGTTGGCAACATTTTTATTCACAAGTCCGAAAATTTACGGAGTTACGGTCACTAGTGAGAACAGGTAGCGCGACCGGTTAGTGCCCTCAGTCCGTTGAGGTCTGGCATCGTGCACAATAGATGAAGTGCAGGCTCTTATTATTTTGTGAAATATAATGAAGATGAAGACCTGTCATATCGCCCGCGAATAAATACTTTAATGTAAGTATCAATATTCTAGAAAAAAACATAACTTTATATAAAAAAAAAACGGAACGAAAACTTTCAACGAGTTTTCCTCGAAACTACTTTTTTCGACCTTGTCCCAGCGAATACTCAAAAACTTATCAACCGATTTTCAATTTTTTGACATTTTTGTAATCGCAGTGACTAAGGTTGTACGTAAACGATTTTTTACATTTCGATCATTACTATTTTCAAAGGCTGCTTGAATACTGAATTGAAAGAAAGGCTTTGAAAATAGAAGAAAAAGTCCAAACTGTCGGCATTTTGTAAAAAAAAACCCAAATAAAAAAAACGTCTACGCATAACGATTGCTACAATTGTATAGATATCGATAAATTGTTGACTTTTTATTTACAGATAACCTTTCATAAAACTATCGATGGGACAATTGCAGAGCATGTTTTTTTCATCGTCAAATCAAGACTCATATCTCGGTTAATTTTAAAGATTTTTTCATAAAAATTGGTATAAAACTAGATGAATATATACTTCATAAAGTGAGTATAAACTCGATCCATCCATAATTAATTTTGTCTATGAAAAAATAATCGCAATTATTGACGACAAAGCACCCGTTACGTAACGCAATAGAGGGAGGTGGGGGGTCCGGCCAGGCGTTCCCGTCCTAGTACATGGAGGGGGGGGGGGGGTAAAAATTGGGGAATTTGGCGTTAGGAAATTTGTGTACGCTCTTTAATATAAATTTGTGTATCCTCTCTAATATAGAATTTACTATAGAATCCTCTTTAATACAGAATTTTAATATTTACGAAAATTTCTCTTTTTTTCGGCCTCGAGCTAGGTGCTAGGTTTATGATATTTAAATAAGGTCTCGTACAAAAACTTTTTTTTTTACTAAGAAGAGGCCTCGTTATTTACGAATATGAATACGTATAAGAGTGGCTTTTTATTTTCATCAGGCGCGCATTTTTTTTCATTTTTACACGATTTTTCTTCTTCATTAGGAGACGCAACTTTTTTTTACGTTCGAGCAATGTCGTATCTGACGAGCGCGAAGCTTCATCAATGAACGAGGATATATCGTACTAGGGATTCCTAAAATATAATAACGGTCCAACCACACTTAACCACCATCCATCAGATTTTATATAACGCCCACGTAGCGAAGAAAGAGCGATATATTTATATATATATATATATATATATATATATATATATATATATATATATATATATATATAGAGAGAGAGAGAGAGAGAGAGAGAGAGAGAGAGAGAGAGAGAGAGAGAGAGAGAGAGAGAGAGAGAGAGAGAGAGAGAGCCAGACCCTTATCAGTTTCTTCAGGACCTTACATCCCCTCAGTCATCCCTCTTTACTTTCTTCGTCTCCCTCGTTTTATTAGAGCCCTTTCCTCTTTGCGCTTCTCTTACCGAAAAAAAGAGATCACCGGCTCTCCAACTTTATATCCGAAATAATTAAATGTCTTTTTTCCAAGATTAAAAAAAAAAGAAAAAACGTCCCGGCTCCGAATAGGGTCACGATTCCAAGGTCAAATACCTCGATCGTAACGGACGCGCGATTTAATACTCGACGTTTTTCGACGCATTCGAGAGATCTTTTTGGTATACACATCCGGATTTGTGTCAGCTCTCCGGGGAACGTATAGAAATGCGACCCCGTGCAAAGCTCTCGAATATTTGCGCACTGTCCACCCCCCCTGTACATTTCACTCGGTAAAGTACCTACTTTTACTCTCCGTCATATCCTGAGTGTACCGTGTGTGGGACACGAAAATTCTATGCCCTACTCGCACATCTCGTGAGGAAACGAAAGAAATAAAAAAAAAATAATAACGTCGAACCCTCTGACGTATCGAGTAAAAATAGAATAACCGATTCACGTATTGCCGAAGCAAAAATGCTTTTTAGCGCAGGCGATTTGTTTGTGGCCATTGGACGATTTATTTTTACTACTGATGTAGATATACACGAAACGATATATAAGATTTTATTCAATAAACTATAGATACATGATTGTTCAATTTATTGGGTGAAATTGAAACGGCAGTAGCCAAAAAATGGCTCAATGGTACCCGATGGCCAAATATATATATTTTTTATTATATTTTATTTTTATATATTTGTTTTATATATTGTTATTGGTATATATTGTTATAATTAAATTTATATTTTTGTTTTATATATTTTTTATAATTTATTTCCATATCTACAGGGTGTCCCGTTATGAATGGATAATCCTGCAACTGTCAATACGTCAGATTATGTTCCACTATACGCTGGAATTTCAGTTTAGTAAAAGTCCCACGGTTTTCGAGATGAAAATCATCTGCTTTTGGTTTTTTGCATGCCATTTCTACAAATGATAACTTTTCTTGACCCGGCTTTTAAAAATATACTCTTGGTTATTTGTTTTATTTAGAAAAGTCTTCTTTCTAACCTTAATCGTTAAGGGGCTATACCAGTGTCACTTTCAAAAAAGTGATTTTTTTGCCTTTTTCGACAGTTTATACTTTCAAGAATATCCTGTAAAAATTTCAAGACCGTATCTCTAATCATTTTTTCGTGCAAAAATTGATAGTTAAATCTTTAGACGCGTTTTTCTCGAAATGAGATTTTTCAAATTTGCTGACATTGTAACTCAAAGAGCAAATATCAGATTGACTTGAAATTTGAACTGAGTACTTTTGAATATATTTACTCTGCAATGACGTAGGATATTTTCGATTGGATGAAAATTGACGATTTGGCATTGAAAAAACCGACCATTTTATAGGCAAGAAAACAGACTTTTTTCATAACTACGCCATTTTGTTAGATTTTGATATTTTTCGATAGTCCTACGTCATTATACAGGAAATACTTTCCAGTTTGGCGACATTTTTTCCTTTTTCGGTTTCAGCTACTCAATCGGCCGGAATCATGTCAGCTGTGGTGGAACTTTTTTTGGCGCCTCCGAAGGCAGCGCACAAGTCGCTTGGATCTCAATATTTTTCTATGAAAAAATTATGTAATATAGGTCAAATATAGCCAAATATATTCTTATTTTTCCGAAAGATTTAATTCAGTACTTTTCTTCCAAAAAAATCCCGAAAATCACCCAAATTTTCAGCCTTCACACTGGTATACCCCCTTAAGGAAACTTCATGCAAAAAGAACTTATGCAGAATTTTCATACAAACCAATTCGAACATCTGACTTTCATAGCCTGCGGCGTAAAGAAAGTTACTACGCATATCGTGCCAATTACTTTCAAAAGTTGCTTAGTTATTGTCGATTCATATCATTTGTAGAAATGGCATGGGAAAAACCAAAAGCAGATGATTTTTTTTTTTCAAAAATAATACGCAGCCCAAAATCTCGAAAACCGTGGGACTTTTACCAAACTGAAATTCCAGCATATAGTAGGGCATGATCTGACATATCGACCGTTGCAGGATTATCCATTCGTAACAGGACACCCTGTATATGTATATATTAGGGTGATTAAAAAAACGGCGTTTTTTTCTTCAAATTTCCCTATTCAGTATTTCTACTAGGGTGAAAAAGATGACTGTTAAAATATGAGCCCTCAATATCAATATTCAGAGGTCCCTGATAGCGATTTTCTATTTCCCATGCTAATAACATGTAGAAAACTTCGCTTGCTTCTTTTGAATTTTATAACTCTCCAACGGGTCAACGTACAACAATGCCCGATCAAATTTTTGTGGCGAATTGAACGCTCTATAAAAAAGGTCTCTTATCGTTTTATGATAAATCGACTCTATCAAAAGTTATTCAAGGTAAAATTTAAATTTATAGTTAGTTTCAATTTTTTTTTACTTTTCCGCCGATACTATCAGACTCATCACAAATTCATTGGCCCTTCTTTTGTAGATCACTTCATTTTCTATAAAATCATGTTATAGAATAATTAAAAAATTTAATAGTCAACGACTTCACCAATATACGTACGCATCACATTGCCTAATTTTGTCTTTTTTGGTGCTCGGAGGATTTTCATGGGGTGGCTCTTTATTGCAAAACCTCCATCAATTTCATTCGACATCGTCGGCAATTGTCGGTGAGACGGATGAAGATTGCGTGCCTCGGGAGTGTATACGCGGTGTGTGGCAGGTGGTAAGACAAGAAAAGCACTTGTGACGTGATATATATATATATATATATATATATATATATATATATATATATATATATTATATATATATATATATATATATATATATATATATGCGAACACGTAGAGGGATCTCTCGGAGGCTTTTCATTACGAAATTCGATATAGTGGAGACGCGTGAAGCTTTTTCACCAAAATAATGGTTAATACACATAGAAACGCGTACTTCCCCTGGAAAGGAATCTTGCACGGAGGTTTGAATGAACCGCATACGACCTTTCGATTCTAAGCTCGTAAGTAGGGCGGGGAGATGCTTTATGGGGTGTGCGTTAGGCACGTCCGGGGGAGAGTTGTTAAAATAAAATGATGCCAATCAAGGAGACTCTCCCCGTCCCCCGCCGGATCATATTTATCTGTTGGATATCAAATACCATTCGACTTTTTTCCATTGGTATTGCGTGGTGATGATAATGAAGTGTCGTCGAGTGCTTAATTTTTTATCCGTATTTTCATTTGTTGCCTAAGCAGTCACAAAATAAATAGCCTCGAACATTTTTTTTTTCAAAATTTGACGAGATCAAGTTTTCCGTCGAAGCCTAAGGTATTCAATTTTTCGAAGAATTGTTGCTCCGAAGTCAGCCCCCAAAAAAGTCGAATTCCAAATATGCTGATCGAAAACGTAATCCGACGAGGATTATTGAAGTTCTGATTACATTGTACGCGCAGCCGATGTGACTGATAGGTTGGCCGAAATTTTCTCGAGGCGTGCTGATCGCGTGAGATCCGTTGGTGGTCGCAGAACGACAGATGAACGTCGCGCGGGTCTGCCCGGTGGTGGAGTGATGCTTATCGAGTGTAGCCCGAGGAGAGAGAGATGAGGAGGTGAAGTAAAGGTCTGGAGTCTCTGCTGGAGCGCAAGGGGTGAGAAAGTATGGCTGGAAAGGAGGGCGGGGGGAGCAGGGCATTGGAGGTTAGTACGTACGAAGAAGAGAGGTGGCCGCTGGAAGAGTTGTACACCGGTGAAGCCCAGGGTGATATGTGGGAGGAGAGTGAGAGAGAGAGCGAGAGAGAGAGAGAGAGAGAGAGAGAGAGAGAGAGAGAGAGAGAGCGATGGGGAGGGAGGGAGAGAGAGAGAGAGAGAGAGAGAGAGAGAGAGAGAGAGAGAGAGAGAGAATTAGAAAGAAAAACAAAGAGAAGAAACAAGGGTAAAGAGACAGAAGGGCGGAACCGGCAGAAAGACGGCAGAAGAGAAAGAAAAAGAACGAAAACTGCCGCGGCAAGGGGGCGGGGGGGGGGCGAAACGGGAAAACGTAAAAGAACGGTCGAGGGAAAAGAATGGCCAAAAGAAGGGAGCGAGCGGAAAAGAGGGAGAAAGCGCCACGAGAGAAGGGCTAGGGAGAGGGGGGAGCTACGAGCAAGCTCCGTACAGCGGTGTAGAGCGCCGGGCGTCAAGGGGTATCCCAAACGGAACTAGCGGAATTTCGCGAACACCCCGTAGCGGCAGAGGCGCTGGAGGAGGCACACAGCCGGTCCCTTGCCGCTTACCACATCAGTTGGTTCGAGGTTTCCGGACTCTGCGCACCGACAGGTTAGTTTTGCTCGTGGTCTCTCTTTGTCACTCGCATTCTCTATTTCACTTTCTCGCACTCTCTCGCACGCATTGTATTCTCCTCTCTCTCTCTCTCTCTCTCTCTCTCTCTCTCTCTCTCTCTCTCTCTTCTCTCGCGCGCTCTCTCTCTCTCTTTTCGGGCTTCTCGCGGTCTTCGATCGACCTCCCCGGTCTTTCATCTCGCGTTCTCATTCACCCCTTCATTCATTTTCCCTCCATTCAAACCTTTCTCGCGCTCTCTCGCTCTCGCTTGCTCTCGTTCTCTACGCTGCTCGCTTCGACTTTCGCACAACCGGCACCTGTTCCTCGTCCGTCAGAATTTCGAGAACTACGCGAATAATAATAATGATAATAATAATAATAAAGAGGAGGCGAGAATTTCTTCGGCTCTCGTCATCTCGGGGAACACGAGACGGACAAATTATCGGGCTACGAAACAAACGAGATTTTTGTCGTACGTAAATCTCGATCTTTGTTAGTATTAGAGCATAATTGATAATTATAATTTTCATAACGATTTTTTGGATTTAGATGTTTGGTTTTCTTAATTATTGCTATTTTTTTTTTGGAGAGCGGGCTCGATTTTTGGTATTGCGGATGGTTGGAATTTTTCGTTACGGCTGTACAGTCGCTCTTGGATCGCTCAATCGTCGGTTTCTGCGAGAGAAAGAGAGAGAGAGAAGTTTTATTATTCCCAATTGTACAAAAATCAGGAGTGAACAGTTGTTTGCCACAACAAGACATAGGCGGAAATGTGGAAACAGCTCACAAAGCAAAGCGAATACATGTTGTAAAGCAAACAATTTCACGATTAAGGAAGTTGAAGCGATTCAGTTGAGTCAAATGACGATTTATTAATTTTTTTTTTCAATGAACCTCAAAAAATGCCTACGAGCTACAGATTTATTCGGTATATGCTATTTTTAAAAAATGTATAATTAAATGGCAAAATGATGCATTTTGATATTTTTATTACGTAAAGTAGAAAAACATTTGTGTTACTGCCAACTTGAAAAAAGTTAACATTATCGATGATTATTGTGAAAAAACTACGACAACGAATGTTTTATACAATTCACAATGAAATTTTGAGTAATTTACAATTATGCCTATTCTTATTTACGTCGCGAGATTATTGGCCCAGGGTTTACGATGGGCAAGATGAGGTTTTTTTCTCTAAATGTTTACAAAGGTTCGGTTTGCGTTAATCCGTTGTTAGAAATGGTTTATCTTGGTGCTAAATAACAAAAAAAATTACATAACCTTTAGTGTGAAAGTCGTGCCCATCTAACCGCGCGATAAATTACATACGTTCAATTATTTTTTTTCTACGATGTTTGGTGGTGAAAAAGGGTCAAAACATTCGTAAAGACTCAGTATAGTCTAAACAATAAAATGTATTTTTTTTATTGAATTTAACCTTGGATTGTCGCTAACGCTCCAACCTCCTTAAGCACACTTAAATTAGTAATAATAAATAAAGATAGAGACTTAATAATAAATAGAGAGAGAGAGAGAGAGAGAGAGAGAGAGAGAGAGAGAGAGAGAGAGAGGAAGAGAAGGAGACGGAGTACTTAGCAAGACTTGGTACACTGTTCGCAATGACAAACACACTTCAATTGTACGAGCCAACGAGTAATTGCGATCGCTCTCGATCTCTTAGAGCATAATGACGCGAAGGTCCAGCAATTTTGTTCCAACCCCCGTGCTACGGTCGCCTCTCTACGCGGCAATGATACATCCGCGCAACAGGAACGACGTTTAAGATCTCCATTTTTCATTCTACGTTGAGCATCGTGCGATCGCAAAATAAATCGATTGATTTTGTGGTTGTTTGTATCTGATTTTGTCGCTTGCTTCGTATATTGCTCGTGTTTATCACATCGGAGGTTTTGGGGCTCGCTGTTCGGCTGACAATGTTAATTCGATGTGAATGACTGCAGATGTAAATAACTTGGAATAAACGTAACGAAATGTCAATGGTTTTGATAAAATGTAAATGAGTACGAATAAAGCCACATAAATGTAAGTACGAGTGAGTTGAACGATACTAATTGATAATAAATGTCGATTTTCGTTTGATTCGATTAGAAGCTGGTGATTATTCGAGGTTAATTGAACTTAGATATGAGTTATTAGAATTTATATATTATTTATATAACTTAGATATGAATTATTAGAATTAATATGTCTAAAAGTAAAATTGGTTAGAAATTCAATTCAAATGTGAAACTCGTTCTAAATTAAATTAAAATTTCGAATTCGTTCTAGATTAAATTTAAATCTAAGATTCGTTCGAAATTAGATTCAGATATAAAAGTCGCTCGAAATTAAATTTCGATCTGAAGATCGTTCTAAATGCAATTTAAATCTCAAATTCTTTCGAAATCAAAAGTAGATCTTAAACTCGTTTTTAGTTGAAGTTGGAGATCTGAAACTTATTCTAAATGAAGTATCGATCTAAAACTCAATTCAAATTAAATATAGATCCGAAACTCGTTCTAAATCAACTATAGGTCTAAAACTCGTACTAAATTAAATTCAGATAAAAAACCCATTTTTAATTAAACAAAAACATAAAACTTGTTCTAAATTGAAATTAGATCTAAAATTTGTCCTAAATTAAACTTAGATCTAAAACTCGTTGTAAATTCAATTTAAGTCTCAAATTCTTTCGAAATTAAAAGTAGATCTTAAACTCTTTCTTAGTCAAATGAAGCTCGTAAACTCGTAAATTCAATTGGAATCCAAAATTCAATCTAAATAAAATATCGATCTAAAACTCGCTCTAGCTTAAATTCAGATCTAAAACTCATTTTGAATTAAATAAAAATATAAAACTTGTTCTAAATTAAATTTAGATCTAAAACTCGTTCTGAATTGAATTTAGATCTTAAACTCGTTTTAAATTGAATTTAGACCTAAAAGTCATTATAAATTAAATTGAAATCTAAAACTCGCTCTAAATTAAATTTAGATCTAAAACTGGTTTTAAATCAATTTTAGAGCCAAAATTCATATTGTATTAAATATACATCTAAAACTCGTTCTAATTTAACTTCAAATCTAGAAAATATAGATCTAAAACTCGTTCTAATTTAGATTCAAATCTAAATATTTAGATCTAAAGCTCATCATAAATTAAATTGGAAAAACTCAAGTTAACTTGTGAAAATTTGGTGCCAGGTTCACGTGTCAAAAGTTGTCTCTCCCAACGTAAAGGAAGAAAACTACATGGATATCCGTCATTTCTTAACTCGCCATTTTGCGTCGCGTCTCGTAAACGACCACGACGTCGCGAGATTCATTTGTCATTTCTCCGTTTTTTTTGCCACGACTTTATCCCGAAATGTGGTGAAAACGCGTACATTGTGATGCAGGGATATATAGTTCGGTAAGCAGCTCTTCAAGGTGCGCGTCATTAATTGGCATTTCGTTAAGCGAGTAGCGTATCAACTGGCAACCGGGGGTGGAAATGAATAACCGGTTGCGTGGGCGTTTTAGGATAGCCGTGCGAGGCAGCCCGCTCGTTCCTTGAATCCGCAAATAGGAGCACGTACGACTTTTTTTCCGTCTATTTTTTTTTCGTTCCTCCCGCCGTTCATCGTTCCAGCAATATTTTTTTTTTCGTTCATAATTGCGTTCGATTTTTTTCTTCTCATTATCTGTCCAATTACTGATCCAATCTTTAATCAACAAAAAAAAAGTAACGAAGAAACAATATAATTAACTTTCTGAAAGTGCGATCGACAAGGCAAGCGATAGATTGAAGGTTTATCGACGAAAATACGAAATTGTTTTTGACGATATAAAAAAAAATCGATCGTTGCAGAATCAGAGTAATCAACGTACATTATTTATTTACTCATTATTATTATTATTAACTGCTGTGAAATTAAATTATCACTCGCTTTTGCCGGACTTTCCGCGTGAATTCTTTTCCCCTCTTGGTCCACGTGTAATTCCGAAAATTCGGACCGTAATCGAAACAAGGATAGGGTCTAGGGTCATAGTCGTAGCGCACATTGATTGCCTCAAAGTCGTTCGAGCCGGGCAAGGCTTTTTGGAAATTCAATTATCGACTAATTTGGCTCCCTGTGTCCTTTGATTAAGGACGGTAGGGTATAATTCAATATCGCGAGCTTGCCGCATATCGAGTATAATGCAATCGGAACTTGTGGCAATAAGACGCCAGAATAGTTTATTGTCCACGACAGTACTTATGTTGTATCGCATTCGTGTATTATTGTGACATTCGATTATTACCATTATGATTATCGATTCTACAAGTTTTATAGTTACTATGTTCGTTACTACTAGTATTACTACTACAACTATCATGATTATTATTATTAATATTATCATTTTTATCGATGTTTGTTACCACTACTGCTATCGCTATTATTATTATGTCGGGATCAACCGAGCATGTCTCCGAATGGCGAATAAGAGGGTGACCAGGAGGGAAAATTTATTTTTATAATTTCTATTATTTTTGTTGGTATGATTTTTAATGAATAATAATAATAATAAACAATATGATAATACAAAAATAATATCAATAACTGTGGTAGTCGCGATAATTGTACTAGGAATATTATGAAAAGTTGGAAAAATTTTAATAACAATAACAATCAATAGTAATTAATACTGGTAGAAATCATGGACATAGTAGTTATTGTGATAGTAGTAACCATAACCATAACAAAAACTGTAGTATTTATCATATATAGTATATTCATATACGATATTTTTTAAATAGTAGTAATCGTGATAGTTGTTCCATTATTACTATTATTATTGATTATTATTGGTTATTGTTATTGTTTAAAAATCTCTACTGTTTTATAAATAGTAGTGATAGTGATAGTAGTTTATTAGTATTTTATTAGTTAGAGTAATAAGTAACGAATAGTGGTAATAGTAGTAACCATAACCATAACAAAATCTGTAGTTCTTATCATATATAGTATATTTATATACGATATTTTTCTAAATAGTAGTAA
Organism: Ophion ellenae; assembly: GCA_963210295.1. NCBI lineage: Eukaryota > Metazoa > Arthropoda > Insecta > Hymenoptera > Ichneumonidae > Ophion > Ophion ellenae. The sequence continues at coordinate 48,829,126 of OY723388.1, read as the reverse complement.
TAGTGATAGTAGTTCCATTATTACTATTATTATTGATTATTATTGGTTATTGTTTAAAAATCTCTACTGTTTTATAAATAGTAGTGATAGTGATAGTGATAGTAGTTTATTACGACTTTATTAGTAGAGTAATAAGTAACGAATAGTAGTAATAGTTATAACCATAGAATAGTGGTAATAGTAGTAACCATAACCATAAGAAAAACTAATTTTTATCATATATAGTATATTTATATACGATATGTTTTAAAGAGTAGTAATAGTGATAGTTGTTCCATTATTACTATTATTATTGATTATTATTGGTTATTGTTCTTTAAAAATCTCTACTGTTTTACAAATAGTAGTGATAGTGATAGTAGTTTATTAGTACTTGACTAGTAGAGTAATAAGTAACGAATAGTTGTAATAGTTCTAACTATAACCATAACAAAAACTGTAGTTTTCATCATATATAGTATATGTATATACGATATATTTCAAATAGTAGTAATAGTGATAGTTCCATTAAAACTACTATTATTGATTATTATTGGTTATTGTTTAAACATTTCTACTGTTTTATAAATAGTAGTGATATCGATAGTAGTTTATTAGTAGAGTAATAAGTAACGAATAGTTGTAATAGTTCTAACTATAACCATAACAAAAACTGTAGTTTTCATCATATATAGTATATGTATGTACGATATTTTTCAAATAGTAGTAATAGTGATAGTTCCATTAATACTATTATTATTGGTTATTATTGGTTATTGTTTAAACATTTCTACTGTTTTATAAATAGTAGTGATATCGATAGTAATTTATCAGTAGAGTAATAAGTAACGAATAGTAGTAATAGTTCTAGCCGCAGAATAGTGGTAATAGTAGTAACCATAACCACTATTCTATGGTTACTACTATTACTACTCTTCTATGGTTAAGACCATTACTACTATTCGTTACTTATTACTGTACTAATAGTGTAGCAGTACAGTAGTAATAGTAATAGTAGTAACCATAACCACAATAAAAGCTACTGCTTTTCTAAAATAAAAAATGGTTATGGTTACTACTATTACCACTATTCTATGGTTACTACTATTACTACCATTACTTCTCTTCTATGGTTACTACCATTGCTACTATTACTACTATTCGTTACTTATTACTACTATCAACACTACTGCAATACTAATAGTGATAGTAGTAACCATAAACATAATAAGAACTGTAGCTTTTATTATGGTTATGGTTATTACTACTATCACTATTACTACCATTACCATTATTACGCTTATTCTGAATTATTATTGATAATAACGGTTATTCTCCAATTTTTATAATATTACTGCTGCTATTATTATTACGACCACCACAATTAGCAATATTACTCATGATTATCATATATTATACTATTGTTTCTTTTTATTATTATAATGTATCATTATTATTATCATTATTACCTTCCGACTGCTCGTAGGGCAAAAAGACAGGAGTTATGAAAAACAAGTTTTCTCATTCCTCATAATTAACAATATTAGTGGTACGACGATTATTCCTACTACCGCCACAACTGTTATTATAACACGTTTTGCTTGTTGTTATTTATCGTATTGGGTTATTAATTTCATCGAGCGAATTTCCATTTGTCGGAGGGTGCGCGCGGATACAGCGCGAGTGTTGATTCCTCTCATATTCCCTCGTCGCGTATCATTTCGACACCGAGGGGACGATGCAAGAGATACGAGGAGGACGAAAGTGCGATAGGGCGAGGGAGAAAAGAAATACTCCACCAACACGGGCACACTTGTTGCGACCCTTATATACGTAACTCCCCAGGCGCGCTCTCGAGCGAGAACACGCATAAAATCGTGTAAGGCGAATAATAAAAAAGAAAAAAAGAACGGGACACGAAGAGGAGGACGAGAAGGAAAAAACGTCGCCTCGAAATCTAATGAAAACTAGATACGCTGGGCGGAGAAAATTCGATCATCTATCTTCGTTGCTCGTTTGACGCTTTTCTCCGGTCTTATTTTTCGTTCCATCCCTTTTGACGGGGCTAAAGTTTGCTCGAATTTTATTTTTTAATTTATCGTACTTTCATGCACTTTTGAACTTCAGTCGCCTCAAGGAGATCGTAAAATGTATTTTTAAGAGTTTTTGACAAACGAAACCCTTAGCGGGGGTGAAAGTTGAAAGAAATTATATCTCTCGTGGTTTTAAGATGACCATTTTTTTATTAGTGTTGTATGTAGCGTGACCCGAAAGGAGGCTTAAAAAAAATTTGGACGATTTTCGTTATCCGGAACCTACCCGTACCGGGGGTGGGGGTGAAATTTGACAAAAGTGTCCCATAGTTTTGAGATAATCATTTTTTCGGCGTTGTATGCACTATAAGCCGAAAAGAGCCTCGAAACTTTTTTAACGATTTTCATTTTTTGAACCCACCCTTACCAGGGGGTGGAAGTAGAAAAAAATCGTTTCTCCCGATTTTCGAGATGAGCTTTGTATGCGATCTAAGCCAAAAGGAGCCTCCAAAGAAAAATTTTAACGATTTTCATTCTCCGGAACCCACCCTCACCAGGGGGTGGAAGTTGAAAAAATCGTATCTCCCGTACTTTTGTGATAATTTTTTTTTTACCGTTGTATGTAGCGTAGGCCAAAAGGATCCTCGAGAAAAAAATGGAACGATTTTCATTCTCCGGAACCCACCCTCACTAGGGGGTGGAAGTTGAAAAAAATCGCATCCCCCGCAGTTTTGACGTCACCATTTTTTTACCGTTGTAGTTCTTGTAACCCGAACGGAGCTTTCAAAAAAATTTGAACGATTTTAATTCTCCGGAACCCACCCTCACTAGGGGGTGGAAGTTGAAAAAAATCGTATCTCCCATAGTTTTGAGACAAATTTTTTTTAGCGTTGTACGCACTTTGAGCCGAAAGGAGCGTCAAAAAAAAAATTTGAAAGCCTTTAATTCTCCGAAACCCACCCTCACCATGGGGTGAATTTTGAAAAAAATAGTATCTCTCACTGTTTTGAGGCACCCACTTTTTTTGCGTTGTATGTAGCGTAAACCGAAAGGAAAAGAAAAAAAAAGAACGATTTTAATTCTCCAAAACCCACCCTTATGGGGGTTGAAAGTTGGCAAAGGCGAGCTGTTCTCGCAAAGTTGATAATCGATAGCGCAGGTGGAGAAGAATAAGTGAGGCGGGAAAAGTGGTAGCTCGTTTTCCCTCTTCGAACTCGCGTTTACATTACCTTCATTTTTTCATTTTTTTTTCTTCCTACTTTTTCATGAAAATGGACGAGTGATCGGTTTTATAAAAGTGAAAGGAAAAGAAAAGAAGAATGAAAATACTTAAACGATAGTTCGAAATCGCAGCGCGGTTTATCTTCGCCACAAGACGTGCCCGGAAGCCCGATGAAAATTCGATGCTGCATTTGCACCCCTCCGCCTTATCCTCGCGTTCCAAAGTCAACGCCAACGCGCGCGAGAACAAGCACGGAATCGTGATTTTATTCCGGATTGCATTATTTCGATTCACAACACGTTAAAGTACGATAACAGCTCTGCGAACGTCTCTGTTCAACCCTTAACAACAACAATAATAATGATAATGAAGATGGCAATAATGGTCGAAATAATAATAATAATAATAATAATGGAACGGATATAAGAATCGCGACCTCTTTTCCGGCATAATGCCCTTTGTAATATCCCTTTTTCTCCAACACGCGGGACTTCCCTCCCCTCTCCGCCTCCAGCCGCGGTACCTCGTTGATTTCCAACTTCTCCGTCTTTTTCCTTTCTTCCTCGTTCTTTCATTCGTTCTTTTTTCAATTATTTTACCCGATAAAATTGGATAAAGCTTGACGACGTCCTTTGAAAGACAGGCTGCAGCAATTTGAAAGGAAAAAAAATCTTTATTTAGGTACACTGACTGATGTATAATCTGTTAAATTTTTTAGTTAGTCTTCTGGTACGGTGTGGAGATAATACAATATTTCCGAAGTGGAGCATCATTGAATAAAAAAATTCAGTTCTCAATGATTGGCGATCTACGAGTAATTTTAATAATTGAAATAATAATAATGGTAGTCGCTATTATAGTTGCAATGAGAATGACAATCGTTCTCATAATAAGTCATTAAAGAGTTAGGCTAGTGTGATGATCGGAAAATCAGGGTTATGTGAAAAATTAATTTTGGAGGAATAATTAAGATGATTGGAAAATCGTGAGAAAATTTCTTTGTAATGTATATAAAGAAATTTGTGTACCTAATTTCATAAAAAAATATTCACAATAAGTTCATAATTTCACTTTGTGTGTACATTAAGAAACTTGTGTACCAAATTTCATAAAAAAATATTCACAATAATTTCATAAAATCTATTCACAATAGGAAGTTATAAGCAATCTCGTGAAAGACCTTTGAACGCGAGGGGCTCAACAATGTACTTGATTTTGGCCACCCGATTGATCCGAAACAAAAAAAATGAGATTTTTCTTAAAATAGACTATATTGGCAAAGACTGGACCGCGATTTTTTTTGGCATCGTGTTTCAATCATCAAAAAAAAATGCGAATGTTTTTTGTCGTTTTTTTTTTCGAGAAAAAATTGCATTATTATTGTTAATAAGAACCGAAAAAAAATGTTAGGAAGAAAAACGTCGGTCAAGACTAAACTACTGTTACACTGAACAAGTCTACTGAATTTCGAGTCAAACTGTTCATTAGAAGGCGAAAAATCGTGTACACCGTTTTGAAAAACATAGTTTCAAAAGCTTCAATCTGCGATTCCTGCAGCATATGTTGGCACCTTTCTCTTCAATTTAAATTGGCTCAAGCGACTATCGATGTTTTGACATTTTTACAGTAGCCTAACCCCTTAATGTATTCGACAGTAATAGCTGTAGTAGGGGCTATAAAAACAATATCAAGAACATTAATAATCATAATAACAACAACAGCAACAACATTCATTTTCATTGTGATACATTTATTATAAACTTTATTGTTATAAATTTGTTATAAATTCGTTATAAATAAAAATATTATAATAGTTATTATTGTTATTAATATTATTAGGGCGATTATTATGTCAGACATAATCTAGATATTTCTATAACAGCAATGAACAACGAATATGATAATAATAAAAATCAATGAACAATAAGACTAACATACGAATCGGTGAAAACGGAAAAAAAATGTAAAATGCGTTTCGCGTTAAATGGCGTACAAGATAGGAAGATGAAAAACAATGGGGCACGTACAAACGGGAGCTTTTTCATATCACACTCGAGAGATTTAATCCGGACGAATGATTCCATTGTTATAACCGTTACGTATACGTGCAATACCGGTCCCAAGCACATCTTTTTTCGCCTACGATCGAACGAGAATATGAAAGTGCAAAGAAATAAACAGAGAGAGAGAGAGAGAGAGAGAGAGAGAGCGCTTTCGGCAAATAATAACTCTCTGATTTTACAATACTCATCGTTTGCATTCATCGCGACATATATTGAAATTGGTTTGACAAATATTGAGAAAATAAACGTAACCGATATGCAATATTTGCAATGCAAAGGACGATATTGCTTTAGATTTCAAACGAAATGCAAATAAGCAGAAAAATGTATGTTTGCATGTGCTTGCGGTCCAAAAAACGGGTCGACGTTTGATAATTTTTTCTTATGAGAGTATTGCGATAACGAGGTTTGATTTCATACATAACTAGTTTGAAGTTTGAATTTCTTTATTGAAAAAATATTGATAATCAATGAAGTTATTATTATTTGAACAAAGTGCGGCGGTTGCTGTATGGCTAATTAGTGTAGGTGCTTCTGGCAACTAGAGTCACCTGAAATAAAAAATAAAATATGTAATTTTGGTATAATAATTGAATTTTCGCATGACGGGATACGTTTTAAAAATGTTTTAAATTACCAAAATAAGCTGCAGGAAAAAGTTAGATTTTCGACCACAAAAGAACTTAGTAATTTGTTATTAACAAATGGATAAACGTATTGGAAAATCGTCCGGTCATGCGACAGAAAATGTTGTAAACTATGCTCTGACCGAATTCGAAGTGAATCGAACGAATGGATTTTGAGATACGACTCACACTCACACCTAAAAACATAGTTCCCCTAGACGGTTCACGAAAATAACTATAACTCGGTTAATTATGGAATTTTTATAAAAACTTCGGTGCATTTTAAAGTTAAGGGGTTAAGCTACTGTGACAACCCGAAAATCAAGGTAGTTGAAATATTAATTTTGAAGGAATGAGTAAGATGATTGAAAAATCGTTTGGACATTTATTTTTATGTACATTAAGAAAGTTGTGTGCCAAATTTCCTTGAAAAATATTAATAATTAAAGAAGTTTTAAACAATCTCGTGAAGGACCTTTGAATGTGAGGGGCTCACCGGTGTACTTGATTTTGGCCACCCCGTTGAACCGTAACAAAAGAAACGCGTTTTTTCTTCAAACATATAATATTGGCTAAGACTTGACCGAGTTTTTTTTTTGTTATAGTGTTTCAATCATCAAAAAAATGTTTGAATTGTTTTGTCGATTTTTCGAGTAAGAATGATATCATTATTGTTAATAACTAATGAAAAAAAAATGTTTAGAAGAAAAAGATCGGTCAAGACTAAACTACCATTGCACTGAATAAGTGTGCTAAAGTTTAAGTCAAACCGTACAATAGATACCGAGAAATCGTGTACACCGTTTTGAAAAACATAGTTTCGAGAAAAATGAATTTCATGCATTTTTTTATAGCTTTATATTATAGATATTGATATAAAAGTTGTAACACTTGATAAATACACTTTCGAAATACACAAAAAAATTTTTTTTTGGCATTTACGTAACCCAAACAAATTTTAAACGCGTTTTTCTCAAAACAACATTTTTCGACGGTTTGTTGATAAAATCTTTGAAACTACTGAATCGTTCCTTATAAAATTTTAACCACATATTCTTTACAACTATAGCTATAGCGCATATCAAGGTTAAAACAAATTTTGACACTTATTTTTTTTCGCCAAAAACGGTGAAAAAAAAACACTTTTATTTTGCTTTTTCGAAAAATTTCCGCCATTTTGTTATATTCGAATCTAAAACCGTTTGATTTTTTTGTTTCGGATGATCCATCTCCGAGATTTCATCAACAGCGCAGACCTACAATTTTTTAGAACAGTTTCTTAACTACCATTTTCGTCTATAAATCGTGACTTAAATAAATCAATTTAAAAAAAAATGTATTTCGAAAGTGCATTTATTAAGCCACAGCAACGGGTAGGTATAAAAGCATGTGCGAATTTAACAATTTTGTTTCGTATGAAAAAGTGATTCACTCATAAAATAATCAATTACACATCTATTTAGTATGAATATCAAGCTGTTAGAAAAAACATATTTTTTTTCGATGCACAAAATGGCTGACTACTCGAAACTTTTCGAAGCAGCTTTTTTCCAATTGGCGTGACAAATAACTTGAACAATTTCCCTCGATTTACTTCAAATTTAAAAGTTATGTTCCTAATTGCATTTCGCAGAGAAGTACGTACGGAATTTCTGAGTAATCGAAAACTTTTCATTTTACGAGCAGTTATAACGAAATTTGTCACTGAAAATTCATTTCTTAAGTTCAAATACCTACAATTTTTGAATAAAACAATATTTTTTAAATTCCGTACGTACTTCTCAAGCTATTCTAATGTAGATTGACGAGAATGTTTGTTTTTTATTCTAGGTAAAAAATTGTGGATGCTAAATGTCACGCCGCGGAGCGTCTAAAAGAAAATATTAGTGGTCGGCCATTTTGTACATTGAAAAAAAAAATTCTAACAGCTTGATATTCATACTAAATAGATGTGTAATTAGTTTTATGATTGACTCACTTTTTCATACGAAAAAAATGGTTAAATTCGCACATGATTTTATACCCATTACTGTGGCCTAAGGCCTTAATCGTAACAACTTTTATATTAATATCTATAATATAAACCTATCAAAAAAATTCATGAAAATAGCCGTTTTTTAGCGTCTAAAGTGAGAAGACCCCTTAAAGTTTTACGAGCAGTTTTATAGTTGCAATCATATATTAACCGTCAATGTGCGATTCCTGCACCATATCGTCGTTGATATTGCAATTCGTTCTCTGCGCTTTTCGGACGACTTCACACGAGAGCCAAAAAAGCTTATTGCAATATCGAAAAGTTACCGCTTGGGGTCGCGTGACGTATTGCATCGGCTGAATGAAGCCTTCTGATTGATTATTGCCATGGAACGTTTGACGGATGCGTTAAAAAAAAAACATTTTAAACATGATGGTCACAAGAGACATAGAACGTTTTGCAATATCAACGACGATATGTTGGACCTTCCCCTTCGAATTGCCTCAAGCGACAAACGACCGTTCGTCATTTTCACAGCAGCATAACCCCTTAAGACCCTAGACTATACAACCATGCAATAAAAAAATCATTTTTACAACATTTCACTCTTATGCGGACTCCTCAAGAAATGTGTCCCTCTGTTTTCTTCGTTTCAGAAGTACGCTCGAAATCTTATCATTTTTCTTCGCAACATATCTTCACAACGCATATCTGTGTTCCCCACTAAAGAAAAAAAAACACGAGGGGCTCGACCTTGCGCTTAGGAAACAAGACGACACACGCGCCGCGATAGAGGTGAGTGACGAATTTTTCCTCGACAAAATTGCCCGTCAATCCATAAGAACGAATCTCCATGACGTCCCTCCGCTCGCAACCTACTTCCCAAAAAATTACGGGGGTTAAGTAATTAAATTGCCAATTTTTATGATTTTTTTAAAAGGAAAGATTACTTCGTTTTTGAGAGAGTAGGGTAGACTGGGTACGGTTGTAACAGTTTTCCGTTGATCGCCCATAACGTTGCAAGTATGGTATAAGATGTGCAAATAAAATGCCTTATATTAAAGACTGGACATCTGCCTTTAAATCGAAATCACAATTGGGTGCCCATCTCTTTAAGGGAGACTTTATCCTTGGAGTGCCATATTTCAGGTGTTTACATTTTATTTTTTTTTAAAGAAACGAGTAAAGCTTTTTGAGTGCGGCTTTTTTCTTGCTTTTATTCATGATATACAGAACGTTAAAAAAAAAAAATTTTTGAAAAAAAAACCAAAATGGCGACCGTTGCAGCTCCGCGAAAACAGGTCCTCAAATCGCGGGAGGTAAACGGCTGACATCACTGCCCCCTCTTTGTTGATCTGAAACAAAAATTCAAAGCATATTATCAATCTGTGACCCTTTGGTCATGGAATGACGGATGGGTTTTTCGTTTAGTACAAATTTCGGAAAATAGCGGCAATTAAAAAAAAATCGAATTTTCGCGTTTTTTCGCATAAAAAGATAAATAATAAATGCAAAAATGTATCTATCGAAAAAACGATCCGTCATTCCGTGAAGACATATTTTCTGAATATGCTCTCCAAATTTCAGGTCGATATGTTAATTACAGCGATCAGGAGAATGTCAGCCATTTTTAAAACCGTGTTTTCGAGAAAAACGCGTTTAAAGTTGTGTAATGTGTTTACACAAATGTGTTTATAGTTACCGCTAATCGGCAATGCCTGGCCCATAGAGGCATCCCTTCTCTTCTTCTAGCTGCTCATGTTGAGCCGCTAACATCTCCCGCTGCATTTCAAGGACAAAGTCTCCCTTAAGAATATGAGATAAAGCTCGTTTTGTAGAACATGTGCCGCTGTTACAACCGTACCCATACCCGGGGGCGGTTGTAACACGACCGGGGGTCAGTTGTAACACATCTGAGTAACATACAGTGCATGCATTGTAATCACGTTTTAATTCAAAACACGTATTAAGGTACTTGTTGCTTGTTTACTAAGCTCTAAAGTTCAATAATTATTCAGAAAATCACCCAGTACGCAATCTGTTACATCAACGAAGTAACATCTGGAAGAAATTGATCGAAAATACTTACTTTTGAACGAAAAAACTCAATGGGTCCGCCTGTGAGCGTCAGTTTTGCGGAAAGTGGCGCGTAGCACTGCCAAGCGTGTCGAGGGTTGCAAGACATGTATCTTTCCCTTTGTACCCCTCTACGCATCACTTATACTTTCGTGAATATCCGCAGTGTTTCGATCGTAGCCCGTTACAAATGTACCCAGTCTACCCTATGTTTTATTACTACTTTTGGCTGTTACATGGTATTTTTTAAACTGATATTAAAAAATGGCGGTGGTATAGCAGGTCTTCTAAACGGGTTGCAATGGATGTTGTCGGACGGCGTGACACGTAGCGTCGGTGGGATTTATCTAAAAATGACCACCGAAGATTTTTCTCTCATTAACTCCCATATGCAGAATATGCACCAAGAAAATGTGAAAAATGTTGAAAATCGACGTAATGGTACGCTTTGAAACAAAAAGATTGAATTTTCCGAAACAAATGGCTGCGTTTGCAATAAATTTTTTTTTTCAAAAACATTTAGGGTTATGTTTTGGACAATAAGGTTGGAAAGAGGAATACCATATTTCATTAGAATCAGTCGATTAGTTTTTGGGCTATAAGCTAGTTTTGAAAATGCAGTTTATAAGACGGTGTCACACCTCCGCCATTTTTAAAGATTAAGGGATCATCACAGTGTAACGGGTCGGAAAATAGCTGATTTTAGCGACTTTTATTCGATGGTTATAATACGCCAATCAGTCTGATTTTTTTTATGTCAATTCGAAGCACTCATAAAGAACAGAAAATAAATGTTTATTTTCATTTTTGCATTTTTTTACGCTCAAAAATGTCTTCGGAAAAGGGAGTCCTCACGGTGTAGTAAAAAGATGATTAATCAGTACGAAAGCCGCCATCTTGCTATGGAGGTTTTCTAAAAATCAAAATAGACAAAATGGCGGCGTTTTGAAAAAAAAAAGTATTGAATTCAGCCTATTTTTTTCGAGTTTTTCGTTAAAAAAAAATATGAAGACAAAAAAGGTTCCATAGCAAGATAAAGAATAGCGTGAAGAATGTTGTGTCAAAATTGGAGACGCTTAGCTTGAAAACTCTTCCTTTGAGACTGTACACCGTTTTGAAAAACGACATTTCGAGAAAAACGCGTCCGTTCGCGCCGGGTCTCACGTAGCTGGTCGAATCCCTTTTTCTGAGAAAGGCAACCGGAATAATTCTAGTTTCGCGCCAAAAAATGAACAGCATGTTTTAACCGTCTATACTATCGGATGATGGAAAGAAAATCGATTTTTTGAAAATTTTACACTGTGATGACCCCTTAAGGCCTTAGGCCTAAGGGTATAACATCATGTGCGAATTTAACAATTTTTTTTCGCATGAAAAAGTGATTCACTCATAAAATTTATTACACATCTATTCAGTATGAATATCAAGCTGTTAGAATTTTTTTTTTTCAATGTACAAAATGGCCGACTATTTATGTTTTCTTTTGTTATCTTTTTTTAGGCGCTCCGCGGCGTGCCATTTAGCATCCACAATTTTTTACCTAGAACAAAAATCAAAAATTCTCGTCAATCTACATTAGAATACCTAGAAAAGTACGTACGGAATTAAAAAACGATTGTTTTATTCAAAAGTTGTAGGTATTTGAACTTGAGAAATGAATTTTCGGTGCAAAATTTCGTTATAGCTGCTCATAAACTGCTCATAAAATGAAAAGTTGTCGATTAATCAGAAATTCCGTATGTACTTCTCTGCGAAATGCAATTAGGAACATAACCTTTTAATTATATTTCGCGCCTCGTTCTCGAGATTACAGTGTAGTTACCCCCGTGTACGCTAGATGTCACAACGTTCAGAGTCCCAAAAGTGAAAGGCTTCCCTAGGGGGGACGCTCGTCCTCCCGCTTCATATTCTTTCGTTGTGCGCTAGAGACAACATCGGAAGTAGAGTTCAGAAAGAGATAAGGAAGGTGAAAAAAGTGATAAAAAAGTGAAGAGGTGAGAATGCCGAAGAGAAAGCGGGAGGCATTTGAGGAAATGAGCAAGCGGTTGAAAGCAATGCAAGAATCGTTAGAGGAATTGCAAAGAACAGGAGACGAGCCGAGCGAGGACATGTCGTCAGACGAGGGCGACGAGCAAGATGGCCGACAAATCGATCTAGACGGTAAGATTTATGTTGACGAAATAGAAGGCCACAATGTAGCACGATGAGTTTGCACGAGAGGCAAAACATATCGTAGCTCGATCCTGATGAGCTTATATGGAAGATAAGACAAATCAGAGATTTCGCTGATGGGTAGGCACGGGAGGCCTAACAGATCAGACGATGGGCAGCACGAGATGCAAGATGGCGGATCTCTGTACAAAGCGACAGAGAGAGACAGCCAAATATATATATATATATATATATATATGGACATGTATATCATGACATAGAAAAAGAAAGAAACGCACGAAGCGCTCCCAGGTTTGTAACTTCGATTGTGTCTTGCCCAATTTAGATTTGATAGACGCAGAGGAAAAAGAAAATGTCAGTCCAGAGGACGCTGACGCAAGTGAGAAAGCGACAGACCACAAATACGAGGAGGAGAACCTCGAGGTGTCAATCCTCGAGGTACTCGGAGAAGACCCGTCGGTTTCAAGGGCGTTGGATTTCGATCTACACGCGTCGCTGGCCAACAGGTGGAAGCACTTTGTGGTCAATGGGATCCCAGGGGAGGAGAAGGACAAACTTCTCGAAAAATTTGCGAGAAAGGAGGGCTTCGAAGCACCAGAGCTCAACCCAGAAATACTAGCGGTTTTGAGCGAGTCAGGACAAAAAAGAGACGGTTGTTTCGCCGAAACGCAGAGGCTGGCCGGATCAGCCCTAATGTCCTTGGGAGCGACAATTTCACTGCTCTTAGACGAGCAGGAGAGTATTGATAAATTGTCTTTCTTGGAAAATTTAAACGATGCGGCCAAATTGGTAACGGAAATTCATTTTAGACAAAATGAAGCCAGGAAAGCATTCATTCTGCCAGGAGTGAGCAAGCAAGTGAAGGAGTTGCTGACCAAAACCAAATCGGATACACTCCTGTTCGGAACGGGCTTGAGTGAGAAAATCAAGGAATTTAAGGCCTTGGAAAGAATCGGACCGAAGAATGCCTATATCCAGAGAGGAGTTACTCGTATTCAGGGGAATTTAAACTCCAGAGGCCCGCAGGGAAGAAGACCGTTCCAGAATTATGCGGGCAATTCTCAGTCAGGCAGTCAGGGCCGACCAAGGGTGTCTTTCAGAGGCAGACAACCGTTCAACCCTCGGGGACACAACACGAGATCCAGACCGAGGAGAGGGAAATAGAGAAGAACGTAGGTAGAGTAGGGGGTAGATTAAGATCTTTTAGAGAAAACTGGAGATCTATTACAAAAGACAAGTTTATTTTGAATTGCATCGATGGATACCAAATTCCTTTCAAATATCGAGTGTACCAAAACAAAGAACCGCGAGTATCTATACCACACAATCAAGCAAAAAATTACCAACAAGCAATAGATATTTTATTGGAGAAGGGGGCAATTGAAAAGTGCAATGAGAGCAAAGACCAGTTCATCTCAAGATATTTTTTAATCCCAAAGTCAGACGGTACTCACAGGTTCATTTTAAATTTAAAGAAGTTAAATACGTTTGTCGAAACAAAACACTTTAAGATGGAAGATATACGAACGGCCGCAAGATTAATATTTCCGGAAAGCTTCATGGCAAAGATCGATCTACAAGACGCATATTATTTAATTCCAATCAATAATGACTGTAGAAAATATCTCAGATTTGCATTCATGGGTCAGTACTATCAGTTTACTTGTTTACCATTCGGCCTGGCAACAGCACCACGTGATTTTACAAAAATCTTAAGACCCGTGGTTCGGTCTTTGAGAGCTAGGGGCTACACCTCGGTAATTTACCTGGACGATTTATTATGCGTAGAAGACAGCCGGCAAGAATGCGAAAAGAATGTATACGAATCACGGAAACTGTTAGAGTACTTGGGTTTTCTAATCAATGAAAGAAAGAGCGACTTAATACCAAAAACGAGGTGTCGGTTTTTGGGTTTCATTATCGATTCAAGAAAGTTTTCGTTAGAATTACCGCAGGAAAGGAGAAATAAACTGCTTACTCTGGTCAGGAAATACAAAAAGAAGAAAGAGTGTAGAGTGAGGGAATTTGCAGAATTAATAGGGAATCTTGTTGCGGCCTGTTTAGCCATAGAGTACGGTTGGCTCTATACGAAAAATATGGAAAGAGAAAAGATCAAGTGCCTGTTATCAAACAGTGCAAATTATAATGCAAAGATGACAATCCCAACGTGTATTGTACCCGATCTATCTTGGTGGGAAAGGCACATCGAACAGGGGTTTAATCGAATAAAGACGGGAAAATTTGAAATGACAATTTTTACAGACGCTTCAGACTTAGGCTGGGGAGCAGTTAGTGGAAGCGAGAAGAGGTGCGGTGTCTGGTCAGAAACACAGCTGAAATGGCATATAAATTTTAAAGAGCTTGTGGCAGTTAAGCTAGCTCTGCAGGGATTGGCTAACGAACGCACAAATTGCCAGATACTTCTTCGTATAGATAATACGACAGCGATCGCATACATCAATAAGATGGGAGGCACAAGATTCCCCAAATATAATTCGCTGGCAAGAAAGATCTGGCAATGGGCAGAGAAAAGAAATATTTTTCTTTTAGCGTCATACATTCCGTCATCAAAAAACATAGAGGCAGATCTACTGTCAAGAATTAAAAATGCGGATACAGAATGGGAATTAGCAACTCAGGCTTTCGAGAAGATTATACGTTCCTTAGGGACACCGGAGATAGACCTTTTCGCGTCGAGCGCTAATACAAAATGTAAAAAGTTCTGTTCCTGGTTTCCAGAGATCGGCGCTACGACAGTAGATGCGTTTACGATGAGCTGGTCTGACCTCCATTTCTATGCTTTTCCACCCTTCTCCCTAATTTTGCGGGTTCTCACAAAGATAAAGAGAGACAGGGCGGAAGGAATTGTTGTAGTGCCTGATTGGCCCAATCAACCCTGGTACCCGATGCTTATGAATTTGACTGTGGGAAGGTCCCTAAGGTTTGGGCCTGATGATAATCTGTTATTATCTCCGTACAGAAGAGCGAGGCATCCGAGGGCGCGAGACCTGATCCTACTGGCGGCCAGGGTCTCCGCGCGGCGTTCTTAAAAAGACAAGTTCCCTCAGAAGCAATCGAGATCATTTTGTCTTCGATAACTTCGTCAACTGCTAAACAGTACAAGGCAGCGTTGAAGAAATGGGAAAGTTTTTGTCGAGACAGAGGGATAGATTTTCAAGAACCACAAATACCGACATTACTAAGTTTTTTAACGTTCCATTTCGAGCGGGGAGCTTCCTATACCACCATTAACTGTTTACGATCTGCAGTTTCCCTGATCTCGCGAGAAAAGATTGGTGAAGACCAAATAATAAGAAGATTTCTACGAGGAGTATTTAAGTTAAGGCCCTGTTTACCAAAATATTCATCAACCTGGGATGTAGCACCAGTGTTGGAGTATCTGTCAGCGTTGCATCCCGCAGAAAACTTGGCGGTAGAGGAGCTAACAAAGAAAACTGTGATGTTATTAGCATTAAGTACAGCCAGTCGGGCCCAGACACTAGCGAATATAGATATAAGAAACATTAAGAAATCTCAAAACGGGCTAGAGATATTAATTACTAAACTACTGAAGACGTCCGGTCCGGGAAGACGACAGCCAGTGCTGAAGATACCAAAATTTAACCAGAGAATAGATATATGCGTAGCCACGTATGTGGAGAAATATTTAGAGAAGACAGCAGCCTACAGAGGGCAGGAGAACAATCTTTTCCTGGCGGTTAAAAAACCACACAAGAAAGTCGGAGCCCAGACGATAAGTAGGTGGATTAAGGATGTGATGAAAAGCAGTGGCATAGACATTTCAATTTTTGCCGCTCATTCCACACGACATGCTGCGACTTCAGCGGCATTTGAAAAGGGAGTCTGCCTAGACACAATAAGAAAGACGGCAGGATGGTCCGAGAGATCGAGGATGTTTGCGAAAGTTTATCACCAACCGATCGAAAACAGAGAAGCGGTGTTTGCGAGCAACGTTCTCATCTCCGAATAGTCACGTAGACTCAAGGGTAGATATAGAAACGCGGATGCAAAATTAATGTTTTTAAGTTTTTCCATGTTATTTCGTTTCAAAAAAAAAAAAAAAAAAAAAAAAGCTATAATGTAAGATGTACAAAAAAAAAAAAAAAAGGTATAATGAGAATAAAAAAAAAAAAAAAAAAAAAAAAGAGGAGAAATAAGTAATACTGTTGGGATAAGACGGATTGTCGTTGGCTCTAAACAACTACACTGTAATCTCGAGAACGAGGCGCGAAATATAATTAACCGATCGAACGAGCCCGCGAAGCGGGCGAAGTTCGATCGCAATTATATGAGTCGCCTCGTTCGAAGAGATTACAGCCCACCCAAGGAACACAGTAACCCAACCCGAATTTAAACGACAATCCTGCAGTACTCTGAAAGATATGAAGCGGGAGGACGAGCGTCCCCCCTAGGGAAGCCTTTCACTTTTGGGACTCTGAACGTTGTGACATCTAGCGTACACGGGGGTAACTACACTGTAATCTCTTCGAACGAGGCGACTCATATAATTGCGATCGAACTTCGCCCGCTTCGCGGGCTCGTTCGATCGGTTAAATTTGAAGTAAATCGAGTGAAAATTGTTGATGTTATTTGTCACGCCAATTGGAAAAAAGCTATTTCGAGACGTTTCGAGTAGTCGGCCATTTTGTACATGGAAAAAAAATGTATTTTCTAACAGCTTGATATACTAAATAGATGTGTAATTAAATTTATGAGTGAATCACTTTTTCATGCGAAAAAAATTGTTAAATTCGCACATGATTTTATACTCGTTACTGTGGCCTAAGGCCTTAATTTAAAAAAACATGTAACAATCAAAAGTAGCAATAAAACATACCCTAAGTCTAAAAAATAGGCGGAAAATCTTTTGTTAAAAAAAATCATGAATATCAGCAAATTTTTCCTCGCTAAAATTTTTGCCCCCTAAAAAAACAATTTTCGCGCTCCTACAGAGCAAAGAACTCGGCGAAGGATACACGCGAGAATGCGATACCCGAGCAAGATGCGGACAATTCACGTTCTGTTGGGATCTGTTTTGATCGCGCAAACGTGCGTGATTATGACGAGCGCTGCGTACGAGGCGCCTCGACGTTACCCAACGGTCAGTAACAGTGTTCATCGTCTTCCAATGACGTCCTCGCCCGCCGAGCAAGCCGCGATCTTCCGAGAAATGATCGCCTATCGCGACAAACGCGCGAGCAACAACAAAGCCGAGCCAACCTGCGAGGAATTGCGCGCCATGTGGATATACAGCAAACGGCAGAGTCGCGCGGCCGAGACCACCAACGATTTGCCCATGTATCGCGATCCGTTCGCCCACAACGTGTGGGACACCTATCCTATAAGATCGTCGTCCAATCCAATCGGCTATCGAGGTACGAGTCTTTAACCCTGTGTTGACACACTGGGTCATTTTGATACATTTTAAGGAAAATACTAGACTAAAATTAAACATTTTTAATAATTATTTGATACGCTTCAATATGATATTTACCGAATTTTGATAAGTCAGCAAAAAGGCCTAAATTTGATAATTTTTTTTTACAATATTGATCAAGAAATCGGGTTTCTTTTTTCAGGGTTTATTAAACACATATTGAAGTATGTAAAAAAAAATTTTATTGCCTTTTTGATAAAAAATGGCGGCGACAAAGCCAGTCTTCAAGAACGCCTTTTTTCGATACCTCCACGGGCGGACGTGGAACTCCGAAAGCATAAGAGCTAGAACGAAAAAAGTATTTTTTTCTTAATCTATATGTCATTGGCTAGAGAAGTACATAAGGGTTTTTTTTCAATCAATCATTTCCAAAATGGCACAAGTTTTGAAAAAATTCATTTTCTCGGCAAAAAAATTTGCAGTATTTTGTTGATAAAAAAAGTTTACATTCAATTAAAAAACGGCTATGTACTTCTTTAGATAATGTGATTGTGAAGCTACAGTGGAAATTTCAAAGCCATTTATCAAACAGTTTTAAAGCAGCGTTTCCGCCCAGTTTGATGCTGTTGATGAAATCTCCCAGCTATTGATGAAATCTCGGAGATGGATCATCCGAAACAAAAAAGATCAAACGGTTTTAGATTCAGTATGTTAACGGCTATAGGGCATATCATACGATTTTTGATGTATGCAAAAATAACAAAATGGCGGACATTTTTCGAAATAAAAAACAAACAAAAAAGTGTTTTTTCTCCGTTTTTGCCAAAAAAATAGTAAATATCAAAATTTAAATAATCCTTGATATGCGCTATAGCTATACTTGTAAAGAATATGTGGTTAAAATTTCACAAGGATCGGTTCAGTAATTTCGAAGATTTTATCAACAAGCCGTCGAAAAACGTTGTTTCGAGAAAAAAGCGTCTAAAGTTTGTTTAGGTTACATAAAAACATAATTTGAAAAGTATATATTTCGAAAGTGTATTTATTAAGTGTAACAACTTTTATGTCAATATCTATAATATAAACTTATCAGAAAAAATGCATGAAAATAGCCTTTTTTAGCGTCTAAAGTGAGAAGACCCCTTAAACTGTTTATAAAAACGAGAATTGGTGATGAAGCGTACAAATTGTACGTTATTCTTTGAAGAATCTATCTAACAAGGACCTTCGTTTTTGTTGAAACTCATATATGAGGCCACGTCACGTCAGCCAGTAAAAAAAAATCCACAAATAATTTTGAAAAATCGAGTTACTTTATTGAAAAATATTCACCGAGAGTCGACATTTTTCAAAAATTTCTTACGTTTTTTCTCGTTGATTACCATTTTTTTAATATTTTGCCATTAAAATGTCTGTATCTTTGGCAGGATTTGACGTATTTACATTCGTAAAAAAACGTAAATGTGCGTCTTTTTTAGCCTTCCAGAAAAAAAATTCACAAATAATTTTGAAAAATCAAGTCACTTTATTCAAAAATATTCACCGAGTGTCGAATTTTTAAAACATTTCTGACGTTTTTTTTCGTTGATTACCATTTTTTAACATTTTTCCATTCAATTGGCTGTATCTTTGGCAGGATTTGACGTATTCACATTCGTACAAAACGAAAATGTGCGTCTTTTTCTAGCGCACAAGGAAAAAATTAATTCAGATTTTATTGAGCAAGTCGAACGTCCGTTCCAGGGCAAAATATGCAAAAATGTTTTTTTTTTCTCAAGGAAAGATACTCGTTATTTTATTTTTAAGAATTTCCCCGAATTGTGAATACGAAAAACGGATTTTTGGTATTTTTTATATTATGGGATTCCCAAACACCGTGAAGTAATAGCTATTTTTAATTTTTTAATTTTTTTATCAATGTTCGATTGAAGAATGTGGAGCACTCGCTGTATGTTTACCAGGTTTTTGAAACACATATCACATATATGAAACTTTTATGAAAGTGTGAACTAATATGAAGAATCGATCTATAGGCATTTTTCGATATATCGATTAATTTAAGGGATATCGGCGTTGGAACGTTTTCAAACTTTCTGGAATCCAGATTTTTCGAAAAATTGTAACTTCTGAAATACATGCGATAAAAATTTGTGGAAATACTCCTTGCATAGCATACTATTTCATAGAAAAAAAGTCAAAAAAATTAAAAATGCTCGGGGTCACGGCCAAGCGAAATGGCGTGGAATGCCTCATATACACACGGATGGGAAGGTCGCGCACTGGAATAAACCGACGGGGTCGCGCATTCCGAACGTAGTCACTAGAAACTTTTATCTCCGCATATGCAGTCGCGTATTCGCGCAATCACCAACATTCACAAATTTGGCCCAGGTTGAAAACAAAAAGCGTCCGGATCGATTCGAAGCGATGACACATGTGTAGATTAAAAACGAGGGAAAAAAAGAGAGACGGATTGGTCGCACGTAATGAACGCGAATATTTCATTTTGCGATCACAAATGCCACGCTTTATTGACGTTGCCCTCATAATCATCGCGCGCGCCACCAAACTTTAATAACATTTTCGGACAGAGCGTTTTTCCCTGACCGAACAAATACGGAAAAAAATGTGATCGGCCTCCGAATTTGTGATTTGTCGAATTGTTTTTAAAAAATATTCACTATTCATCAGAGTTTGCCTTTTCCGACCGTATTAGAGATTTTTCAAAGTAAAAAACTGGTTAATGATCAATGTACGTATTAAAAAAAACACTCGCCGGAGAATTTCACGAGAAAAAATGTTTTTTATTCTCATGGCGACGTTTAGACAGCAACGGCGGTGGTCAAGTGCGCAATCGGGGCGCGGGAGGCGCAATCTACGGAAAGGTCGTACACAAAGCCCCGGCGGGCAGCAGATTGAGAAACGGCATGCCGAATCGTATAAATGCTTTCGAGGAGGTGTCCCGTATGTACGGTACGATCAATCGCCAAGTGCCCGATCCGCGACGTCGACAAACGAGCTTTCGAATCGGCGGAGGCGGCGGAGGCTCCTCGATGTCGGAAGTACCCCAGGCCGGACGATTTCAACACCTCAAGGACATCTTACGTACCGAGCGAGTTCGTGAGCTGCAGGTTTGTCTATATGTGTCTAGTTTATCTGCGCTTTTTCTTGCACACACACACACACACACACACACACACACACCATATATATATATATATATATATGTATATATATATGTATATATATGTGTATATGTATATATATATGTATATATATATGTATATGTATATGTATATACATATACATATACATATATAGTACACACACACACACACATATATATATATATATATATATATATATATATATAGTGTGTGTGTGTGTGTGTGTGTGTGTGTGTGTGTGTGTGTGTGTGTGTGTGTGTGTGTATGATTGCATTAAAAGATTTATATGAATTTTTTATGTTGAGTATAGTCAATTTCCGTCATTTTTTTTTATATTAATATTTATATTTATTGAACGGACATATATGTATTTTTCTTTTTTTTTACAAAAAGGCACGAGGTTTTTTAAATGTACTACATATATCTTGAAATGAACACACTCAAACATTCTTACGATTTGAGCTACTCAATCACTGTTATTAATTGTTGAGAAATATACATACATATATATACAGGGTGTCCCGTCATGAATGGATAATCCTGCAACTGTCGATACGTCAGATCATGTCCTACTATATGCTGGAGTTTCAGTTTAGTAAAAGTCCCACGGTTTTCGAGATTTTCGGCTTTATGTTACTATTTTTTGAAAAAAAATCATCTGCTTTTGGTTTTTCACGTGTAATTTCTACAAATGATATGAGTCGACAATGACCAAGCAACTTTTTAAAGTAATTGGCACAATATGCGCGTAGTACATTTTTTTGACACCGCAGGCTATGAAAGTCAGATGTTCGAATTGGTTTGTATGAAAATTCTGCATAAGATCGTTTTTCATAAAGTTTCCTTAACATTTACGTTAAAAAGAAGATTTTTTAAGATAAAAAAATAACGAAGAGTATTTTTGAAAACCCGGGTAAAAAAGGTTATCATTTGGGGAAATGGTATGCGAAAACCCAAAAGCAGATGATTTTATCTCGAAAACCGTGGGACTTTTAGTAAACTGAAATTCCAGCTTATAGTAGGACATGCTCTGACCTATCGACAGTTGCAGGATTATGAATTCATACCAGGACACCCTGTATATAAAATTAATCACTTTTATTGATTCATAATCAAATAATTTTTGCCTCGGAGCCCATTCGTTCATTTAGCTCTATATATGTCACTATGCAGCGAATTTTATTTGTTTTATTCCAAAAACTGTCTTATCAAACTATTTGAAAAATTTTGCGGGCCGTTTTCGATTAATCCGCCAGACGAGTTTGTCCCAGTCGAAAAGAAGAAAATTTGTTTCCACGGAATTTTAATGATTCCATTATTCGCGCCGGGATGCGCAATTTTTTTTCTCCCGTGCTCACAGCTACTTATTTTATTTTAATCACAATTAACCTAACACAGCTAATTAATATCCAATAATTAGCCGTGTTAGACTAAATCATGGCTCAGTATGCGGATTTTGCTTCGTTGCGTGCATTTTCATTTACAATTGCGTTTTGTTTTTCTTTTCTTTTCGTTTTTCGCATGTTTTCGTTCGGCTTGAAAAACTTGAGTTCTTTTTACGTGAAAAAAAAAGCAAAAGAGTGCCGTACGAAATCGTAGGAGCAAAGGGACGCGGAGGAGATAGCAGCGAGGGCCGCGGTGCTGAAGGAAATCGCGAACGGCGAGAGGCGAGTCTCCCATCAGCAGGAGTCCCGGAGACAATTCATGAACTCGGTGCAACCGTATCAAGAGCCAAAAAGCGTCAATTACGGTTACGGACAGTCGCAGTACGTGCCAAGCTTCGCCAATTTCGACGGGGGATTGTTGGTGAGTTTTCCCGTCGATATATACGAAGAAAAACGAAATGAAGAGAAAACCATGCTCTCTCCGCCTTCACGAGATGATGAGGTCTAGAAATGAGGCGAAGTACCACGTGACGCCGCTCGAGATCATTCTCACTATGTTTCCTTTTTTTGTTTCATCGCATTCCCGCGTGTCACATTTTTTTTATTCTCAAGGGAGGATACCACTGTGACGGACCGAAAAAAGTCGTTTTTTCCGAATTTATTTTGTCTACTAGTTTATTCACTTGTAATTTCGGAAAAAAATATGGGATAAAGTTCCGAAATGCCCATACCGCCGATTAATTTGGAACTTCGTGTACCCGTGTATTTTAACTCACTGATCACGAATTCAATAGTGATAGCAAATTTGATTTTCAAGGTAAAAACTCACAAAAACTAATTTTTCAAACGTTTTTCTATTCTATTTCAATAAATGGTGATTTCAGAGAAAAATGTTTCCTCTAAAAGTTGTAGCCTATAAAAAGATTGATCTTTTATGTTCTATGCAGGTTTTGTCTAAAACCGTTCTGTTTCGAGAAAAATGGGATAATGATTGAATAAGTACATTTTCCTAAACTCAATTAGTTTCGATATTATCTACTTGCGCACTTTACCGCGGGAAGGCTGCAGTTTAGTCTTGAAAGTGCAGTTTAGTCTTTAAACCCAAACAAACGCAAACGAAAGGAAAAAATAAAATAAAATACAAAAAAACCAAAAACTAAACATGCACTTCAAAGACTAAACTCCAACCTTCCCACGATAAAGTGCGTAAGTAGATAATATCGAAACTAATGAAGTTTAGCAAAATGTACTTATTGGACCATTATCCCACTTTTTAACGAAGCAGAACGGTTTTAGACAAAAACTGTATAGAACATAAAAGTTCAATCTTTTTATAGGCTACAACTTTTGTAGGAAACATTTTTCTCTAAGATCAACATTTATTAAAATAAAATATTAAAACTGTTTAAAAATCAGTTTTTGTGAGTTTTGACCTTGAAAATCAAATTTGCGGGTATTTTCACTATCATATTCGTGATCAGCGAGTCAAAATACACGGGTACACGAACTACACTCTATTGCGGTATAATAGAGCCTCTGTATAAAAAATGTGGTCAAACGGCCGGATCGATAACTCGACAATTGGTTGGTCTGAAAAATAACCCAAACAAACAAACTTTTATAATCTATATAAATGTAGTTCTCGTTGTAAGTAGCCGTTTTTCGAGAAAAAAAAACATAAAATGGCGGATGTTAAACACAAACTTTAATTTAGACGAACTGTTTACTTATACTTGGGGGCTTGAAAAATACTAAATTAAAAAAAAACGGCTGCGTACAACGATAGCAACTGCAATTGTGGAAATTTTGGTTTTTTTAAATTAAAAATCGGACACTTATAGCTGGAGTTATGATTGCGGACAGGTCGAGAAAAGTCGTTTGGAGAAAAAAGAAAAACGCGATTGAAAGTTTCAGTATACGTAAATCGTGGCGCTACCTGCTCTCACTAAATCCTTTGTAACCAGCCCAATTTTGACCATTTTGAATTGATTTTTTTTTACAAATTCTCGAATGTGTATACTTTGAGAAAATGCAGATAAAAGTTGATTTTCTTTTACCCGTCACAGTGACGTCCCACCTTAAAGTATTCCTTTCACGACTTCGAATATTTAACAAAACTGATTCTCGTCTACAATAAAGTAAACATACATCCCAGTATACTGGTCGAATTTCAATTTTAAAAAATGTCTTATTTATACGCTGACCACATTTCTATCTAATAATTTATGCACTAAATAACTCTAGGTGCTTGATATAAACTGCTCATGTGTGAATTTTTTCTTAAATTCCGTAACGATAATAAAAACGGGGGTGTTTTTACCGAATTTTCTTCAAACCGAATGTTTGAAGGACATATTAATAATAAAATTTAGAAAAATGTGACTAGCAGAAGAATTTTCGTAGCCGTGACTTTCAAGAGAAAATGTAAAAATGTCTAAATCTACTAATTAATTTTTTTTCAGGTAATTCTTCATATAAGTGACTTCCAAAAAATGAGCTTAATTTTTTTTGCGCTATTTTCTCATTTATTCGGTTATAAATGATAATATTCAGTCGGGGGAAGCTGAAATTCACCCGACCATAAAAAGTTATGGGGTTTTAAAGTTCGCGGAAACACGTGACAAAATAGGGCATTTTTGAACATTTCGACGCCTATATTGGGTTTGTTTGGGTCAAAGTATGGGTAAAAGTTATGGGGTTTTGAAGTTCGCGAAAACACGCGACAAAATATCGCTTTTTTTTACATTTCGACGCCTATATTGAATTTGTTTGGGTTTGTTTGGAAACAATCATTTTCCGGAAAAGTCGTTTTTCTAAAGAATTACCTTTTTCTATTCCAGTTTATCGATGAGTATAATAATTGATAGTTTCTTATTTTTTATTAAGCGCCACTGTAATTTACCAATGATTCAGCAGGGCCCTCCTGATGCCCCCGCAAAATACGGTCCTCCACGAAAGGAATACCTTAAGCTCCTTATTGTTTATCGATTCTCAGCGTCATTTTTATCCTTAAATTGTCACTTTGTTTTTCCTTTCACACTCCTCGTGTGTTAATGTAAATTAAAACAGCCAAGAGCTATTTTCATTTTTTCAATTCCTCACTCGCAGAGCGGTGACAAATACGATCGCAACACGATGTTGCACAAATGAGCGAGCCTTGATGACGACGACGTCGCGCGCAAGAACACACGAGAACCCCAAACGCCAACAAAACGAGCACACAAACGAAAAGCGATAAACGATGAGAATCTCGAGGGTTTGTCGTCACTGCTGAACTGCCGAACGTGTGCGTGAGTGTGCGTGAGTGTGTGTGTGTGTGTGTGTGTGTGTGTGTGTGTGTGTGTGTGTGTGTGAACATTCTACAATCTCCATCGAGTCAACGACTGAACGAAGAAAAAACAAGAACGAAAAGGAGAAAACATTTATCAAGACGAAGCGGATAACAAAACGAAAAAGGTATATTCGCAATCTTCATTGCTGCTGAAAACGCTGCTCGCGGGTTTGTTAGTCGATCTTGTAATATCGAGGGCCCTAAGGAGAAAACGAGAAAAAATTGAAAATCAGGTAATAGACTTTTTCGACTATACTTGAGGGGAGAAAAGCGCGGGCTCGAAGAAGGATATGGAGGACACGATAAAACAGAGAGTTGCGGAAATGCTAATTTTCGTCCCATCGATATTAGCGTTCCAACAGTATCGTCCCTTTAAGTCTATATAATGTTTTCCTATGATTATTATTATTATTGTTATAGTGTTAAAAAGCATTCGACGGAAACGGAAGAAATGCTTGAATGTACAGTACGACACTACTTATACGCGTTACAGTTAAAACCCGATTTCAGCTTAAGGGGTTAGGCTAGACAACCCTAAAATGAGGAAAAAAAAAATTAGTTGTGATGTGGAAAAAGTAAGATGATTGAAAAATCGTTTGTACATTAACAAACTTGTGTACCAAATTTTATGAAAAATATTAATTATTAAAGAAGTCATAAATAATCTCGCGAAGGACCTTTAAACGTGACGGGCTCGACAGTCTACTTGATTTAAGCCACTCGGTTGATGAGAAACAAAAAAAACGACTTTTTGTTTCTTCAAATGGATAATATTGGCTTTTGGTATCGTGTTTTGATCAGCAAACAAAAATTTGGGTTTTTTTCTCGTTTTTTTCCAGGAAAAATGACATGTTAATAGAAATTTAAAAAAAATGGCGAAAAGAAAGACGTAGGCCAAGA
Organism: Ophion ellenae; assembly: GCA_963210295.1. Lineage (NCBI taxonomy): Eukaryota > Metazoa > Arthropoda > Insecta > Hymenoptera > Ichneumonidae > Ophion > Ophion ellenae. The sequence goes on along the minus strand of OY723388.1, from coordinate 48,802,799 downwards.
CTAAAGTACTGTGACAGTGAGGAAGTGTACCAAATTTCAAGTCAATCCGTTTATTAGATGTCGGGAAATGATGTATACTGTTTAAAAAAAAATCGTTTCGAGAAAAAAAACGCGTTAAAAGTTTCAATATCAGTTCTATCGTTGTAATCATAAATGTACCTTATATATTGGACCTTCACCTTTAATTTAAGTTGCCTTAAGCGACGAACGACGTTTTTAAAATGTCCACAGTAGCCTAACCCCTTAAATGCCTCTTCACTAGTAAAAAGTGGTTCTTCCTGAACGGCTTCGTTACTAGTTTTCCCTAGTAAAAAGCAGTCCTTATTAAACGCCTTCGTTACTAGCTGAAAACTAGTAAAAACTAGTTCTTATTGAACGCCTTCGTTACTAGTTTTTCCTAGTAAAAACTAGAAATTACTGATAACTAAATTCGAATGTTAGCCACAACTCGTCTTATACCCGAACAAAGACAAACAGTATTAAATGATTCATTTCGGTAGAAAAAGTTTTTCCTAGTTGAAACTAGTTCTAACTAACAGAGACATTGATTTACCAGTAAATTTTGGGGTTCACTAGGAAAAACTAGTTGTAACGAAGGCGTTCGGGTAAGAATTAGTGTTCACTAGGGAAAATTCGTTTAAACTGAAAACGGGTTTCAACTGTAACATTATAGAAAAGGGTGTGTTGAAAATTCAAACTCTTACCTTTTGAAACAACATTGATAGGGACACGAAAAAATCGTGTCAAATTTGAGCTCTCTGAAGTCTGCATGGTAGCTGGGTAATTGTTTTTTTTCCCATTTGATTTTGACAGATGACTCGCTCTTTCCGTTCATTCTTTCATAACTCAACAACTGGACAATATTTACCAGATCGGGCTAAAGATTCTCAAAGTTGGTCGTTGCAACTTCAAACAGGATTTACGGCCATGTGTCACACCGACCGAGCGGCCATGAGTGCGAGAGAGATAGCTGATTTACTGATTCCCAGTGTTCTCCTAGGTGGTTAATTTTTTGGAAAAACGAAAAGAAACACCGTCCACTCTGTTGAACGACGAACTCCTTTCTCTTCGTTTGTCCGAAATATTGTCCGCCTGAGAGAGAACTTGGCAGTAGGATTTTCACCGACCGGACATGTGAGCCATGTCCTTAAGGTAGTTCCTCTGCGAAAATCTCAACCAAAAGTTTACATACCATGTTCATGTTTAAAAGATTGATAATTGGTTTAATTAGTAATGAATAAAATTAAAAACTACGCAATATTGACTCGGTACTAGTAGATAATACGATGGATATCATTTATTGCCGTGAAATACATGTTGTATTGTGTTTTTGATCGACCATTGCCAGTAAACTTTTTGCCGGGACTGTCCAGGCTTTGCCCCAATTGTTTTTTTTCCAGGCTTTGCCAGGCTTTGCACCAAAATTGTGAAGGCTTCTCATGGTTATATCTTGGAAACTAGATGGTGAATCATTCTCATTTTTTTCACATTATTCGTGATATCTTACTGTAGCTTATCCTCGTTTTTTTTATCAATTTCTTAATTTTAGTTTGGACGGTGGAATTAATGATGCTCTGTTTGCCCATCATAACGCATTTGTTACGTGTAAACCAAGCCAACTTTAAGTGTAAATATCTCAGGTTTGGGGTGGTCAAACTTATTCAAATTGCACAGATGTTTGGATAATGTATTAAATAACGTATATGTCAAATTTCAACCATTTCTTAATTCAACTCTTCTGTGGAGGTACTACCTTAAGAGACAATACCACTTTAGCGGCAGAAAATAAGGCCTAACTTTGACAATTTACTTTGGGAGTGTGAAAAAAGGAATAGGATTTCTTTCGATAGGGTTTATTTAACACATATCAAAGTTTAAAAAAATATATATATTATAATTTTCATGCAAAATGGCGGCGACAGAGCCCATCTTGAAAAACGTGTGTTTTACAAATAACTTCACGGGAGGACGATTTTCTCGTAAAGTATAAGACCTGGAACAAAAACAAAAAAAATATAATCTATTTATTATTAGCTATGGGACTACGTATGGATTTTTTAAATAAAATTTTGAAAAAATGCCGCACTTCGAAAGAAACAAATCGACTTTGCCCAAAAAATAAGCAGTAAATTGTTTATAAAAATAAAGTTTACATTTAATCAAAAAACGGCTGCGTACTCCCATAGTGAATGTAATTGTGAAGCTACTATCGAAATTTTAAATCGATCCATGCAAAGGTGTTCGAGTAATCCGTCCTCCCAATTTGAAAAAAGTGGTTTCGAGAAAAACGCGTCTAAAGTTGCACGAGGCGCCTGAAAGAAGTCCGCGAAGCTGCGACAAAATCGATAACCGAACCTTTAAACAAAAATCGCCACAAGACCAATTGCATATTGTTTTTATGACCCCAAAGTATTTTTTAAGCCGAAAAAACGATTTTTTCAAAATCCTAGAGTGGTCTTATCCCTAAAAACGTTGGAATACGATTATTTCTACGGAAATTACGGCTACTCGAAAAATGGCCTTTTTTATTTTCGACAGAAATACGTGTATCCGAATACACGCATTTTTCAAAGAACCTGTAATTCACGTGGAAATATCGAGATTTCATTTTTTCGAATCTTCCGAAGCCACGATGGTCAGCTTCAAGAATACCCAAGCGGATTCAATAAATATTGATTAGTTGTTGAGTTATTGAAGTTTGAAGGTAAAAAGCGAGTTTTTAGTGTAAATGGAATAGGAAAAAAAATACCAAGCGCTACCATCCATATTTTGATATTGAAGTTTGCATAGTTGGAGCGCAACGAAAGTTCCGTAGTCCACATTTTTTGGCACATTTCGCCCTAGAAAGTCACTAAAACGTTTTTCCGGATACTTATTGGATGCCTTCAGTCCAAGTACGTAGGAAAACATTCTGGTCGACAATGAAAATGAGGAGATAAAAAAAAATCAATTTTCGTTGCATTCCAACGATGGAAACTTCAACATCGTCTCAGACTTGCGATACGAAGCTCGAATTCAAAATGCTTTTTTTTTACAGCTGATAATGTTGTGTGAGCGTGTCGGTAATTTTAATTACGCACTTGCGGGGAGAGCCCGCAGAAGATCTCCAAAAACCTTAAAACAAAACGTTACGCCTCGAAAATCTCGACAAAACGAACGCGTTGCAAGTTTTTTTTTTTCAGTTGAACGAGTTCTACTAAACTTTTTTTTTTTCATTTCAAGAACAAACGAGTATTCTTACTTCGGGCGTGGAATAACACTTTATGGAAAGCCACAATTTGCTTAACGAAGAAACGATAATTCCTTGTGTTCTAACGGTGCTTGTCGGCCCTTCACCGCCCAAGTTCGTTTGGAAGCTTACGCGCGACGAATCCTCGAGATAAATCAATATATATATATCGAGGGGAAAAAATGACAGGGCAGGATTGGAGGGAGAAAAAAAGGGGGAATTGTAATAAGATCAAGCTTTACCTCGTATACACTCAGCTCTACTTTAATACCGCCTTATCTACAATCAGTATTATCGCGAAAGATTATGACACGAAGAAACGGAAGAGGGAAAAATAACCAGGTGACAATTAAAGGTAAACGATTAAAAAGGAAATTACTGGTGACAATAAACGCGAACGAAAATTCTTAAACTGTATATGAGGTATTCCACGTGAATCCGGTGGACGTTTTCCCTGAACCCTGCTAATTCGATTAATTTTTAAAAATCTGATTCCATTGAGTCTAAAAGACACCCTGATTTTTTTTTACATTTTTCGAAACAACCCTTAGTCAAAAAAAAAATTCTCAAAAAAAAATGCCTTGATTTAAAAATCTGAAAAAAAATTCAAAAAATGCGTGATTATATGTAAAAATTGTCAAGCTATTACCCGCAGTGGAAGTATGATTTTGCCTGTGCTTTCTGAGCGATTAACGTTTAAAAAAATACGAAAAGTCCGGATTTTTTATTTTTTGACCATTTTTTAATAACCATTTGGTTATTCAAAAATGGTCACCAAAATTCATTGTTGGTATCAAAATATTTAAGTATCCGCCCGAAGTAAGCGGTTCTTGAATTTTTCGGATTTTTTTAACGTTAATCGCTCAGACAGCACAGAAAAAAACATACTTCCGCTGCGGGTGATAGCTTGAAAATTTTTACATATAATCACGCATTTTTGGGAATTTTTTCAGATTTTTAAATCGGGGCGATTTTTTTCGGAGAAAAACATTTTTTTTTAATAAGGGTTGTTTCGAAAAATGTAAAAAAAACATTCAAGGTGTCTTTGAGAGCCAATGGAATCAGGTTTAAAAAAAATCGAATTGGCGGAGGTCAGGAAAAAAGTCTACCGCATTCACGTGGAATACCTCATATATATATATATATATATATATATATATATATATATATATATATATATATATATATATATATATATATATATTTACAAAGAAAAACTAAGAAGTAAAAAAACGTAGAGAGAGAGCGAATATTTCGGGAGCAGCTCAGTCGGCGCAGCATAAATCAGCTCGCAATTTCCCTGCAGCTCTAATTACATATTCGTTGGGTATATCTTTGACAATAAAAAAATTATATTATAAATACCAAGAAAATCGCAAAAAACCAAACTTTTGGAAACAAAAAATGGAAATATCACGTAGAACCCGTGGCAGCATGGATCAGCAATGACAAAGACAAAAAATATCTTTAAAAACAAACAAAACAAAAAATAATTAGTGTGTAGAATCAAATACCAATGGAGAGTAAAAAAGAAACAACAAAAATGAATAATTCTCTCTTGTCACACGCGAATTCCTGCGAAACTGATGGAGAAGCTCTATTCGCAGCTAGAGAGAATATTTTCTTCCCATGCATATCTCAATTCTTGGCCATATCGCGTATATATATACATTAGTATATATAACGATAGTCTCAAAAAGACGGCTGAAAAACTGACAGAAGTCTCGTATACATAAATATACGTCACGCCGTTTCAAGTGAGCCGTCCCTTTTTTGCGTCGCCCAAATCTCCGCCAACTTTTTTCCACCATGTCCAATTGTGAAAAAAACTATACATTTATTTGTTCCATTTATAATCGCTCGTACCAGACACAGTAAAGGTTGATCCGGTTATATTTTATCCTTTAATTTAAAAACTTCATAATTAACATGATATAATCAATTGATAATTGTTGAAAATCCTTAAATTTCATATGAAAACTGCATTTTTTAATGATTAACAATTTCTGCGTAAACATGCGACACGCTGAGGTATTTTACCGTATGTTTTTTTCCAGAAAAAATGAGACAGGTCTTTGAATAAAATTGTAATTAAATGCAATAGGTAATTGAAAAAAAATCTCCGCTTTTTTGCGACGTGAAGAAAATGCACTGCTCACTCGAAAGTGCGCGAACTTCGAATGCCTAATTGTGCAATGATAATAAGAAATCTATGAAAAAGAGGAAAAAATAAACCAGGCATCAATATAATGTCTCGGAATATAAGGCTTAACTACGTGTCATATCAACATGAAATTTTCGACAATAACTAATTATTATATCTCGATATAGTTATCTAGACGATAATAATAACAATATATATATATATATATATATATATATATATATATTTAAAATAATAATTACATATGTCAATATGATGTGGGCACCAGGATAGTCATTCGGGCAAGCGGATATCGATTTCCGGCGTCGAATAATATCATATCTTTAATTGTGCATAAGACAATAACTTAACGATTAAACGAAGGAAGAGGAAGAATAAAAACGAGAGAAAGAGAGAATAATTTAAATAATATACGAAATGACAATATCGCGCACGTTTGATAGTCGTGCACGAGCCGCCTCGCGAGGCGCAAATAACATTTTAAAACTTTACTCACATTTTATTCCGAGCCTTTTAACGGATCGTCGATGAACGTATCCGGGTACTTGGGAATATTTTCAACATATCTCGTGCGCAGGCGATTGAGAAACAATTCTACGTCCTCTCGGGTGACTCTTTCTCAAAACGAATTCAAAACAAAGTGGCCCTTTAAACAAATAGAACGTGAAGCTGTTGAGGGCGGTGAAAAAAAATCTTTAAGGGGTTAGACTACTGTGACGACCCGAAAATCAGTTATTTAAGGAAATTAGTTTTGAAGGAATAAGTAAGACGATTGAAAAATCGTTCGGCATTTAATTTTATGTACAATTGGCCATTTAATTTTATGTACAACAAAGTTGTGTATCAAATTTTATGAAAAAATATTAATAATTAGTTACAAACAATTTCGTAAAGGACCTTCGAACGTGAGAGGCTCAACGGTGTACTTGATTTTGGTCACCCGATTGATCTAAAACGAAAAATTCGGTTTTCTTCTTAAAATAGATAATATTGGCCAAATTTTCTTTATTAAAAAAATTAATTTGATCTAAAACAAAAAAAAACTTGATCTCGAACCAAAAAAACGCATTTTTTCTTCTTAAAATAGATAATATTGAACGAGCTTTTTATATTATCGCAATTCAATCATCAAAATCAAACTTTTTCCATTTTTTCCAGTCCAAGTTCCAAGACTTGACCGAACTTTATTTCGCTATCGAATTTCGAACATAAAAAAACAAAATTTGTATTTTTTTCTTCAATTTTTCAAGGAAAAATGACACTAAATAACTAAGGAAAAATCTTAAGAAGGAAAACGTCGTCAAGACTAAACTATTACGCTGACCAAGTGTACCAAATTTCAAGTCAATCCGTTCATTAGATGTCGAGAAATCGTGTACACAGTTTTGAAAAGCGCGTTTCGCTGTTGGGCCTTCCTCTTCGACTCGAGTTGTCTCAAGGGACGAACGAGTGTTCATTTCCACAGTAGCCCAAGCCCTTAATGAAAATGACTTTTCCACTTGTGCACAAGAGACTCGGAGCTTTTATTCTCGCTGTTCGATCAATGTTTCTCTTAATTAAATTCCGCACGTTTGTGCTGCATATCGAGTAGCCAGGATTCTCGTCGACACCGCGGAGAACACTTGTCTCAATGAGTCATGCGATCCGCGACAGCGAACAGCGAGCGATCGAGGGAGAGAAGAAGAAATATTGCAATACGCAAAGAAAAAGGAAAAACCCCGCGGGTAGAATTGTCCGATTGAGTGAAATGGCTTTTCCACAAATTGCAGACGACGCGTATAGACTGACAATGCAAGATCGACGAGAGGCGTCGATCGTAGCTTGACACTTCGAATTCCCGGTACTGTGGATCCGTGCAAAAGAGAGAGAGGAGAAAAAAAAAGAATTGATCGTCGAGGACTATCAATCGTGCGCCCAAATAGTTGTATACACTATCGAAGGAATACGTGCTCCGCAATTATTTTCATACATATTTTTCATTATTGTGAATCTTTGAATGCGCGCGACACGACCGTACATGATGTGGAACGAACGCGTATCGTATAAGGCCTAGAAGAAGAAAAAAAAAAGTAAAGTATAGCAGCGAGAAGTGAGGAAGAGTATTAGCTCGGGAGGCGAGCGTTTCCGAGATGCGAGAGAGCGAAGAAAAAAAAAGAATAAATCGAGTATTATACACACACATATATATATATATGTATTATATAAATCTACAGTTGTATATCTACGTGCAAAAAAAGCCTTCTTCATTCTCCTCGATTTTCCTACGACGCGTATATTCAATTGCACGCGTCCTGATCGCGTACCTTTTCGATGTACGAGAGAACAAAAAAACACTCGATTTCCTCACTACTATGTACTGAATACCGAATAATCTTGTATGTTCTTTTTTTTCTTTACTTTCTGCTACCTTTCTCACGAGAGCCAATTTATTGTACGGAAAAAGAAGAAAAGAAAAAAAAAGGCTCGATACAATTGTATAAAATTGTCTTAAAAGTTGGTATATCGATGATTGAAGGCCTTTGCGCCGCTCATTTTTAATGTGTAAGATGTGTCAGACAATAATACGGCTTAATGTCATTAACGGTCACTAAGCCTGACTGAAGTTGTATAACTTATATAATATTGCATTATAAATATTTATGAATTATACATATGTATACATAAACAAATATCTATTGTACGTATTGTAGAGGATGAATCAATATATATATATATATATATATATATATATATATATATATATATATATATATATATATATATATATATATATATATATATATATATATATATATATATATATATATATATATATATATATATATAATAAAAATGATTAAACGATCATAGATGCGCAATTTGTTGTTTAATTCTTATCACGGCGTTTAGGCTAAGATCCCAACCCAAATTAATTATATATTCACACTTTAGTATACCGCATTGCATACACTACCGCCGCAAAAGTGTGTAAACTTTTCTCGGTTCCGGATCGAGAAAAAAAAAGGGGCAGGTAACGTTCAAGGTACTTTTCGCAAGATAAAATTTGAATGTAATTTTTTTTTTAATAAGCTTCCATTCAAGTACTAAAAAGTAAAAAATATTTTTTTTTTACCAAGTGACTATAAATAAAAGCTTCGGCCGCTCAACTTTTTAAATGTTTAATAAATTTGATCAATTAAGTTTCATTAACCGTATATAACTTGGCACAATAGTAATTAGAGAAATTATCATGACACGTTTATACTCAGTTTCAAGATTTTTATTTGGGACATCTAAGGTTGTTTTGCAGTGAATTAAATACAGTTGATAAGTTGACGGATTTATGTAAATTAATGATTATGCGTCGAAATTTTAAGTGCTCCAAGCTTTCATTCGTAGTCACACGGCGACTTGGTGAAAAAAATTATTTTCTACTTTTTAGTACATTGAATAAAAGCTTGTTTGAAAAAAAGTTTTTTTGACATATGAATTATTGTCTCCTTTTTTGTCTTTGATTGATTTTAGCTCTAAGTAGTCGAGAAGTTGTTGAAATATTGATTTTCCGTTTCGCATCTCGCAGAAAGTCTTTTTGAGTTGAATCATGCATTGTTACCTCTTGGATGCATGTTTGCAAAATTTCTCAGCTCCAAGTAGTCGGGAAGTGGGTGAAATATCGATTTTTCATTTTGCATCTCGCAGAAAGTCAAGTCAAATAAAAGCTTGTAAATTGTAAAAATGTCATTATGCTTTTTTTCCCTTTCCACTAGGTAATTTCGAACGTGAGTTTTTTTGCGATTTTCCTACTCTCACGAAAAAAACGCGTCAATTTTTGGCAACTAGCAATATACATCACTGGTGCAATTAGAGCGGCTCGGGGGGATCGAGATTTTTCGTTCATTTTCTTTCCCGCCTTTTCGTAAAGTAGTGCAATTTTCGAAAATTCGCTGTGACCCGATAACTAGACAGTTCGCAATAAAATATGAAGGAAACAAAGTTCGTTTGGAAAAAGAGTTCGAATTTTGTAAATGAATATGTATATTTCCGGGATTTTGTTTTTGCAATTTCCGGTTCATAAAGCGCGATAAGTATGCCGTAACTATTCTATACAATAAAAATAATCAAAAGACCACAGATGGGCAATTTATTGTTCAATTCATATCCCATCCTCCGGTTCAAGCCCCAAAGCCAACCGGATCGATTTCAGATGGGACAAACTCGCGTTGCTTATGCATAGCTTATAAATTCTCGTCTGCGTCGCCATTGTGTGGGAAGCGACGGCGGTTGTGAGATATTCGCATTACATCGGGTATAATCCACGAGAATATCCGTCTTGCCTCGGTCTGAGGCACGCGCAAAGATTTCATTCCAAGAAGGAAACTCTCTCCACGCGTCTGACCTATAAAGCGAAGAAACATGCACGAGCGACACAAGGGTCGAAATTCCACGAGCAAGTTTCTCGGGCAACTAGGGGTTGTTCCTTCTTTTCTTCGTGTTCTCCTTGACATTTAGCGGGCGATATGGCAGGCCAATGGAATACATCGAGGCTGGAAAGCGAGGCACAATAAGCCCAATAATGCTCGCCCACGCGAACTTCGTACGACTGTTATCGTCAAAGGGAAGAAAAATCCTCGGCGCACACGTTCTTCGTACAATAGCGCTCGTTTATTGACAATAGGGTATTACACCTTTTTTCGAAAGGTGTCTCAATTTGATTCTCTGGTGGCAATAAACTACTAGAATTTTTATTTCTATTTTATGAAAACGATAAGTGCCATAAAACTGCAATTTAAATTTTACATTTCAAATTCCCGTGCGAAAATGCTGCCTATGCTGCTTCGTGACGTCACTTGCATAGTAAACATCGACGCTGCACCAATGGTCAATACGTAAGTTTTTTTTTTGGTTAAAAGTGAGTTACAATCCCTATTATTGGTGTGATGTTCCAAAATGTAAGAATACTAGTGTAAAAACACCGGGAAAGTTGTGGATTTAAATGCCAATTGATATAAATACGAGGAAGACTTGGTTGAAACTTGCGAGAAGATATCCAATAGTTCGAAAAAAAAATCATTTGTTCTTTTTTGGAGTACAGATAACTATGTGAACATTTGCAATTGAGGTAGTACGAACGCGCAATCTTGATTTCTATAGAATTTGTTCAAATTTTAACCAGACAGTGTTCGTATAATTATGCATGTTTGAGTGAAATTTCAGAACAGTCGACTATTTAGATTGGGAGATAATGGGTTTTAAAATTGCAACTTTTAACACTGCAGGGTCTGCATTGGAATTTAGACGGAATAATTTTCCGTAAAAAAGATTTGTCTCCTATAATAAGAAGACATATGGCAACACCGCAGAACAGTATTGTTCAATATTTCGGGAAAAAAATAATTATCGTGTTCCTAAAGTTAAAAATGTTGTCATAAAAAATTTTTTGCATTATAAATATTAATATTTTATATTGTTCATGTTATCTTCATTAACAAGTAATAGTTTTGGTTCATTCATAACTAATTGAAAACTTTGTGCGATTAAAAATTACTTCCAAATAAAAATTTCTGTTGCAGTATTATTTCAAATATGCCGCGCAAACTCACGTCATTGGATACGTGGAACGATGGGCGATAAATATTTTTTACGGAAAATTATTCTGTCTAAATTTCAATGCAGATGCTGCAGTGTTCAAAGTTGCAATTTTAAAACCCATTGTCTCCCAATCTAAATAGTCGACTGGGCTGAAATTTCACTCAAACATGCATAATGATATGAATAATCTCTGGTTAACATTTTAACAAAATCTATAGAAATCAAGATTGCACGCACGTACTACCTTAACTATTAGGACAGTCGTGCTGTCGCTGAAAAACCCCGTAATCGGAAAAAAATTGAAGGCTGGTTTTTTTGACAGGTAATTTTGTAGGTGCCGCGGGTGCTGAATCCAAGTTTGTCTAAAAATCGGGGTGTAGGATTTTTTCAGGGGATGAAAGGGGATGGCGGTAGATTAATGCCAAACCACAACCCCTACGAGGTCGGCGCCGTGAGACAAAATGCGCAGAAAAATGCGGGCTTTAGTTTTGTCCACAGCGCCGAAGTCGTGGAAGTTCATTTTAGGGGTGAAAAAGTGGGGTGAAATTTTGAAAAATCAGTTTTAATTCAATGACTCTTTAGAAAAAATTCGTACACTTTTTGTTCAAATGAGAAAGTTGTAGCCCGTGAAAAGACGCGTCGATCGAGTATTTGACCATCACTCTCGGATATCTTCACCCCCAAAAAATGGTTAAAATACAAAAAAAATTGTTTATCGAATAACTAAAAAACAAACGATTTTTCGGGTATGGTTCAAATGTACGAAATGTAGAGAATAATTTTCTCTATATTTTCGTTTCTATGGACCACCCTTGAATTTTGATTTTTCAACTCCACTCGAGGGTTGAAGATTCAAAATGAAATTCTGGGAAAACTATTGACCGCACGAATTCGCCGTCGTGGAAGAATTTGTAGCTTGAACCCTCAGCTACATTTTTGCCCACAGCGCCAAACTCGTATCTCTATTTTCGGTCAATAGTTTTCCCAAAATTTCATTTTGAATTTTCAACCCCTTAGAGGTGTTCGAAAAAGCAAAATTCAAGGGTGGGCCATGGGGACGAAAATATAGAGAACATTATTCTCTACATTCCGTACATTTAAACCATCCGCGAAAAATCGATTGTTTTTGAGTTATTCAATAAACAACTTTTTTTTTATACTTCAACAATTCTTTTGGGGGTGAAGATATTATTGGAGAGCGGTGATCGAATACTCGATCGACGCGTCTTTTCAAAGGCCTCAACGTTCCCATTTGAAAAAAGATTGTATGAATTTTTCCTAAAGAGTTATCGAATGAAAACTGATTTTTCAGAATTTCACCCCACTTTTTCACCCCCAAAATGAACTTCCACGACTTCCGCGTTGTGGACAAAAATAAAGCGCGGATTTTTCTGAACATTTTGTCTCCCAGTGCCAACCTCATGTAGTTTGGCATTAATCCACCCCCATTCCTTTTCTTCCCCTAAAAAGAACCCCACACCCCGATTTTTAGGCAAATTTGGATTTAACACCTGTCAAAAAACTAGCCTTCTTCTTATTTTCCCAATTCCAATAAACAGCACGACTGTACTATGACGTCATGTCGGAATTCATTATAGCCGCTACCGTTTCGCGTGTTCGTCGAACAGGCAGAAAAAGTTTTTTTGTCAAAATGAATTATAAAATTTATTTTGTGTTTTTATAAATTAAAACCATTATTATTCGATTGTTTATGGCAAAAAATACCTTATTTATACATTTTTAGTATTTTTCTTACACAGAGTAAAATACCCTATGCTTGTAGATGATAGAAAAGAGGAGGAAAGAGCGACGAAGGTCTGTCTCGTGTCACGATCAGGTGGACGAGGATGATCGAACGATACGCGTGCAACGTTCGCAGATCGAACCGAGCGCGCTTTCCGGATATCTTCTGCAGCGTTTGCACAATTTCGACTCGATCGGCTCCAAAAGAATTTCCGTTTGCTCGCGCGAAGCCTCCTTGATCAACGTTGCCTCGGAGACTTGGAGTATCTCGCACAGCTCGGAACTCGACGATACTTCCGCCGGTTGTAAAACCTTTTGGTAATTGCCAGACGATGAAAAAAAAGTAGACTTTAGGTTCATCGATAGGTGAAATTTACGTTGCATCGCAATCTCGCAGACACGTACCGATAGCATCGCGAATTGTTCCTCGTTCGCGCTAATCGTTGCCTTCAATTCCCACGTGTTCGATTTCGTTAACGCGTTCAAATTTTTCCTCGTCACCAGGGCGGCATCGATGACCTTTTCCACCCGAGGGTCGTCCCAATTGTTCGGCAATACGTGGGCGGAATGGTGCAACGGTACGGAGGCTAAAATATACGCGCGATGCATGTAGAATAGAATAAAATTTATCGCATAGAGGAAGGCAATAATCTGCCGACATTAAGGCCGAATTTAACAATTTTTTTTCGTATGAAAAAGTGATTTCATAAAATTAATTACACATCTATTTGGTATGAACATCAAGCTGTTAGAAAAATATATATATTTTTGTTCGATGTACAAAATGGCCGACTACTCGAAACGTCTCGAAACAGCTTTTTTCCACTTGGCGTGACAAATAACTTCGACAATTTTTACTCGATTTACTTCAAATTTAAAAGTTATATTCCTAATTGCATTTCGCAGAGAAGTACGTACGGAATTTCTGATTAATCGAAAACTTTTCATTTTATGAGCACTTTATGAGCAGTTATAACGAAATTTTTCACTGAAAATTCATTTTTTAAGTTCAAATACCTACAACTTGAATAAAACAATATTTTCTTAATTCCGTACGTACTTCTCTAGGTATTCTAATGTAGATTGACGAGAATTTTTGTTTTTTGTTCTAGGTCAAAAATTGTGAATGCTAAACGTCACGTCACGGAGCGGCTAAAAAAAGATAACAAAAGAAAATATTAGCAGTCGGCCATTTTATACATGGAAAAATATATATATATATTTTCTAATAGCTTGATATTCATACTAAATAGATGTGTAATTAAGTTTATGAGTGAATCACTTTTTCATACGAAAAAATTCTTAAATCCGCACATGATTTTATACCCGTTACTGTGGCCTAAGGCCTAAACAGATTTAACGGGCTACATCTACCTAGGTGGGGAAAAAATTGCATTTTACAAAAATATTTTTATTCGATAGAATCACCTTTTAGCTATATGAAAATGATGAAAATTTGATTGAAACATTCCTAAAATTGAATGACAGCTTCTAACAGTCGACCGGGCGAGCTGTAGCGGCACCGCACTCCAAAATTAAACGCGTTTTTCTCGAAACACTGTTCTCGAAGTCGGTGGACATATGTCGAGAAGCACTTGATGGATTATTTCCAATTTTACAGGCGATACGATGAGAAACATTCAGAGGTCGTTGACGATCTCACTTTTTAATAGTCACGTAAAAATGACGACTTTTTTTTTTATAGATTTTGTATGCTCGAGGCATGATCATCACAGTGAAAAATTTTCAAAAAATCGATTTTTTTAGTATCATTCGATCGTATAGACGGTTATAAACATGGACCTGGCGTCGCCGATTGATCGTAAGTAGACAATTTATATGAAAATTCCGCAGTCGAAACTTTAAACGCGTTTTTCTCAAAATCTCGTTGTTCAAAACGATGTACACTCTCAAAAGAAGAGTTTTCAAGCTATCCGTCTTAAATTTTGACACAACATTCTTCACGCCATTCTTTATCTTGCTATGGAAGCTTTTTTCATCTTTTTTTATTAAACAAAAAGTATCGAAAAAATAGGCTAAATTTGATTCTTTTTTTTTTTTCAAAACGCCGCCATTTTGTAAACTTTCATTTACTTTTCGAAGACATTTTCGACCGTTAAAAAAGATGTAAAAAACAATAAAAATAAACGTTAACAAAATTTATTTTCTGTTCTTCACGAGTGCTTCGATTTGACATAAAAACAATCAGACTGACCAGCGTATTTTAACCATCGAAAAAAAAATCAGCTATTTTTCGACCCGTTACATCGTGATGATCCCTTAATTCGTCGCCGCGTTGTTTAAAAAAATGATTTTAAAAATCGACTATATGAATAACCCGTTTGGTTTTTAGATTTCGGCTGGTCCGCTTAAGGTGGAGAATGCCCACCGCCAGACGTGGCGAAAAAAAAATCATCATCTGCCGGCGGCCATGTTTTTGTTGTTTTTTTTTTGGGATTTTTTAAGGCTCTCAATATATGTACCCTTACGTTAAAAAAATGCGTTTCTTTGTCACCGACCGTTTCTCCGAAAGAAAATTGGGATTTAGGCCATTTTTTCGAGCGGATGTGCCCCCTTAAACATTTCCTCGAAAATCGTTCCCACATGAACGTTCATGCAAACCTAACGAATGGAGAAATCCGCGTATCGTATGGAATAACGGACGATAAATCACTGACGCGCTGCATCCAACGTAATTGACAAGTTCGATTGATCGATCGAATTAGGACGATCCGTATCGGACGAGAACGAAAATTGCATTAGCTCACCCAAATTATCGGGATGATAGAGCCACGACTCTTCTGCCAAAAGCGGCACGATTGGCGCTAATGTTCTCGCAATTACGGCCAAAATTTCGCTGATCACTTCGACCGTTCCGATTCTCGAGGGCGACGTTGCCTCGTCACAGTAGAGACGATCCTTGACGAGGTGACAATAAACGGCGGACACGTCGTTGGCGATGAAATGCAATATCGCTTTGCAAACGTGATGATACTGATATGTGTCGTAGAATACTTGGATCTGGGAAAAGTAACGCGAGTTTTTGAAATCACGAAGTTTGAAGAAAAATATTAACTCTGCGTGAAATCTTAATTTACGATAGACCAAAAATACCCAAACGAACCTGGTGCTCTGAGTGTAACTGACGAACATACGAAAACACAATTGTTCTATCATTCGCTCGGGTTGGTTTGGGTTAGCATGAACGAGATACAGTTATTTTGGCTCCTGCTCATGTCACATAATTACAGTTTCGACAGTAACGTTGATTGCAGTTTTTCTTAAGGGGTTTGGCTACTGTGAAAATTGCGAACACTCGTTCGTCGCTTGAGACAACTCAAATTGAAGGGGAAAGTCCAACCTATGGTGCAGGAATCGCACATTGAAGGTGAACTTTTATGATTACAGCGAGTAAAACTTCAAGCCCTTTTTTTTCGAAACTATGTTTTTCAAAACAGTGTACAAGTTTTCTCGATATCAAATAAACGGGTTGACTCGAAATTTGGTACACTCGTTCAGTGTAATAGTAGTTTAGTCTTGACCGACGTTTTTCTTCTTAACATTTTTATTTAGTTATTAACAATAATAATGCCATTACTCGAAAAACCGAAAAATAAAATAAAAATTGTTTTTGATGATTGAAACACGATAAAAAACAAAGCTCAGTCAAGTCTCAGTCAAAATTATTTATTTCAAGGGGTCTTCTCACTTTAGACGCTAAAAAAGGCTATTTTTATGAATTTTTTTGATAGGTTTACATTATAGATATCAATATAGAAGTTGTTACACTTAATGAATACACTTTCAAAATACATTGAATTTTTTTTTATCTCATTTAAGTCCCTATTCATAGACGAAAATGGTAGTTAAAAAAAATTCCTAAAAAAATTGCAGGTCTGCGCTGTTGATGAAATGTCGGAGATGGATCATCCGAAACAAAAAAGTCGAACAGTTTTAGATTGAGTATGTTAATGGCTATAGCGCGTATCATACAATTTTTTGATATATGCAAAAATAACGAAATGACGGACATTTTTCGAAAAGGAAAAAAAACGTGCTTTTTCACCGTTTTTTGCAAAAAAAATAATAAATATCAAAATTTAAAAAAACCCTTCATATGCGCTGTAGCTATAGTTGTAAAGGATATGTGGTTAAAATTTCATAAGGATCGGTTCAGCAGTTTCGAAGATTTTATCAACAAGCCGTCGAAAAACGTTGTTTCGAGAAAAACGCGTTTAAAGTTTGTCTGGGTTATTAATTCATGACATGTAAAAAAAATGTATTCCATAAGTGTATTTATTAAGTGTAACAACTTTTATATCAATATCTATAATATAAAAGGTCCTTTACGAGATTGTTTATAACTTGTTCAATTATTGATATTTTTTATGAAACTTGGTACACAAATTTGTTAATGCACATGCAGATAAATGTTCAAACGAGTTTCCAATCATCTCACTTATTGCTCCAAAATTATTAGGACGTTGAATAAGTTTTCGCGGTTTTCCAACAGATGGCGTTATCGGAACTTCGTGCGTGTAGTTTAAGATGGTAACGCATCTATAATGAAGTACTATAAGCAAGTTTTAAACTCAGTGTATGTCATTTCGCCTAATTGTAAACAACTTTTTTTCCCATAGTGTTAAATACGTCAAATTTCGTGCCGACAAAAGAGTATGTGAGGAGAATTTTACTGCAGTACTTTTTAAAAAATCTGCAGCTGAAGCACACAGAATTCTAGTTAAAACTTACGGCGACCATACTCTGTCGGAAACAACAGGCAGAGATTGGTTTGCACGCTTTAAAAATAATGATTTGGATGAGTTGAATTGGAGGTTTTACTTCATGAAGGCTCGTGTCGGACGTTAGCTGAACTTGCAGAATCATTAGGAGTTGATCCCACAACAGTTTCGAAACATTTGAAAGCATTAGGAATGATTTATTTAAATGAAGCATTAATTTTCACGAAAAACAGCGAGAACTTATTCAACATCCCAATAATTTGTTTCAATGACCCTCTTTTCGATGGCCGAGAAAATGCCTGATGGAGGAGGCGAGAGGATTGATGAACAATGATGGAAGCAAATGGGGAGAAGAAATGAAGGCAGCAATGGAGCAAGAAGGAAAGGCGAGGCGGTAGACAGGTGAAGCGATAAGAAAAGGAAATAAGGAGAAATGGAAAATAAAGGCCGGGAGAGCGGTGCAGAATATGGCGTACCAAGAATTTGAATTCTGAATACGGAGGATGAATACAGAGAATGTGGGCAAAAATCTCCAGGCCCAATTTCTACAAAGAGAGGAAAAAAGACGTGGGAATGGAGAAGTATTGGGACAAAGGAACACCAAGGGCATAAATAAGGGAAATTTGGGCAAAAATGAGGTGCGTAAGTGTGGGGAGAGAGGCGGAAAAAAGGTTTAACCCTATGTGGCATAGTGTAACACTGGTGTTACACCTGATTCAATTCAGATTTTGACGATTCAAAAGTGTCTTTTAATTAAATATAGCGGCTGTAAATGCGTCTCAAGGTTCCTAGGACTTCAATAACTACTAATACACACCTTTAAAATTTTTATTTTTCGCGGAGCGGGTGTCATCAGTAACAAAAGTGCAAAAAAACGTGCACGTAAAGAAAAATGTATGCTTCAAAGGGTTAAAGGGCTATACCAGTGTGACACTTAAAAAATCGATTGTTTTTAGTTTTTTCCGACCGTTTATACTTTCAAGAATATCATTATCATTTATATAATTTATATCAATGTCATTTTATCTTGCAAAAATCGATAGTTAAATCTTTAAACGCGTTTTTCTCGAGATGAGATTTTTCAAATTTGCTGACATTGTAACTCAAAGAGCAATTATCCGATTGACTTGAAATTTAAATTGAGTACTCTTGGATATATTTATTCTACAATGACGTAGGATATTTTTGATTGGATGAAAATGGACGATGTGGCATTGAAAAAAACGACCATTTTATAGGCAAGAAAACAGACGTTGTTTTCAGAACTACGCCATTTTGTTAGATTCTGATATTTTATCGAAAATCCTACGTCATTGTACAGGAAAGACCTTCCAGTATAACATTTTTTCCTTTTTCGGTTTCAGCTATTCAATTGGCCGGAATTATGTCAGCAGTGGAGGAACTTTTTTTTTACGCCTCCGAAGGCAGCGCATAAGTCGCTTGGATCTCAATATTTTTCTATGAAAAAATTATGAAATATAGGTCAAATATAGCCAAATATATTCTTAATTTTCCGAAACGGTTAATTGAGTACTTTTCTTCCAAAAAATTCCCGAAAATCACCCAAATTTTCAGCGTTCACACTGCTATAGCTAATTAAGGGCAGATATACACCTACATGGTCGAGGTCGAGGATTTAGAAGCTATGGACATTCCGTCGACCGTAGAAGACCTACACTATGGGCCTGGTATCGATGATTCCATGTAAGTTGACAAATTTCATGATTTATTCATTCCCAAATTTTCAAACGCGTTTTTCTCAAAACCACGTTTTTCAAATCGGTACCCAAAATTCCTCGAAAACCAATGAACCGATTGCCTCGAGGTTTTTTGTGGTTATTCTATACACCATTATCTAGTAATTGTCATAGGATTTTTTTTTCCGTTACTTACTTTTTGTTTTATAGGCAAAATAATAACTAATTCTTGGCCCAAAAATCACTATTTATGTTCAAACGTCCGCCATTTTGTCATAAATCGATATTTTCAAAATCGGCTATGACAAGTACTAGATTATAGTATCTAATTTAACAATCTTTTTGGTTTTTTTTTCAGATGATTTTTGAAGAAACGCCAGTGGGTACCGTATACGCAGATTTTTTTACGACGCTCCAAGGATCATACAATATCCTTGTATATTTTTGATATTTTTAAATAAAGAAAATTAAACATATTTTTGAATGTATATACTTTTAGATAATTAAAACCCCAATTCGAAATTTCAAATAGTTATCCCTGAAAAAAATGCACAAAAATGACCTTTTTCCGGCTCCTAGGTGTATATCTCCCGTCAAAGAGAAACGGTGGAGAGTATGCGGGAACGCGGAGGAAACCCTAACACCCATTTGGGAATGTAAGGAGGCTAGGGAACATATGGCAGGCCCCACGAAATTTCGAGAAGTGAGCGAAGTAGCAAAGAAAGGAACCGGATGGGGGTGGAGGAAGGCATCAGATGGGAAGGAGATAGTGCCTGAGATGTGCGAAATAGTGAGACAGTTTGAAAACACCTCGAAGAAAAAAGGAATAGAAAAGGAGAGCGGAAAAAAACGAGGTAACAAGGATGAAGACGGCAATAAGGAAATGTAAATATGTGTATATGAATGTAAATAGAGCTGCAGAAATATAAGAATAAAGGGCGTATGATAGAATGTAAAAATTTAGGAATAAGTGAAGATGTGAAGGAAGGAGATGTAAAAAGCCCGCAAGTGTATACACGGAATGAAGTTGTCACAGTAGCCTAACCCTTTCACGGTTGAGTCTCTTCCGTGCTATGCCTTCAAGCGCAATTATGAAGAAAAAAAAGGGACGATAGAGTGTCTACCTGCTTGTTGTAGTGATAGAGACGATGAAGCATGTACTTGTCCAAATGCGAGTAGTCTGCCTGCACCTCGTTACAAGGATCGTAAGGATGTAGCGCGCCCAGAAGGAAGCGCAGCATCGATCGGATCTGTTGAACGGATTCGGCGCTCCCTTTCAGCAGGGTATCACCCACGGGGATCTGTTTGTGCTGGCAACCGTGGCTGGCCACCCACCATCTACGACACAATTACACAACGATGAAAAAACCGTAAACACTCGGATGGGTGACCGCTAGGCGCTTCCCCGGTCATTGGCAAACATCAGCAAATTTCTCTTCACCTCAACGTATCGACACCGTACACCGGCTTTTTCTTCGGATCCTTTCCCCCTTGGGTCACGTCCTCAGGATTCACGACGTTTCCCAGAGACTTCGACATCTTGACGCGATTCTCGTCCACGACGAATCCGTGAGCGAAAAGCGCTCTGGAACGCGGAACGGACGGATATGAAAATGGTCGAATACTTTGCCTCGTTCGAGAGAGTTCGCGGCAAGGGTACCTCATAATGTTTCGTACTTGAAAGGTGAAGTTCCCTGGAGGGCGGTCGAGGTGAGCAACGAGGACTGAAACCATCCGGTGAATTGATCCATACCCTCGATGTACAGATCGGCCTTGCCCTCCGGTAGCACGGCTGACCATGACAAACCGCTGTCCAACCATATGTCCATTATGTCCTGTAAAATGGTGAGTTTGTTTGGGTCAAGGAGGCTGGAGTGTTAGCCACAATCCAATATTGAATTTGAAAGTTCAATTTGAAATTTTTCGGCCCAAAACATCAGAGATAGAAAAATAGTTTGATGTATGTAACTAAATTTTAATGTATGTAATTAAATTGAATAAATGTAACAGAGTTGGACGTAATTCTATTTATAAATACGAATACGAATTTATTCATATCGCGATTTTCATGTGAATATAAATACAAATTTATTCATACTTCACTTATTGTAAATACGAATACAAATAAATTCGTATTCACAAATATTCTGAACATACAAATAAATTCACAGAAAAAATTGTGAATAATCACAAAAAATCCTGTGAATTAAGAAAAAATCACAAAAAATTGTAAATACAAAAAAAAATCACAAAATAAGTTGTGATTTTTTTCGTATTTAAGACAAATTAAAATCAAATTCACAACGATTAGATTAAAATTTACACCAAAAGTGAGTTCTTACGTATTTTGAGAGCAAACATTGCGTGGAGACGAAGAAATTTTTGCAAAAAAAGTTGTGAGTTTCAAATATTACATTATAAATATGAAAAAATTCACAAAATGAGTTGTGAATTTCCTCATGTTGAAGAAAATTAAAATCGAATTCACGACAATTATATTAAAATTTACACCACAAGTAAGTTCTTTCGTATTTTGAGAGAAAACATTGTGTTGAACTCAACACAAGGTTGAACTCATCACAATGTTTTTGCTCGCAATGTTTTCTCTTAAAGTACGTGAGAACCCACTTTTGGTGTAAATTTTATTCTAATCATTGTAAATTTGATTTTAATTTGTCTTAAATACGAAAAAATTCACAACTTATTTTGTGAATTTTTTTGTATTTACAATTTTTTGTGAATACATTTGCATTCACAGACTTGGATGTGAATTTTTTTTAATTCACAGGATTTTTTGTAAATATTCACATTTTTTGTGAATATTCACAATTTTTCTGTGAATTTATTTGTATGTTCAGGATATTTGTGAATACAATTGTATTTGTATGCATGCATGTGAATACAAATAAGTGAAGTATGAATAAATTTGTATTTATATTCACATGAAAATCACGATGTGAATAAATTCGTATTCATATTTATAAATAGAATTACGCCCAACTCTGAAACGTAATTACGTACGATAATTTTTTGGCTATGTAGCACCAGTATAAACCATTTCTAACAACGGATCAACGCAAACTAAAACTTTGTAAACATTTAGAGAAAAAAAAACCATCTTGCCCACCGTAAACCATATGCAGGGTGTTAAGAAGGTCGGTGCAAAGTCTTAAGGGGGTTATAGGTCACCTCGTTAGGAACATATCTAACCTCGGTTACCTTAGTCCAAATTTCACCCCTAAAATGAACTTCCACGACTTCGGCGCTGTGGACAAAAATGAAGCCCGGATTTTTCTGAACATTTTGTCTCCCGGCACCGAGCTCGTGGGGGTTGTAATTTGGCATTAATCCACCTCCTTCCCCTTTCATCCCCCAAAAAAAACCCTACACCCCGATTTTTAGGCAAACTTGGATTTAGCACCCGCGGCACCTACAAAATCACCTTTTAAAAAACTAGCCTTCTTCTAATTTTTTCCGCTCCCAATATACAGCACGACTGTACTAATACCTCCTAAATCCTAATCCTAAATCAACTGGACAACACATTTTCTCCGTGAGGTAAAAATTAGGCCCAGGATCGTTCAAGCCCGTAGGAGCACGCACTAACGAACATTGGGAATGAAAAATAATTTACGTCAATTTTTCACGCACTTGTCCCTTCTCCAAATCCGCCACCTCGACCTCCAACTCTCTGATGAGGTCGGCTCCTACCAATTCTTCGACCGACATCGTCCACCAACAGTCGCATCCATTTTGCTCGATCAGATCGCACAATCTCTCCACGAATTTTCTGAATTTCATGGAAAGCGACAAGTTAGACGAAAAACTTACGAAAAAGAAATACGAAATTAAGTCGGAATACGAAATAAAATTAATACGAAAATAAGAAAATCAGCAAATAAGAATTTGCTGATTTTCAAGTGTTTTTTATTAACGAAAAGATTTCTTCACCATGAGACTTAGGGTATATTTTATTACTACTCTTGGCGGTTGCATGGTATTTTTTTTATTAATCTTCAAAAATGGCGGAGATATGGAACGGTTTTCTAAACTGCATTTTCCAAACTGGCGTGACCTATATAAAAAAAACTAATCAACCGATTCTGATGAAATTTGGTAAAAATCTTTCTAACTTTATTGTCTAAAACATGACCCTAAATGTTATTGAAAATTAAAAAAGGGGTATTTTTTATTGCATAATGTAGCAATTTTTTCCCCGAAAATCTAATCTTTTTGTTTCAAAGGGTACCATTTAATCGATTTTCAACATTTCTCACTTTTTCTTGGTTCATATTCTGCGTATGAGTATCATGGAAAGAAAAATCGTCCTTGGGTTTTCCAAATAAATTCTACCAACGCTACGTGTCACACCGTCTGACAACATCCGCCGCAACATTTAACAGCGAAAAGGGGTAATAAAACATACCCTCAGTCTCAAAAATGGTGAAGAAATCTGTTCTTTAAAAAAATTAACATAAGAACAGCAATTCTTTCCTCGCCTGAAGGTATATCCCCCTTAAGGGATCATCACAGTGTAAAATTAATTTAAAAAAAGACTGTTTTGCATTATCCGATAGTATAGACAGTTATAAACATGCTGTTCAGTCTTTGGGGCGAAATTCGAATTATTCCCGATGCTACAGCCTTTCTTAGAAAAAGGGATTCGATCAGCTGTGTGAGAAATGGCGCGGACGTGTTTCTCGAAATGTCGTTTTTCAAAACGATGTACACTCTCAAAGAAAGAGTTTTCAAGCTATCCGTCTCAAGTTTTGACACAACATTCTTCACGCCATTCTTCATCTTTCTATGAGATCTTTTTTGTTTTTTGAAATCCTCACATTTTTTTAACGAAAAACTGTCCAAAAATAGGTTAAATTCGAGACTTTTTTCAAACCACCGCCATTTTGTCGATTTTGATTTGTTTAAAACCTCCATAGCAAGATAGCGGCTTTTACACTAATTGATAATCATTTTATAAATTTTGTTTCAGGTAATATTTATCTGAAGACATCTTTAATCTTTTCGACATTTTCAACCGTTAAAAAAATGTTAAAAAATAAATGAAAATAAACGTTCAAAAGTGTATTTTCTGTTCGTCATGAGTGCTTTGATTTGACAAAGAAAATCCGACTGATGAGCGTATTTTAACCATCGAAAAAAAAGTCGCAAAAATTAGCAATTTTTCGACCCGTTACACTGTGATGATCCTTTAATTTCAGTATAGTTTCGATTTTCTGGCGTTTGAGGCTCTTGGGAAACGATGAGGACGATTGATCGTGAGCGGGAAGCACGAAAAAACGGAAGCAAAGAAAGATATTTAGATTCGTACCTGTTTACCACGGGTTGCCCAGTATTCTTGTTATATAGAACTGGTATGGGCGTTCCCCAGGCTCGTTGTCGCGAGATACACCAATATGGTCGCTGCTCAATTTGATTGTACAACGCATTCGCCGACGAGGTCTTCTGATTGACAGGATGAATTTCGACGCACTCCAAACATTCCTGGGTCCAAATGTAAACTCGATAATTCACGAGAATTTGTTCGAAATAAATTTAAGGGACTACACATCTACCTCAAGGCCCGAAAAGAATGGCCAAAATCCGATTTTTTTTTCTGGGAACCGGTTGCTGAACAAAAAACGCATTTTTTTAACACATAGGTATATATATATTGAGAGCTTTAAAAAAAAGTACAGAAAAATACCAAAAACATGGCTGCTGGTTGATGATACTGTTTTCAAAGTCGGTGGACATTATATCTCGCGAACGACTCGATTGATTGTTTTCAAATTTACAGGAGATACGATGAGAAACATTTGAAGGTCGTTGACGATCGCACTTATAAAAAATCGATCTTCATTTTTTAATGGTTACCTAAAAATGACGACATTTTTCATAGACTTTGCATGCGCGAGTTTCAATCCGTCGTCACTTTGTTAAAAAGATGATTTTCGAAATCGACGATCGTCAACGACTGATGTTTATTATTAACTTTAATAACCCATTTGGTTTTTTATTTCAGGTGGACCGTTTAAGGTGGAGAGCGTCCACCGTCAAACGTCGCGGAAAAATTTCATCATCTCCTGCGGTCATGTTTATGTTGTTTTTTTGACGATTTTTTTATGGCTCTTAATATATTTGTGTTAAAATAAAGGCGTTTCTTTTTCGCCAAACGCTTCCCAGATTTTTTTTTCGAAATTCGGCCATTTTTCCGGCTTTTTTAAGGCTCTTGATATATGTGTGTTAAAATAAAGGCGTTCTTTTTTCGCCAAACGCATCCCAGAACAAAAAATCGAAATTTGTTCATTTTTCCGGGCCTCTAGGTAGATGTAGCCCCTTAAAACGAGAAAAGGTGAATTCATGTATATTTTTTTTTCATGCTGAATAAAATCTCCACGTGCGCTGTTATTCGGATTAAAATGAAGTAGCTCACGGTAGCTTTTTTCTTAAGGGAGTCCGTATCGATAAACCACTGATGACTGGCGAGTGTGAGGACCGGCTTTTTCGTCCGCCAATCGTATGGATAACTGTGCTCGATGTGCTCGGTGTGCAGAACATCGTCGGCCAGCAATCTTATGGCCGTACCGTCGCCCTCGGTCAATACTTCGCGACCGGAAAAATTCTCACCCGCCTCGGCCGTGTAACGGCCCTCTTTGTTCACCAGGGAGATCTGACGAGAGATAAGCAGTCCAGCACTTTTTATTTTCAATTTTTCGCTCCTATGATCTATTCTAATTTTACACTCTACAATTTTTTTAAACAATTGCGCGCAAAAAAAGAGACATTTTATGAAAATTTAAGGGGTTAGGCTACTGTGAAAATAACAAACGCGCTTTTGTCGCTTGAGGCGACTCAAATTGAAGAGGAAAGTCTAACGTATGGTGCAGGAATCGCAGATTGATGGTAAACTTGTGAGTAGGACGATAGAAATGCTAGTAAAACTTTGAACGCGTTTTCCTCGAAACTGTTTTTCATAACGGTGGACACGATTTCTCGACATCTGATGAACGGATTGACTTTAAATTTGGTGCACTTATCCAGTGTAATGGTCGTTTAGTCTTGACCGACGTTTATCTACTTAACATGTTTTTTCATTAGCTACTAACAATAATTATATTTTTCTTTGATAAAACGAAAAAAAATGGAAAAGTTTGATTTTGATGATTGAAACACGATAATAAAAAAAAGCTCGTTCAATATTATCTATTTTAAGAAAAAAATGCGTTTTTGTTTTGTTTCAGATCAAGCTTTTTGTTGTACATCAAATCTCTTTTTTTAATAAAGAAAATTTGGTCAATATTATCTATTTTGAGAAAAAAACACCCCCTTTTTGTTTCACATCAAGCGTCTTAGTTACAACGTCTTTAATTATTAATATTTTTAATGGAATTCCGTAAACAACTTTGTTGATGTAGATCAAAATTAATGTCGAAGCGATTTTCGAATCATCTTATTCCTTACAAATTTTTTTTTTAACAATCCCGATTTTTGGGTCATGACAGTAGCCTAACTCCTTAAATTAATTTGGCTATGATTAGTTTTACTTGATCAGTCATGACGCTTTAAGAGGTAAGGCGACCGCAGAATTTTCAAAAAATCAATCTTTTTTCTCGCTAAAACGGTGCTTTAGCATCATAAGAATAAGTTACTATTCAATTTTTAGCAAGAAATTTTTTTTCACCGACTTTGAGCGTATAACGTAAGCCCACTTCTGGCACGGCCAGAGGCATATGTAAAACTTTAAACGCGTTTTTCGCGAAACAGCTTTTTTCCAATTGGCGTGACAAATAACTTCAACAATTTCCCTCGATTTACTTCAAATTTAAAAGTTATGTTCCTAATTGCATTTCGCAGAGAAGTACGTGCGGAATTTCTGATTATAATCGAAAACTTTTTATTTTATGAGCAGTTTTATACGAAATTTCACTGAAATTTCGCTGAAAATTCATTTCTCAAGTTCAAATACCTACAACTTTTGAATAAAACTACATTCTAATGTAGTTTGACGAGAATTTTTGTTTTTTGTTCTAGGTAAAAAATTGTGGATGCTAAATGTCACGCCGCGGAGCGCCTAAAAAAAGATAACAAAAGAAAATAATCATACTAAATAGATGTGTAATTAATTTTACGAGTGAATCACTTTTTCATAGGAAAAAAAATGGTTAAATTCGCACATGATTTTATACCCGTTACTGTGGCCTAACCCCTTAAACAATAAATACTTATTATTGAAAATAAAAAATACGTTTCGCCAAGACTTTTTACTTTTTGTTACCCATGCTTACCACTGATATTTTGTTTTCAAGAGCAACGAGAAAGTCTTCGGAGCCGTGGGCAGGCGCGGTATGAACCAATCCCGTGCCGACATTCGTTTTCACATGAATTGCCGGTAAAAACGGCAAGCTGGCTCCCGTGAAGGGCTGGCGATATTTTGCCCCCGCGAGTTCACTGCCTACGATCAAAGAAGAAATTATTTCACTCCCATTTCTCATCCAATGACGACGACGACAACGACAAATAAGTGTGAATTAGACGAGAGATCGTAACGAGATACCTCTGAAATCCAATATTCGTCTGAGCGGACCGATCTTTCGTTCGACACTCTCGACCAAATCTTCAGCCACGATGTAAAGATTTTTCGCCTCGTCCTCGACGACGCAGTACGTGGCGTCGTTGGAATACGCGAGGGCTTGATTCGCCACCAGAGTCCACGGTGTGGTTGTCCAAGCGAGGCCGTATATCTTTCTCCCATCGAGCTCACCCGCTCTCAAGCGATCGTTCGGCAAATCCGTCACGAGAAAACGTACGATCACGCATTTGCTGCGATGACGATCGTTGTACTCCAATTCGGATTCTGCCAGGGCTGTCCTGTATTGCTTTCATTGAGATCGAGCTTTTTCAAAGCGATATTTGAAGAATGAATATGCTCGAAGCAGCGTGTATGCGCACGAAAAATATTCACAGTGTAAAAGCGTCGAGATTTTTTTTTTTTCGACTGAGCAAACTCGAACTCTTCGAGAAAATAGCTGCCGCGAATTATTCTTGTTTTTCGCTGAACATTTTTTGATTTGACCTTTTGATGAATCTTTGTTTGGAGTTGTTTGAATCTTGACAGGGCAAGCTCGAACAAATAAAAATTTGAGCTTCCGTGGTAACAAATCCAAGCTTTGGGTTTCCGCCCGGAAGAGTAAAAAAAAACAATACTCGAACTCCCGTGGTAACTCGAGGGTACGAAAAATGTTGTACCTTGACGAAGGTGACCAATAAACGGGCTTGAAGTCCCTGAAGACGAGCTTCTTCTCGTACAACTCGTAAAAACGTCGCAGCTGGTTCGTCACGTACGTCACTTGGTCGGTCAAATAACAACCGGAATCTTTCCAGTCCGCCACCACTCCCCAAGAGGCGAAAGCGTCGCGTTGCTGTTTTACGGCTCCGCTAGCGAATTTGCGAGCTGTGGGAGACAATGAAACGAGTAAAAAAATGACTCTTTCGATAGCTACATTTTCTGCATATTCAAGAAAAAATCAACGCTTTTTATGCGCATGAAAAATCATCATTGATGGGAGATATTACCGAGTTTGCGAATTTCCAGAGGCGTCAGCTCAGTTTTGTGCTCCTTGAGGCTCGTCAAGGCTTTCAATTCTATCGGCAAGCCGTGACAGTCCCAACCGGGCACGTAATGGACCCGCTGACCTCTTATCACTCGACTCCTTATCGTAATGTCCTTGAGGATCTGTAAATTCGCGTTGAGATTCGTATAAATAGGAACCTTAACAGGTTACTCGAGATCGAAAAAAAGAGGAATTTTTCACTGCTTTTGGAAGTCAGTTTGAGCAAAAACGCCCTTAAAGGTTGACAGTTTCCGCACCCTACCTATAAGCGCCTCTAACTCCTTCAATTGATTGAATTTAAACGGAACGACTCAAGGCGTTGGGCCACAGTAACGGGTATAAAATCATGTGCGAATTTAACTATTTTTTTCGTATGAAAAAGTGATTCACTCATAAAATTAATTACACATCTATTTAGTATGAATATCAAGCTGTTAGAAATTTTTTTTTTTCGACGTACAAAATGGCCGACTACTCGAAACTTATGGGGCTGAAGTTTGCATCGTTGGAACGCAACGAAAATTCTTATCAATTTTTTTATTTTCATTATTATCCAAAATCATATTTTGCAGGTTTGTTGTAAATTGGTAAATAAGCATCCTAACAAATGTTCTCGTGATTTTCGTAGCGTTAATCTGGCGAAGGAAATTTTCGAAACAAAACAAAAATCATTTCCGTTGCATTCCAACGATGCAAACTTCAACGTCATCGAAACTTCTCGAAACAGCTTTTTTCCAATTGGCGCGACAAATAACTACAACGATTTTCACTCGATTTACTTCGAATTTAAAAGTTATGTTCCTAATTGCATTTTGCAGAGAAGTAGGTACGGAATTTCTGATTAAGGGGCCAGTCCACTTTGAAAATTTAAAAAAATCGAAAGCAAGCAAGACTTGAAGAAGTCGACGATGATGAGCAATCAGAAGGGATTTTGTAAAGTGCAGGAATTGCCGATTGAGTTTAGGTAAGAGTTTTTCATAGTATAAACTTCAAACGCGTTTTTCTCGAAACCACGTTTTTAAAATCTAGCTCCATCGTATCTCTAAAACTAATGAACCGATTGTCTTGAAATTTGAATCACATATTGTAAACGTGATTCGCAACAAGATGACCCTCGATGGTTTTAAAATTGTGATTTTTACTCTTTTTTTGCGAAAAACTGCGAAAAAACGCGTTTTTAAAAACTTTTTTCGTTTTTCATCTGCCATTTTTTTATTTTTTGATGAAACTTTATATCCAAGGGTCATCTTGTAGCTGGTGTCATACTGAATCTAATGGACTTTGGTTTCTTTGTTTCAGACAAGCCATTGCCGAGTTGTGATGGAGCTACCTAGCCCACCTATTTATGAGCCGTCACGTTAAACTATAGTTTTTGTACTTAAAAATAAATAACTTTTTTTAAATGGATTCCAAGACTTTATTTATCAAGAAAAAAATCGCGAAAATAGCCTTTTTACGTGGCTCCAAAGTGGACTGGCTCCTTAATCAAAAACGTTTCATTTTATGAGCAGTTTATGAGCAGCTATAACGAAATTTTGTACTGCAAATTCATTTTTTAAGTTCAAATACCTACAACTTTTGAATAAAACAATATTTTTTAAATTCCGCACGTACTTCTCTAGGTGTTCTAATGTAGATTGACGAGAATTTTTGTTTTTTGTTTTAGGTAAAAAATTGTGGATGCTAAATGTTGCACCGTGGAGTGCCTAAAAAAAAATAATTAAAGAAAATATTAGTAGTCAGCAATTTCGTACATGGAAAAAAAAAATTCTGACAGCTTAATATTCATACTAAATAGATGTGTAGTTAAATTTATGAGTGAATCACTTTGTCATACGAAAAAAATTGTTACAACCGCACATGATTTTGTACCCGTTACTGTGGCCTAACGCCTTAAAATTCTTAGGGTATATGTACGAAATGTTATATCTTGCGAATCCTTCAAAAACCAAGCGGGGTTTTCAAAAATTGCAACTGAGTTAAGCCCTTAGAAATTTAAAAAATAATCAAATAGATGTTAATTTTAAAAAGGAAGAATTTCGCAAAGCCAACTGGCAGGCTACAAATGGCTTTGGCGCTTGTCCTTGCCAAGCCGATACTCAGGTGACCGCTCAGCTGAGCGGTTGAAAGCCGACTACGGAGCATTACATTAGTTAGGGAGCCAATGTACGTAAATGTGGAATTAAAATTTGACGTTGGAAACAAAAAATTACATCAGTAATAAAATATTTTCAGTAACGTTGGAGAAAAAAAGTACCTTGTTTACGGCATGTCCCATGTGAGGAACTCCGTTGGCGTAAGGAGGTCCATCGTGCAGTATAAAATCGGGGCCCTGGAGATTATCTCTCTGCCAACCGTACAATTCACCAAATCCGCATTTCTGCACATTTTTAAAACCACGTTCAACAAAACGTGAAAAAGTTACGAGGGCGTATGTATGGGGTGAAACGTGAAAAAGTTAGCATGCGGTGTCTAGTTTTTTTCAAATACCTCGATCAAGTATCGGTCCGTTTGCACTCTGTTTTCCTTCTTGATCCACGTGGGAAATTTTGTTTTCGGCAACAATACCGAGTATCGTTGCTTGTCATTGTCGCTTTTATTGTCGGAGTAGGATATTCGGAAAGTCTTGCCGGTGCGTGACAACGAGAAGAGTAAACACTTTGCACGAGTGTTCATGAGCGCGGCCATGTTGTTTCGGTCGTATGTCGTCTGCTCGTCTGCTCCGAAGCAGCAGAAAGAGCGTCCACGAAGACGTAAAACGTTCAGGTACAAAATTTCACCACTAGGGTCGTGCCGATAGCAAGTGACCGAGCGATGGCAGCGCAAAGTAAAAATGACCGCCGGACTTCGATTAATCTTAAAAAAGTGAAAACTCAAAGGAAGCTGTGAAATAACTAATCCGTATAGAGTATCTCGTAGCGTATAGCGTATAGCAAATTTCTCAGATTTTCGTTCTCCTCTTTCCGGTATTACGGAAAGAGGAGAACGAAAATCTGAGAAATTTGCAAAGCGAAGAAAATAGTTCACAAATGCAAACGATGAGTATTGTGATTGGTAGTTTTTTAAGCGGTAACATATAGTTGAAATTTCTTTAAATATCGATTTTCGGTTTTCGAAAGATTCTCAAAATATTATCTAAAATTTCAAGTCGATCTGCTCAAAACTGAGGGAGTTATGGGCGTTTATAAGTACATTGGTCCCGCGAACTTAAAAAGCAATTTTTTCAAAATGCCTTTTTCAAAATCGGTGATCATGATAATTCAAAAATCACTGCACCGACCAACTTAAGATTTTCCAAGCTTCTTCTACATATCAAAAAGCAGCGTTTCAGCAGGATTTTTTTTTCGATGCATAGTACTTTTTCAATTAACGAAAATAGAGCTTTCTTTTTTAATCGAAAATCGGTATTTGCACTTTGGACTGCGGCAATTTTTTTTTTTTTCGAAAATCAATATTGTATTAAATCTTTCGGCCAAGCACTAGATAACTTCATGCAATAACTAAGTGCGTTTGATTTTTTTTCGGATGAATTGTTTCCGAGCAGCAGTGGTCACCGCGAAGAACGTTTTTCAAACAGCCGTCTGCACAAACCATTATATCTACCATATTTATAAATATTTTTCAATACCAAAATTGTAAAAGAAAGTCAAAACCATACTCTTCAATATAAAAAAAAAATCACATTGAAAGCCTGCGCACGTTTTCCCAGAAAAAAGTTCACGAAAATTCCTCTTTTTCGGGCTACGAGCAAGGTGTAACCCGTTAAATTATAAGTTATTTAGTATCGTATATAATCCGATAATGAACGACATTAAAAAAATATTACAAATTTGCATCATATTTTGAAGTTTCGCTAAAACATGAATTTCTCTTAATTGCTATACATTCTCTATACTCTACATTATACCCGTGTTTAAATTGCATGCTTTAGATAAATACTGAAAACGAATTAAGGTTATATTCCCGTTGAAATAACACACGCATGTATACGAAATATCGGACGCAAACCGCACCAGCGCCGCCTGAGTGGAACCCTTATTTTTCACAATTTTGCAGACGCTTTAAAGTACGAAGCTTGGACTCGTGTACTTAAGCCTCCACACTTTGGACGCCTCGCAGTGCTTCGAATTCGATACCACTGTTATCTCCGTCATCAAATTGGGTAGAAAAATACGCAATATAATGAACGTTCGGACTTTCTTATGATATACAAGTTTTATTGCGATATTCCCAATATCGAGTAAGATATAAATTACGATCCATATTGCCATATGGAGTTATTTTATGGCATTCGTAGTTATTTTATATAATATACAAATTTAGGCCCGCAAAATGCATTAACTTGAGCCATTGAGAAGTACAGATGGTTGGGAAGAAAATCCAATCGTAGGGGTACCGTGGACTGTCATGGCCGTCTGGAAATATTTCACATGCGATTTTCGTGAAAAATTCGACGAGTTTCACATGTTGAGATAAACTGGAAACAAATGTCGATGCACAGCCAACGAAACAAATGATTCCGCGTCTTGTAAACAGTCCACTTCCGGTTGCCTTCAATAAGCCAAAATGGCCGGCAGCACGCCAATTCTTCCGAACTTCCGTACCCAATGCTCGTTACCGACGATAGACCGTTGAAAATTCGTTAAGCCGTGAAGGTGGCGTATTCGCATCGTTAGTCCCAATCGGTTTCCGGTTGCGAGTCGTACTCGCTCGTGGCGGAGTTCCGATCGGAAACGGAAGCTTCGTTCATATTGGGTGGTGGTATGAGGCGTGATATTTTCTCCATAGCTGGCGGCAAGGAGCCGCTGGCGATGCCTTTTCTACGGAGCGCGAGTTTGGCGCGCAGATCCTCCATGAGGTCGCCACCGACCGAGGCCGAGGACGTTTGATCTTCGGCGGACATGGTGTTGCGTAGTTTCGCTTTGCCGATACCACCGGCGGCTCTGATGGCGGCCATTAGGTTGGTCCGGTCGTCGACGACCGGCACGATTTTCTTCGGGACGATCATTTTCTGAGGGCGCTTCTCTTCGCTGGCGGACTCCGAGGGTGGATCCGGTGGAGGAGGAGGCGGTGGTGGAGGAGGTGGCGGAGGTGGTGGAGGCGGCGGTGGATTGCCTGCTGGAACAGCGGCTCGCTGGTTGGCCTCTTGTCTTCCGGTTTGCGCCGCATTCGTTTGAGTCGTTGGAACGGAAGAGGAAACAGGCGGAGGAGGGGGAGGGGGTGGCGGTGGTGGTTCCGCGACCGGAAGTCGTTCTTTTGACCTCGGATCTTCCGTTACGTCCGGCAATTTCGGCGTGTCCTGCTCATCCAGGGTCGCCAAGCTCGTTCTCGTTTCGCCGGTGTCCGGCAACTCGACGCGTATCGGTGTCGTGACTGCGGACGACGGAGCGATCGGACTCTGAAAGCTCAGATCGAGGGTGAATCTCTCGTCGTCGACGATACCCGGCAAATCGGGCAACGTCGGCGGCACGTCGATCTGCGGAACTTCACCGAGCGTGGGCGCGTAAAGATAAGACGGTGACTCAAAATCGACCGAGTTCCAGGGTTGAACTATCGAATCCGGGGCGTCCTCCAGTCGTTGCGAGCTCGTAGTCGCAGCTGACAATTGCGACGGTCTCTCGGTGATTCCTTCGTCCGTCAAAAAAAGCGCGCTCACAGAACACACGTCGCGACGGGGAAACTCTTCTTTCTTCGGCACCTTCCTTGTTGCTTTTCCCATCACGTAGTAGAATTGCAGCTTTTCCTGGAGACTCGCATCTCCCAGCCTGTGCTCCTCCCGCTGGGCTTGATTCGCTCTACGAGACTTGGATCCTTCCTCGCCATCCGACGAACTTCGTCGGACCGACGCATGCACTTTGGCCGCGCATTCTGGCTTGACGATGGTTTCGTACTCTCGGTAGGTTGAATACGCTGGATACTTGGCGTCCGAATAGAGCTTCGTCGCTTTGAGGCTCAGACTCGTCTGCAAGTAGCGCAGTTGGTCCTGGAGCTTGGACGCTTTGCCTCTCACCGTGGAGAGCCTGGAACATTAATCTCGAGCTTTAATCTGCGGGGAGACCAAGAAAGGAAGTTCCAGGAAGGAATCTTTCAAGACAAAATCTTCCAGGAATTAATCATCCAGGAAAAAATCTTTCAGGAAGTAATTTTCCAGGAAAGAATCTTCAGGAAGGAATCTTCCAGGAAGAAATCTCCCACAGTCTTCCAGGAAGGAATTTTCCAGGAAAGAATCTTCAGGAAGAAATCTTCCAGAAAGAATCGTACAGGAAGGAATCTTCTAGGAAGAAATCTCCCAGAAGGAATCTTCCAGGAAGTCATCTTTTAGAAAGGAATCTTCCGGAAAGAATCGTCCAGGAAGGAATTTTCCAGGAAACAATCTTCTAGGAAGAAATCTCCCAGAAGGAATCCTTCAGGAAGTCATCTTTCAGGAAGGAATCTTCCAGGGAGAAATCTTTAGGAAGGAATTTTCCAGGAAAACATCTTGCAGAACGGAATTGCTCAGAAAGAATCCTCCAGAAAGAAATCTCCCAAAAAGAATCTTCCAGGAAGAAATCTCCCAAAATAAAATTTCAGGAAGGAATCTTTAGAAAGGGATCTTTCAGGAAGGGGTCTTCAGAAAAGGGTCTTTATGAAGAAATCTTCAGGAAGAAATCTTCCAGGAAGCAATCTTCAAGAAGGAATTTTCCAGGAAAAAAACTTTCAGGAAGGAATTTTCCAGGAAAAATCTTCCAGAAAGGAATTTCCCCGGAAAAATCTTCAAGAAAGGAATTTTTCAAGAAAAATCTTCCAGAAAGGAATTTTCCAGGAAAATTCTTCCAGAAAGGAATTCTCCAGGAAAAATCTTCCAGGAACAAATTTGTCAGGAAGGAATTTCGCACAAAGAATCTTCCAGGAAGTAAACGTTCAGAAGGGAATCTTTAGGAAGAAATCTTTCAGGAAGACATTTTCCAGGAAGAAATCTTTCAGGAAGGAATCTTCAAGAAATCGTTCAGGAAGACATTTTCCAGGAAGAAATCTTTCAGGAAGGAATCATTCAGGAAGGAACCTTCAAGAACAAATTTTCCAGGACAGAATCTTTCAGGAAGGAATCTTCAGAAAAGGACGTTTAGGAAGGAATCTACCAGGAAGTAATCTTGCAGGAAGGAATCTTCCAGGAAACAATCTTCAGGAAGAAATCTTCCGGAAAGGATATTTCCGAGAAGGAATCTTCCAGAAAATATCTTCCATGACAGAAGCATCTAAGTAGGAATCTTCGAGAAGTTGTCTTCTAGGAAGAAATCTTCCAGGCCTTCACAAAACAAACAATGAAATTGATTTTTCCCTAAAAATTTAGCTGCATGAACAAGCATCCCCCAAGACGCACCTCTCCGTGTATCCCGACAGCCTGTCGTCGATACATTGAAAAATCTGTTCCGCCGCAGCTCTCAAACAATCCAGAGTGTCCGCTATCTGCGTTATCGTATCCTCGTGCCTCGTGTCGTGCGGAATCACATCTATGGCGACGAAAGAGCACGGTAACAAATGGATTCACATATTGCCAAGAACCTCTCTACGATAAGAGGATCGTTGAGATTCTTACCGATCTCGATTCGTTCCAGCATCGTTGTCGGATCCGACGTTCGCCTCAATTGCGAGAAATTCTCTGAAACGAACTACAGTATAATTGCTGCTGTCACGTCTGAAGGATCGCTCGGCGAGAAAAGACGCGCGAAGTGCCGATTTTGTGCCAAAATTGTTTTTTTTTCGTTTCCATCTCACTCGCAAGGTCACTTTACCTTCGAAACATTAGAGAATTTGTCCATCGGGGCGTCTCATGGAACGATTATCGTAAATTTATTGCACATTGAGGTTATGTTTGCCCCTGTGACTTGAAGGCCCGAATCAAAACAACAACTACGCGAGTCAACGCTTTTTCCTCATAATAACAATGATAATGGACCTAGTTACTAATTCGTTGTTTTATTGCACGAATAATCAATTTTTTCCTAATTCAGCGGCTGCAAAACGAATGTATCCTCGAATTACCGCGCGCAGTATTTTTTCTCATCCGTTCGTAAAATTCCCTCGGACGGTTATCGCACGTAAACGTAACGTATATATTTTTTTTACTCATAAGCAATATTTCCGCGAAGCGCGTGAGTTCGTCGTAGTTGGTCAATTGTCGTCGGGGACGGTAATGCGTACTGCACCTAATCGTGTGTGCTCGTGCCGAGCGAGAAAATAATGGAAAACGGAGCCCGTCTCGGTCGCTCGACGATCCACTCAAAGTTTTCCCTCATCACGCTAGACGTCTGAAGAAAAAAGAAATCATTCGTTCCGCAAAAAATCGCCTTTTTGTTCTTGTTACGTGAGACAGGCGACCTTCACATGGAAATGAGTTGTTTTCGATTTTCGTGACGAAAGAGTGAAAAAGTGGCAGAAAAAAAGCGAGAAAGACGATTTTGACAGTGTATTGTATTGGTTGTGTCGTCATTCTTGATCGGACAACGAAATCGTACGATATTGTCGTATATAGTTTTTTGACGTGCGTGAGTCGCGCTCGTTTGTTGTTTGCTCAGACGTAATATTGTTCGCTTGAACGTGTGACAAAATGAGCGATAAAATAGGCGCTAATCAACCTCAACCAATTGTCAAGATTGGGCATTACACCCTGGGCCAGACCCTCGGCGTAGGTACTTTTGGAAAAGTCAAAAGTAAGTCACGGTATTATATTTGATTATTTTTTTAAACATCAATATTAGCTACATTGACCAACATTATTATTGTTGCGACGATCGAAATAATTTTTGTTATTATTCGATTATTTTTATTACTATTATCATTTTATAATTATCATATTATGATCGCGATTTTTTATAATAATTATTTTATTATCATTATTAATATTAGCCGTAATTAATATTGTTACTGTTTTTTATAATAATAATTATTTGATTGTAGTTATCAGTGTATTTTTAGTACTATTATTATTATATTATTATCATCATTTTATTATTATTTTTATTCATTACATCTTCATTATTTTCCGGAAGAAATTTCAGAAATTCAGGCAAAATTATTATTCATTATTTTTTTTGTTATTATTGTCGTTATTGTTATTGCTGTTTGGATTTTCGTGATTATTATTGTTAATCTTGTTACTGTTACGATTACATTCGTCATTATCGCAATTATTCTTATTATCAATGATTATTTCGTTCAATTGTGACGCTATTTTGGTTACAGTCGGCGAACATGTCGTCACCAAGCACAAAGTGGCGGTAAAGATTTTAAATCGTCAGAAGATCAAAAGTCTGGATGTGGTGGGGAAGATCCGACGGGAGATTCAAAATCTCAAACTCTTTCGTCATCCGCACATCATTAAATTGTGAGAATAATAGAGAGTAGGCTCTACTGGGGGACAAAAAGTGTATTTACAACACTTGTACACTTGGTTTTGTAGTTGAAGAATTTGCAGTTGCATTTGTGGGCTGGAAAATGGTCAAAGATGTGATTGGGCTTTTTTTTGAATCAGATATCAAGTGATAAGCACGCCGACGGACATATTCATGATAATGGAGTATGTGTCCGGCGGGGAGCTCTTCGACTACATCGTCAAGCACGGAAAGCTCAAGGAGCACGAGGCGAGGAGGTTTTTCCAGCAAATTATCTCCGGGGTGGATTACTGCCATCGTCACATGATCGTCCATCGTGATCTCAAGCCGGAGAATCTCCTCCTTGATCACAATCTGCACGTGAAGATCGCCGACTTTGGTGAGCCCCGGAGATGTTTTCTCTTTTGTCATCCTATGAGAATCGTTTGCAACGGAGAGTTTTTGGTTTTTCGAAACTTAGGTCTCTCCAATATGATGATGGACGGTGAATTTTTGCGAACCTCCTGCGGCTCCCCGAACTACGCGGCTCCCGAAGTGATCTCGGGTAAATTGTACGCCGGGCCCGAGGTCGACATATGGTCGTGCGGCGTTATCCTGTACGCTCTTCTCTGCGGCACACTGCCCTTCGACGATGAACACGTGCCCACTCTCTTCCGCAAGATCAAATGTAAGCGCTTGGTTGGTCTTCGATCTTTCCGGTCACAAACTTAACGGGCAACAAGGGTCATGTTACGATTTAACGTTTGAGGTTTCGGGATTAAGAATCTTCGATGAGAAGTCGTTCGGAGACTGTTTTAAATAGTTATTTGGAGAAGGGTCATTGATGGAAAGTCCTTTGGAGAAGCGTCTCTGATGAAAAATCCTTTGGAGAAGCGTCTGATGAGAAGCCCTTTGGAGAAGTGTCAAGAAAATATTTCCGAAAAAACTCCATTTCTCTCAAAAACTCCAGACAGACCATCCTTTACAAAAAGCTGTCTTTCTACTTGCTTTAGTTGAGGCCGTAGTCTGAATTAAAAGGTCCGATAAATCGTTTCTTTTTAATTCCTTAAATCGATAGATAAGCTATCCAAGAATATATTTACAAAGTTACAGAGGCCAATTGTAAATATTTTCGAAGATACAAGGCCAAACGAAGAGAAGCGATTGATATTTGATATTGATTTTTCCTCCTGCTGAAAACTTTGAAGCGTGTTTTCTTCAGATTTCATTTTCACGATTTTTCCAAATTTGCGGGCGTGATAGCAAAAAAACTAAACGACCTATTGAATC
This sequence comes from Ophion ellenae, assembly GCA_963210295.1. NCBI lineage: Eukaryota > Metazoa > Arthropoda > Insecta > Hymenoptera > Ichneumonidae > Ophion > Ophion ellenae. The sequence continues at coordinate 48,763,405 of OY723388.1, read as the reverse complement.
GAACCAATGTTTATTTTCTTCAGTATGAAAATCTCTTCCAAGTGAATTAAAAAAGTCGTTGAAAATGTCTTCAAATAATTTTTATAGCACGTTGGAGTGTTTTTTTAAACACATTTTTTTCAAACCTGAGAAAAGTTATAATTTCGCGATTTTTTCAGCTTTTTCCTAATTGACCCAGAAGAAAAATATATGACAATTACGAGCTGCATCTTTCCCGCCGATTGGGGACTGCAGTGGCAATACGCACATGGAATAAGCTGATAAATCTGCAGTCATTTAATGTTTGATATTGAAATTTTTTTTTATACATTTCAAGTATACATGAAAAGATACCTCAATATTTACTGGGCTCACTTGTTTCTTACCCTTCTGAAAAAAATCCCGAAAAAACGCTTTTTTTGGTCCTTCTAATTGAGGTCCCGGCCTTATTCAACGATCTTTAGAGAAATTTCGTGAAACCAAGAAAATGGTTGCATTATATGTAGAAATACCAAAAATATATGTATAATTAATTTCGACATTATAATTATTGTATTCATTATTGCAGTATTTTATATTAATTATTAATACAATCAATTTTACTTTTAGTTAAAAAATTTATTTTGAATCTACATTCAATTTTGAATTTTAATTTACTTTCAATTTTTGTTTAATTTTGAATTTTAAATTCGAATTTACTCTTCATTATAGTTTTAAGTTTTAATTAAATTAAATTTTTTATTTAAATTAATTGAAAAATGTTAATTCAAATAATTTTCATTTTGTAATTAATTTGAATTATTATCAATAATTAATTCTACTTTGGCATTCCCAGTAAAACGAATAATAGTGAATAATTTTTATTTGACACTCTGAATAATAAAATGATAGTGAGTACTTTTCATTCGGCATTCCCACTTAAATACATAATAGTAAACGAACAGCCGGAAAAAAACGTCCAAAAAAATTCTGAAAATATTTACTCTAAACGTGAGAATCTCAATAACTATAAATCAGTTTAATTCAATTTTTTACTTCATTTTCAGCCGGTATTTTCCCGATCCCGGAGTATCTGAACAAGACGGTAGTGAGTCTCCTCTGCCACATGCTTCAGGTGGACCCGATGAAGCGCGCGACGATCGAGGACATCAAGTAATTGTCCATTCGCCGGATAAACATTACACATCGGTTGAGTAGCGAGCGAGATGGTCGTGTCTGCACAGACGTGTAAAATGTATTCGATCGATATTGCAGAAAGCACGAGTGGTTCCAGAAGGATTTACCGACGTATTTGTTCCCGTCGCCGGTCGAGCAAGACTCGTCGGTGATCGATATCGAGGCGGTGAACGAGGTGTGTGAGAAGTTCAACGTCAAAGAGGCGGAAGTGCACTCAGCGTTGTTGAGCTGCGACCCGCACGATCAGCTGGCGATAGCGTATCATCTCATAATCGACAACAAGAGAATCGCCGACGAGGCTGCCAAGGCTCAGCTCAAGGACTTTTACGTAGCGTCGAGTCCACCACCGGTGGCTTTCAGCCCGAGCGAGAGCACCAACAGCCCTCTGAGACCGCATCCAGAGAGAATCGCACGTAAGTCGCCCGCGAAAAAGCACATCCCCAAACGAAAATTTATATGTAAAAAACATATTAAAAAAAGCTTTTATTTAATGTACTAAAAAGTAGAAAATAATTGTTTTTTTTCACCACGTCTATATGTGACTATAAACTAGTAGGCCGCGGAGGCATGGAATTTTTTGAGAAAAATCAAAAGTGACATACCGACCAAAAAAAAAAATATTTCTGTATGATTTTGGTGATTATGGGCATTTTTTTAACTCGAAAAATTCAAAACAAATTTTTTTCACAAAGTTCATGTAAAATTGCAACTTTTTTGTCTTAAACATTTTTCTGTTAAATCAAATGCTCACAAGATATAACGGTATTTTGAAAATTTTGGAATTTTGAAAAACTCGAGAAAATGCTATCCAAAAATTTTGAAAAAATGTACACTGTTTCTTTTTCATATAATTAAATAATTTGACAGAATTTCAATTTTTTTGAGAGTGAACAACTTTTTGACCGTTCGAAATGGTATGGAATGCCCCATATACATACATATATATATATTTTTCAAAGTTGAATCATGCGTTGTCACCTTTTCGATGCACGTTCGCAAAATTTCAGAGCTCTAAGTAGACGGGAAGTGGGATCGATTTCCGTTTTGCATCTCACAGAAAGTCAAGTTAAATAAAAGCTTGTAAAAAACCTCAGAAGACTGCAATATTCAATTACTCGCAAACTTCGAAACGGAAGCAATAAAAATGGATTTTTTCAGCATTGCGCGAGCGTCAGAGCGGACAAGTACCGGCAGTGCTGCAAGGCAATCGCGGAACTCCGGTGAAACGAGCGAAATGGCATTTGGGCATAAGATCCCAATCGAAACCGAACGATATCATGAACGAAGTTTACCGCGCTATGAAAGCACTGGATTTCGTGAGTTTTTTGAACCTGTATTACGATTATTTCGCCACGCGACGAGCCCGTTCTAAATAATATTGGGATGGGCAAAACATGTGTTATTTACGAACTGAAAAGTTTCCGAAATTGATACGGAATTTTCCTATGTTTATGTTCGAGAAAAAGGGCCGGGGGATCATATCAGCCATGTTATTCCCAAAGATTCCAAGCCAAAGCAAAATCATAGACAAATTAATTCAAAGGGTTAGGCTACCGTGACGACCCGAAAATGGGGCTTAGTGTGAGCAAAAAAATTTGAACGTCTAAGTTAGACGATTAAAAAATCGCGCGCACATTTATTTGTATGTACAAAATTGTGTTCCAAATTTCATGGAACATATTAATAATTCAAGTTATAAACAATGTTGTGAAGGAACTTTGCCCGTGAGGGCCCCAACGGTGTACTCTATTTTGGGCCCCGGTTGATAGGACCAAAAAACGAGTTTTTTTATCTTAAAAAAAATAATATTGGCAAAAACTTGACGGAGCTTTGCTATCGTGTTTCAATCAAAAACAAACATTTTCATTTTTTTCGATATTCCGAGAAAAAATTACATCAGTATTGTTAACAAACAATTTTAAAAAAATGTTTAACGAAAAACGTCGGCCAAGACTAAACTACTATTACACGGAATGAGTGTACCAAATTTCAAGTCAATCGGTTCATTAAATCTCGAGAAATCGTGTACACCGTTTTGAAAAACATAGTTTCGAGAAAGGCGCGTTTAAGGGGTTTTCTCACTTTAGACACTAAAAAAGGCTATTTTCATGAATTTTTTTTATAGGTTCATATTATAGATATTAATATAAAAGTTGTTACACTTTATAATTACACTTTCGAAAAACATTTAAAAAATAAATATTTATTTGAGTCACTATTCATAGACGAAAATGGTAGTTAAAAAAATGGCCTAAAAAATTGTAGGTCTGCGCTGTTGATGAAATCTCGGAGATCGATCATCTGAAACAAAAAAAATCAAACTGTTTTAGATTCAATATGTTAATGGCTATAGCGCATATCATACAATTTTTGATATATGCAAAAATAACAAAATGGCGGACATTTTTCGAAAAAGGTGTTTTTTTCACCATTTTTGGCAACAAAATAGTAAATATACAATTTAAAAAAATCCTTGATATGCACTATAGCTATAGTTGTAAAGAATATGTGGTTGAAATTTCATAAGGATCGGTTCAGTAGTTTCGAAGATTTTATCAACAAGCCGTCGAAAAACGTTGGTTCGAGAAAAACGCGGTTAAAGTTTGTTTGCGTTACATAAATACATTTTTTTTAAAATGGATTTCGAAAGTGTATTTATTAAGTGTAACAACTTTTATATCAATATCTATAATATAAACCTATCAAAAAATGCATGAAAACAGTCTTTTTTAGCGTCTAAAGTGATAAGACCCCTTAAGGCTTTACCAGCTATCGTTGTAATCGTAAGTTTACCTTCAATCTGCGATTCCTGCACCATATGTTGGACCTCCCTTTTCAATTTTAGCTGCCTCGAGTGACGATTTTTTGAAATTTTCACACTAGCCGAATCCCTTAAAATAATTTCGAGTATGTCAATTATTTTATTTACTATTAAAATGCGTTTGAAAATATTGAGAATCAAGAAAGTGCAGTTGGCTGCTTGTTTGACGAGGCAATTTTTTTTTTCATCGTATCCTGCGTGCTATTTTTTTTAGTTAAATAAATCGTGGTGAATATTTAATTAACGGATTTTTTTTCAAATCTTGCCGATTGAAATTGATTTTTATGATTTTGGATTTCTTATCTTCCGCCTCAATTTAAATTTCTCAAATTCAATTTGATTTGACTCAAGTGATTAGCGAGCGTTCGTAATTTTCACAGTGGCCTAACCCCTTAATCGTCAGTGGATCCATTTTTGGTATAAATTGATCTGGTTATTTATCCTTTCGAATAAGTTTCTCCTAGACGACAATTGATCAAAGTTTCTTCGCGTTTTCGAGACACCATTTACAAATATACTACATGGGTCGTTCAGCATCAGTTTTATTTCAACCTTCGATTATTGCGAGTGTGGCGACAGCTCAATGGCTAATTTTCTTCAAGCGAGCGTGTTCATTTTTGCAGGAATGGCGGATCATAAACGCCTACAGCGTGAGAGTGCGCCAGAACAATAAACTAACGAACAAATACAGCAAGATGTCGCTGCAGCTTTATCAAGTAGATTATAAGAGCTACCTGTTGGATTTTAAGTCATTGGCTTCGGACGACACCGAGGACATCTTGAGGGGTACGCCTCTGCGATTAGTAGATATAACATTTATTTAAAAATAGCCCTTCGAGTTCGAATTCGTGGATTGCTCGAAAATTTAACGCTCCACGTCTGAACAACTTCGAAGCAACTTTGGGTGTAGTTCGAAAAGTCCCTTACCGCCGATTCGTTTGGAATTTTGTGTACTCATGTATTTTGGCTCGCTGATTACGAATGTGATAGTGAAAATACCTGCAAATTTGATTTTCAAGGTCAAAACTCACAAAAGCTGATTTAAAAAAAGTTTTTCTATTCTATTTTAATAGTAGTGTCGAGTTTTATTTGCAGAACTTTTTTACTTATTATGTACACCCTACATTCCTACACTCCGCATTATTTTCACATTCTCCCTTTCTTCATTTATTCGTCCAGTCCGTTGATCTCTCCTCCCCCATGCTCCTTACTCATCTTTATGCACACTTCCTCTATTTCCCTACAGTACTCGCATATCCCTATTTATATTTTCCCTCCCAGCATATTTATGATTTCCCCCTTTACTGCCAAATCATCCGTTCCTTCCATCCACTCCTCTGCTTTCTTCTTTACTTTCACTGATACTAACTCCCTACATTTTTTTACATATCAATAGGTGCTCCAATGTCTCATTTTTTTCTTTACATATCCTGTACCTCCAATCCTTTTCCCCTTTCTTTCCCGCCCTTCCTATGGTGCCACATCTTAGCCTCGCCCATATTCCCTCGACCAATATTTCCGTCATTTCGTCCTTTTCTATAATATATTCATACTTATACATATTTATTATTATACGTCGATTTTTTATTTCCTCTTCCCTCCTTGAAATTCTGTTTTTTAAGTTTTCCAATCCCTCTTTTATCCTTTCGTTAATTTCCTTCACTTCTCTTCGCTCCCTTATCATTGTCATTATATCTTCTATCTCCAGATCTCTTAATATCTTCACCAAGTTTTTCCCCAAATTTCGAAAGGTCACCGTCTGTTATCACCTTTGTTGCCACCTTGTCTCCTCCATTTTCATCACTTCTCTAAATATCCTATCGCTCTTTCCATTATAAAATATTCCAGAGTAGGCACTCCTAGTTCTCTCCTCCATATCTAATTTGGCGTCGTTCTGTTTTTTACTTTAATAAATGTTGATCTCGGAGAAAAATGTTTGCTACAAAAAGAATGATCTTTTATGTTCTATACAGTTTTTGTCTAAAACCATTCTGTTTTAGACAAAACGAGAACCATTCGAGAAGAATGGGATAATGCTCCAATAAGAATATTTTGCTGAACTCCCTTGGTTTCGATATTATCTACTTACGTACTTTACCGCGGAAAGGTTGGAGTTTAGTCTTTAAGGGGAGATATACACCTAGGAGCCGGAAAAAGGTCATTTTTGTGAATTTTTTCAAGGAAAAGTATTTGAAATTTCGGATTGGGGTTTTAATGATCTAAAAGTATATACATTCAAAAATATGTTTAATTTTCTTTATTTAAAAATATCAAAAATATACAAGGATATTGTATGATCCTTGGAGCGTCGTAAAAAAATCCGCGTATACGGTACCCACTGGCGTTTCTTAAAAAAACATCTGAAAAAAAAAACCAAAAAGATGATTAAATTAGATAGTATAATCTAGTACTTGTCATAGCCGATTTTGAAAATATCGATTTATGACAAAATGGCGGACGTTTGAACATGAATAGTGATTTTTGGGCCAAAAATTAGTTATTATTTTGCCTATAAAACAAAAACTAAGTAACGGAAAAAAAATCCTTTGACAAGTACTAGATAATGGTGTATAGAATAACCACAAAAAACCTCAAGGCAATCGGTTAATTGGTTTTCGAGAAATTTTGGGTACCGATTTGAAAAACGTGGTTTTGAGAAAAACGCGTTTGAAAATTTGGGAATGAATAAATCATGAAATTTGTCAACTTACATGGAATCATCGATACCGGGCCCATATAGTGTAGGTCTTCTACGGTCGACGAAATGTTCATAGCTTCTAAATCCTCGCCCTCGACCATCTAGGTGTATATCTCTCCTTAACGTGCCTGTTAATTTTCTTCGTCTTTAAATATTTTATTTTAATGTTTTTTCGTTTTTTATTGCTTTTTGTTGTGTTTAAAGACCAAACTCCGACCTTCCCGCGGTAAAGTGCGTAAGTGATAATATCGGAACTAATGGAGTTTAGCAAAATATACTTATTGGATCATTATCCCATTTTTCTCGAAACAGAATGGTTTGGGACAAAACTTGTATAGAACATAGAAGATCAATCTTTTTATGGGCTACAACTTTTGTAGGAAACATTTTTCTCTAAGATCAACATTTATTAAAATAAAATAGAAAAACGTTTGAAAAATCAGTTTTCGTGAGTTTTGACCTTGAAAATAAAATTTGCGGGTATTTTCACTATTATATTCGTGATTAGCGGGTAAAAATCCACGGGTATACGAAATTTCAAATTAGTCGATGGTATGGGCTTTTCGGAACTTTATCCCAGGCTGATTTATTATCGGCAATGGATTATTATCACAAACAGCAAACAATAACCCAAAAAGAAAGAAAAATCATTCGAAAAGAACATTATTTTTCGCTTCCGTTGTTGGAAGTAATTTTTTCAACTACCTTCCTTGTACTACCAAACCCACTAAATTCGTTTTATTTCCCCCCTCAGATACGGCGGTTATTCCGCCTCAAGCGACCGGTCACCACACGATGGAATTCTTCGAGATGTGCGCCGCTCTGATAACTCAGCTTGCCCGATAAAGAATCAACGGACAAAACAAGCAAACGAAGAGAAGAAAATAATACAGTGCGACGAGAAGGCATACAAATTTTATTGAACGGACGGATTAATCGTGTAGAGTAACAATTGTATAAATAATAATCGAGCTGATGTCACACGTCGGGTTTTACGTTTAAATTCATTTTTTTGTTCGTTGTTGGATTGTACGTTTCGGGGGCGGCGGAAGTGTTAGTAACGAGAGTGACGATTATCCTATGTCTTTGTACAAAATAAAATATCGATACGTATATATATATATGTGTGTGGGTTCGTGCGCGCGCGTACGCAACGGTATGCTAAAAAAACTTATTTCGATATCCCGTGAAAGATCAATCGTTCAATAAAATATACGTTATCGCGAGTCCGAGGACTTTTCCGAATGCTGCAACAGTCAGGTCGCGGGCGATATCGAACCGATCGACGCCTCGGTTCGTTCTCGCGCGCATCTCCACTTGTTCGTACATACGCTGCAAGCTTTTTTTTTATTCTACAGCGCACGTACGTGAAGCCTCTTCGTTAGTCGGCTCAGTTTTGAGCCTCCACAAGTACCGGGCCGTTTCTGTTTATTGGTTGAGGTGGATTGCTTCTCAATCGGCGGAACAGGAGTACGTGTGGTTCTGAAAAAGAAGGAATCATCGCCGTTTTAAAGTGGTCCTATCGCCAGGCTTCAATCCATAGGATTTTCATAATTTTTTATTGAGCTTCACTAAATATATTAATAATCGTCTCTGTAAAATGTCAGGGTCGTTTATCGACCTAATTACGGAGAAAAGAAATATTAAAACTGCGTATTTTTGTGAAGGAATTCAAAGACGACTACAAAAACCCAATTTCCGGTCGCTACAAAAGTGTATATAATAGTGGAAATCCGTCAGAATCTTAAAAATAATCAGATTTACATACTTAACACTTGTCGTAGTCCAGTGCTCTCAGAAAAAATTATTTGGAATAACTATTTTTTCATTTTTCTAATTAAATGTGAACATTAAGGGGGGGGGGGGGTTCAGCGTGAAAAAAAAAATACTTTTTTGCGATTTTTTTTTCATCTATATAGAAAGAGTAAATTTATTGAAACCTTTTGTACGTTGTTAAGTGTCATTTCAAGAACATTCCGCGAAATTTGTACGCGAAAATAACCACAAGCAATACTTTTTCCACTTGAACCGCACTTTTTCAAAGTCCGTGTTCACTGCCATTTGAAAACTACATGACCGATTTATTTCAAACTTGGTACACACTTTCTACATATAAAATATCTCCCCCCAACGGTTAGTTTGAGATTTCTTTTTACATTGGGGGATTTTTCCACCCTCAAAATGGCGGAATTTTTCATGAAAAATAGCACTTTTCACTTTACATGACCACCAAAAATTTAGAAAAGAAAAAAAAAATTATCAAAGACCGTTGGAGGGAGGATTTGATGATACTTTGACTAAATTTTAATGGTACTTGATTTCAGATAATTTCTAGCTGAGATACAGTGAACACCGCAAATCGTGTTTTTCCAAAGGTGTTCTTGGAAAAGCTTTGTCACCGACTTGTTTGTGGATATTTTTGCGTACAAATTTCACGAAATGTTCTTGAAATGACACTTACAATGTACAAAAGGTTTCAATAAATTTATTCTATCCATATAGATGAAAAAAAATCGCAAAAAAGTGTTTTTTTTCACGCTGAAACCCCTACCCTCTCGTTAAACAGTTTACACATGCAGCATTTAGTTATTACAATTTTTTTTTGCATATGTTGAACATATAAATTGTACAAGTCTCAAGTATGATCAGTGGTATGACTAGTGTGAAGCGATAGGACTACCTTAACGGGTTCTGGCTCATGGCCGGAAAAAAGAGAAACTTTCGTGATTTTGTTTTTGCAAAAACGTGCAAGTTTTCACATTTTTTTTAACATTCGAGAATATGGTTTGAAGTTTTTTTTACGGTTTTCGCGGTGACCACTGCTGTTCGGAAATAAATCATCCGATATAAACGAACCAAACGCATTTAGTTTTTACGCGAAGTTATCTAGTGCTTGGACGAAGGATTTAATAAAATATTGATTTTTTAATCAATAGCCGCACTTCAAAGCGAAAGTCTGGATTTTTGGTGGAAAAACGCTCTATTTTTGTTGATGAAAAATAACTATGCATTGAAGAAAAATTATTTCGTTCAAGCGGTGCGTTTTGAAATGTAAAAGAAGCTTGTCAAATTAGTGCAGTGATTTTCGAAATATCGTAGTAATCGATTTTGAAAAAGTCATTAGACAAAGGATTTTTATGAAATTCTGGTTTTTGAATAAATGGCGGCAGTTGGAAGCGAAAGTATCGATTTTCGACGAAAAAAACGCTCTATTTTGGTTGATAAAAAAAGAACTATGTATGGAAAAAAAAGTTCTTTCCTTCCAATGGTGCTTTTTGATTTGTTAAAGAAACTTGTCGAATTTGATGATGATCGCTGCAGTAATTTTTGAGATTTATTAAAATTAGTTATCAACAGTCATCTTTCTGCAAAAAAAATTATTTTGTTTTTGATCATTGAAGCACAAAACATCAATATATTATCAGTTTTAGTATTATCAAACAGATATTATCTGTTTTACAAAAAAACTTTTTTTTCGTAAAATGTCGTTAATGTCCATTTGTTGATGTACATACAAATGAATTACTAAACAATTTTTTAATCTTATTCTTTCAAAATTTTTTTTTCAAATGACCTTCATTTTCATTCATCACTGTACACTGGCCCTTTAAAGTTGGCCAGATTGCGGAACATACCCATAAACGCCCATGACTCCTTTAATTTTGAACGGATATACTTGGAACTTTCCCACTCCAATTTGGAATGTTATATTTTGAAAATCCGTCAACAATCGAACATCGATATGTTCCAAGATTTCAACTAGGTCACCCTTAATGAATTTCCGAAATTACCTGGGCCGTGCATCATGTAATGTACCCAACCGGGGCTCTGTTGAACCGTAAGATTGCGCCACTCGGTCTCCGTCATCAGGTGTGATTTTGGCACAAGCTTGGTGAGTTCGGCAGACAAAATGACGTGCCTTTCAAATGGGAAATAAGAATTCATGTTACAAATGGTAGATGAAAAATATTTGTTACGAATGGCGGATTAATATTTATCTTGCGTTAGGTTAGTGCGGAAAAGTAAAAGACAAAAAAACGCTACGTCGGGATAGGAAAAATATTCGGAGTATTTTTCAATGATTATACGTCTCGCAACGAAGTGAGGAAGGAGTGCGACTAACCTGTATTCGTATTTATCGTCATTGTATTTCTCAGAGTACTGAATGGAATCGCTTGACATTTTGCCTCGTACACAACACAACGATTCGTCACATTTATCGAATGAACAGTTTTTTACGCCCGCGTCACTCTTTAGCCAATTTCTCTTCTTATTTTCTTCACCGCTTTCTTCCAAAACGTAAATAACGCACACGCCGGGAAATTGGAAGCAACGCGCCCGCCAGACGCTTTGCTCGAGACGCCAGCGCGACTGGCGGTCGCGTAAGGTACTACAACATCGATGTTGACAAATACCGGCGATCGGTAAAGAAGCACGGGACAAAAATTTTCTTTCTCTGCCAAAAATATTAGTACAACACCGTATAAATAATTGAACACCGTAATTTGCCACCCTTACGGCGATTTTAAACATTTTCCATCGACATTTCGCTTACGATCCTTCATCGCAAAACAAACCGCGCGCGCAGCGTCACGTCGATACTGCACGGTACCAAATGTATCGATCACATCTGTACCAACAAGCGGTACTCCGCAGTTCTAAGAAAAACCACACACTGTCGCAGTTCTCGCTCTATCTATTTTTTATTCTAATTTCCTAATATGTAACGAGTATTGCGCAAAGGCGAGTTCTCAAAGTGTCCTATCGACGACGAATATTACACTCGATGGTCAAACACTCTGTCACGCGACGCTTTTCCCGTCCTCGCCGTCTCGTCGCCGATAATACGGTGCTTGCGGGCGATAGCGAAGGTAAAATAACCCTTCCTGCCAACTCACCGCTCCGTTAAAATCTTGCGCCGCAAAAGACACGGAGCGTTTTTATTTTTATTTCTTACGTTTCGCGTAATCTCGAATCGATACGAACGATTTATCGAGCCTAATAAAATACTCCGAACGAGAAGAATCATTGTCATTTCGCGATCGTCATCGAGTGTATTTTACGCTTGTTTTAATAGTCGAATCTTCGCTATATCTCAGGCCGATTGATCGTCAATATTGTTTTGTTGTTTCGTCGTGCGTGGTCAGTGCGGATTGTTCGTTACGACGATGAGGTGTCGGTGCGGTGAGGTGTGATTTTTTTTTTTTTACGAACGAGACAAAAGTTTTTACGCTTTCATCGAAAGTATGTCAGGCTCGGCTATCGGGTACAGCCCGGAAAACAATACGAAATTTTTGGAATCTCTCCTCGCCGATCTTAAGATACTCAGTGTCGAAACGAAGAAGAAGTATCCACAGATTAAGGAGGTTAGTGCCGCTTTGACAGCTAATTGTAAGTAAGCGCGCATATTGTTTTTTTTAAGTGCGCGTATTATAGTTATCATTGTTATTATTATTATATTTATCTTTGTATTGTTATTATTAACAATGCTCATATTACGATTAGTTTTCTTTATAAATTAATGTTTTTACTTGTAATTATTATTATTATTCGTCATTATTATTATCATTGCTGTTGTTATTGTATTGTTACTATTTTTATGATAATCGGTTTTATAATACCAACAATAATGATGAAAATAATGATAATGATAGTAATCATAACGAACAATAATGATGATAATGACAATGATGATGATGATTATGAAGATGACGATGATATGATGATGATGATGATGATGATGATGATGATGATCATGATGATGATGATGATGATGATGACGATGACAATCATGATGATGATGATGATGATGATGATGATGATGATGATGATGAAGATGATGATGACGACGATGTTGACGATGATGATGATAATGACAATAACAATAACAATATCGATTTTTGTGATTATGATTACTCTTATTATGTTTGTTACTACCACTACTACCATTATGATGATTACAACAATAACAAATTGTCTCACCGATTTGGATTAAATTTTTAATAAAATAATCCCTCGGACTTAAATATCACGGTTTCTCGTAAGTACCTAATCAAATATTCATTCGATATTCGTCGTCTTATACACAGTCATGCGAGGAAGGAATTACAAAACTGAGAACGGCATCGAACAATCCGAGTACCTCGGTCTACTACATAGTGAACCAAATTCTTTATCCCCTGGTTCAAGGATGCGAGAGCAAGGACGTCAAAATTGTGAAGGTTGGCAAGATACATCCCTTGAACTTACGTAAAAATGTTACTTTTCCAATTTTTTGCCATACGTCAGTATCCTGAGATCTAATTTTCCTTTTTTTTCAATTTTATTCTTCGCCAGTTGTGCCTGGGAATGATGCAGAGACTCATAACGCAGCAAGCGGTGGATCAAAAGGGGGCGCGTTACATAACGGACGCGCTGTGGATGCTGATGGAGCTCGGTATGGAAGAGGTGAAGGTGTTGCAAACGGTGACACTGCTGCTGACGAGCAATACCGTTGTACACGGAGAGACTCTGGCCAGGGTGAGTTTCAGGGCAGCCTGAAAATACGTCGAAGCATTCCGAAAACGGTCTCTCGTCGTTGCAGAATTTGGTGCTGTGCTTCCGTCTTCACTTCACGAAAGACTGCACGACGATAAACACGGCGGGCGCAACCGTGAGGCAGTTGGTGTCTCTGGTGTTCGAGCGAGTGGTGGCGGAGGACGAGGAGAATACGAGTCCGCAGGAGACGGACAAGAGCGTACTGGAGGAATTGAAAGTCTGCACGAATCAGCCGCCCAAGGGTCTCGCACCGTGCGCGGCGGACGCTTTTCTAATGTTTCAAGTAAGCGAAACGGCAGTATTACGATATCTCCGGCCCCTAATCCTGAGCACGCAATGTAAGATTTTTTTTTTCAAGAGTGGTAAAAATCGAAATTCGATCCTTAAGGGGGTGAAACGGGGGTTTTGAAGTGCCTATGAGACAACTTATTTTTTGGTCAGATTTGCTTGAAACTTGGTATAAATACACTCCAATACAAATAATAAGACATGTATTTCAGCAATTTCCGAAATGTAACCTTTAAGGGGGTTAAACGGGAGTGTTAAGGTTGGTATAAAAAAATCTTTTTTGGCCAGATTTGGTTGAAAATTACCGAATTTATTTTATATATAATACTGTACCATGTTTTCCTCGCTGTTTGGTGCGTGTAGACAGTCAAGTAGTACTTTTAACTCCTTAAGGGGCTATACCAGTGTGAACGCTGAAAATTTGGGTTATTTTTGGGAATTTTTTGAAAGCAAAGAACCCAACTCAATGTTTCGGAAAATTAATAATATATTTGGCTATATTTGACCTATATTACATAATTTTTTGATAGAAAAATATTGAGATCTAAGCGACTTATGCGCTGCCTTCGGAGGCGCGAAATAAAAGTTCCTCCACTGCTGACATGATTCCGGCCGATTAAGTAGCTGAAACCGAAAAAGGAAAAAATGTCGTTAAACTGGAAGGTATTTCCTGTACAATGACGTAGGATTTTTGAAAAATATCAAAATCTAACAAAATGGCGTAGTTATGAAAAAGACGTCTGTTTTCTTGCCTATAAAATGGTCGTTTTTTTCAATGCCAAATCGTCAATTTTCATCCAATCAAAAATACCCTACGTCATTGTGGAGTAAATATATTCAAGAGTACTCAGTTCAAATTTCAAGTCAATCGGATAATTGCTCTTTGAGTTACAATGTCGCAAATTTGGAAAATCTCATTTCGAGAAAAACGCGTTTAAAGATTTAACTATCGATTTTTGCAAGATAAAATGATATTGATATAAATGATATAAATGATAATGATATTCTTGAAAGTATAAACTGTCGAAAAAGGCAAAAAAATCGATTCTTTTAAAGTGTCACACTGGTATATCCCCTTAACTGTGTATGCTACACATATGTGAGCATTAAAAAAAACAATCGAACAAATCCAAACTTTAAAATCCCTGTTTCACCCCCTTAAGGGTTGAATTTCGATTTTTACGACTCGGGAAGAAAGTCCTATTTTGGGTCTGATATGAAGGCTGCGGGGTCAGAATTAGGGGCGACAGAAGTAATATCCTCCGCGAAACGCATTTGTTTGTTTCATTTGCTGAGTACGAAGAAACTACGGTTGTTCTTTTTATTTTAAATTCGTATCGTCGCAGGATTTGGTGCAGCTCGTGAACGCTGATCAACCTTACTGGCTCATCGGTATCACGGAGATGACCCGCACATTCGGCCTCGAGCTCCTCGAGTCCGCGCTCACGAATTTCTCGTCGGTTTTCTTCAAGGTACGCGACAATGAAGTGTCCGTTTTTCGTGGTGTTGAAGTCTGCATCGTTGGAACGCAACGAAAATTCTTTTTTCTTCATTTATCTTGTTTATTTTCGTTATTAACGAGAAATTTTTTCTTGCCAATTTGTGGTGTGGAATTTTTTATGACGATCCTGAAAAACGTCGTTGTGATTTTTCTATCCCAAATCCGCTGAAACAGTATTTTGGCACTGAATGAAAATGAATTTTTGTTGCGTTTCAACGATGCAAACTTTAAGGGGTCTTCTCACTTTAGACGCTAAAAAAAAGGCCATTTTCATGAATTTTCATTGATAGGTTTTTATTATAGATATTGAAATAAAAGTTGTTACACTTAATAAATACACTTTCGAAATACATTTTATTTAAATTTAATTTATTTAAGTCACTATTTATAGACGAAAATGGCAGTTAAAAATAAGTCCTAAAAAATTTGTAGGTCTGTGCTGTTGATGAAATCCCGGAGATGGATCATCCGAAACAAAAAAATCAAACGGTTTTCGATTCAGTATGTTAATGGTTATAGCGCATATCATACGATTTTTGATATATGCAAAAATAACAAAATGGCGGACATTTTTTCGAAAAAAAAGTTTTTTTTTCACCTTTTTGGTAAAAGATAGTAAATATCGAAATTTAAAAAATCCTTGATATGCGCTATAGCTATAGTTGTAAAGAATATGTGGTTAACAATTCATAAGGATTGGTTCAGAAGTTTCGAAGATTTTATCAACAATCCGTCGAAAAACGTTGTTTCGAGAAAAACGCGTTTAAAGTTCGTTTGAGTTACATAAATACATGAAATAATATTTTTAATGTATTTCGAAAGTGTATCTATTAAGTGTAACAACTTTTATATCTATCTATAATATAAACCTACCAAAAAAAATCACGAAAATAGCCTTTTTTAGCGTCCAAAGTGAGAAGACCCCTTAACGTCATCGTTTTTCGCGATTTGCATCGACAGAGAAAAATTGGTGCGATAATTAGGGCAGGCTAGATCGCGAAGGCCGTGCCGCTCTTCGGTGGCTTCTCAATTCTCTGGAAAGCCTTTGGAAAAATCCATCATCCATCGCTCACGTTTCCCTTGTTTTCCAACGTTACAGCATCCGGAGTTCAGCTTCCTGTTGAAGGAACGAGTGTGCGCTCTGGTGATAAAATTGTTCTCGCCGAATATAAAGTATCGGAATTCGGTGCCTGCGTCGATGCAGCCGGCGACACCACTCGACAAGCCCTACTTTCCTATCAGCATGCGTTTGCTTCGAGTCGTCTCCATACTCGTGCAAAAGTATCATTCGCTTCTTGTAAGTTGGAAGAATGCCGAGGAAATATCTTTGCCCATTTTTATGTAGACTATGTTTGTATATTTGTTGTTTTTTTGGCAGGTAACGGAATGCGAAATATTTTTGTCTTTGATCGTGAAATTTCTCGATCCGGACAAGCCGCCCTGGCAACGCGCGCTGGCCCTCGAAGTCCTGCATAAGATGACCGTGCACACGGACCTGCTCACGAGCTTTTGCGAGTGTTACGATCTCAAGCAACACACGACCAACATATTTCAGGACATCGTCAACAGCCTGGGCGCATACGTTCACAGCCTCTTCATAAATCCTCAGGTCATCGGGCAGCCTGGTTAGAACACATTTTTTCCAAATCAAAGACGGGAAAGACACCTTTCGGCGGAACTTTTAACTCTTTTTAAAAGGAATCCGAGTACATAAAAACTATTCGGGCACATTTTCTGCTTTTTTTTCCAAAAAAAATCAAACAAACGTGGTTTTGATGCATTTGGAAGATTTCGTATTCATTTTTTAATACATTTTTTCAAAAGTGACTCAAGGCAGTATTCTAGTCTAGAGGCCTAAATTTCGAGCGTTTTTTCGGTCTTCAAAGAAAATATATATATTTTTACTATCTATTTTGTTTAGCCTTTATTGATGTTTCGAGAACTTACGAAAACAAAATTTTGTGCAACAAAAGTAAAAATTGACAAAATTATGGGCCTCTAAATATGGTCGTAAAAAAGGGTTGAGGCGGTTGACATGATTCCAAAGCTCTCATTCATCTGAAACAGAAATAAAACGAATTTTTTTTATCAATAAGAATGTCATTACGGCAGGTACCAAGGAGAAAAAAATGTTATGGCGACCGGCTGAAAAAATGTTAATTTTTAGCCGTATTTTTAAAACAAGATTTTAATTTTTTGAAACTAGTAATAATATTAATTTTGCAATGCCCGAGGTAGGGACGATCGAGGGATATATATCGAAGGTCCATACAAAATTTGTAGTCAATCGGTTAAATGGAACTTGATATTTGATGTCAACCAGGTTGAAAAAAAAAGTTTCGAAAAAAACGCGTTTAAAGCTTTGAGTACAATTTCAGACAACCGCAACTATTTACGTAGTATAATGGCATTTTATACTTACGTTATATTCATCGGTTTGTTCTGCCTAAAGTGTGCTTTGCTCGACTTCGAATTGATGATTTTCTGAAGCATTCCCCGGGCGCAGTTCAAGCCTCCTTAGAAGCTTCTGAAGTTCGTAACTCCGGCCGGTCGATTCTATTCTGGTCTCGTTTGTTGGCGTTGACATTGGGAATTTCGAAACTTCCTTTTGACGAAATATTCTAAAGAGTCTTTAATTTGAGAAAATGCCAAAAGGAAAAACGATTTTTTCTAATTTCTAGACTAGAATTCTTAAATAAACCCAAACAAACCGGGGTCATTAATTGTTAGAGTCACAGATAAACCCAAACAAACCCCTTTCGTATTCTTTTTTTTTATCAGAAATTTGAATAAACCCAAACAAAGAAGTCATTTTTTCCTTAATCATAGATAAAACAAACTTTGATTACTTTTCTTTTTAGAAAAAAATGAATGAAACCCAAACAAACTCATTTTTTTTAGTCACAGATAAACCCAAGCTAAACCCTTTCATTATCTTTTCTTTCTAGAACAACTAAGGTATAATGTACCCAAACAGACAGGGCTGGTTTTCATTTTGTTGGATGAAATCCAAACAACGGGGGTCATCGTTTTCTTGAAGCGGGATATACATTTACAACGATAAAAAAGCGAATTGTTTTTTTTCTTTAAACAATACAACTATATATGTAGAATATTTTCCGAAAGTTTCAAAGCGGAATTCGAAAAACTTCAAACGTTACAGCCCGTCAACGTTGTGCCTCACCGCTCGGATTCGGAGCGGGCGTGAACTTCAAACGCGTTTTTCTTGAAACTGCATTATCGAAATTGGCGTGCAGGATTACTCAAAACTATTAAGCCGATTGAGTTGAAACTTGGTAGAAATATTGATAATATTCGTACCTTCTACTTGTCGAGAATTGTTTTTGAAAAATTTGAAAAAAAAAACTACTTTTTAATCCACATTTTACAGAAATGTTGATTTTTTTTTGTAAATGCGTGGAATTTTCTTACATTTGAATTTATTTCATTTTAATTACCTTCACATAGAAACTATACATGTTCTAACTGAAAAAATGTTTGAATTTTTTTGCAAATCAAACTCTACGGGAAACTATTCTGCACGCCGATTCGCAACTCCCTTGGCGACCTTGCTGTAACACTCTGCCACACCTCCGTCATTTTGATGATGAATTAATTAAAAAAAATTGTTTGGTATAGTTAAATGTACTATTAAAGTATACCTAAAGTTTGATAATTGTAGAATAATTATTTCGTAGTTTAAGGCGTTAGGCCACAGTAACGGGTATAAAATCATGTGCGAATTTAACAATTTTTTTCGTATGGAAAAGTGATTCACTCATAAAATTAATTACACATCTATTTAGTATGAATATCAAGCTGTTAGACATTTTTTTTTTCGATGTACAACACAATGGGTGACAAATAACGTCAACAATTTTCACTCGATTTACTTCAAATTTAAAAGTTATGTTCCTAATTGCATTTCGCAGAGAAGTACGTACGGAATTTCTGATTAATCGAAAACTTTTCATTTTATGAGCAGTTTATGAGCAGTTATAACGACATTTTTCACTGAAAATTCATTTCTCAAGTTCAAATACCTACAACTTTTGAATAAAACAACATTTTTTAAATTCCGTACGTACTTCTCTAGGTATTCTAATGTAGATTGACGAGAATTTTTGTTTTTTGTTCTAGGTAAAAAATTGTGGATGCTAAATGTCACGCCGCTGAGAGCCTAAAAAAAAGATAACAAAAGAACGTATTAGTAGTCGGCCATTTTGTACATAAAAAAAAATATATATCTTGTAACAGCTCGATATTCATACTAAATAGATCTGTAATTAATTTTACGAATGAATCACTTTTTCATACGAAAAAAAATTGTTCAATTCGCACATGATTTTATACCCGTTACTGTGGCCTCACGCCTTAAAAAATCCCTTGCTTATTCTTTTCCTGTCTAAATCTCGCCTCAATTAACAAAGATCCTTTTTCATCATCGTTTGTTCAAGGAACCGGAGTTTCCCCAGCACAGAGCGGAGCTCCGGCGTTGTTGGCCGGCATGCCGGTCGGTCCAGGTGTCTCGCCGCAGCCGGGTTTCTACTCGCGAGGCGTTTGGCTTCCGGTCGTGCAGACGTTCTCCAGCGGCCAAGCGAAGCCCACGTAGTAAGAAAAATCGAATCCACGCTTTTTTTGTCGCACGGCTTCATCGCGTGGCAGGCTCTAAAATTAATTTTTCCAAAAAAAAAAGATCGCACTTTGGTCGATACTTTTCCACCCCGAGGAGTCTCGAATCTCGGGTGCCATTCGGAAAAATCCACGTGGCGTTATTCGAATATTTTCGTGAGGAGGAAACGTTGGTGATTTTTCAGTCTCGAGATGTTGGACAAGATCGAGCCGCCCCAGATACCGGACGGCTATGGAATAAGTATAGCGTACGCGTGTTTGCTGGACATAATAGGCTCGATAGCGCTGGCGGTTACGGGGCCGAAGGAGCAGGGAAGCGAGAGCCCGTACAATCCGACGGAAACGGAACGGCGACTGCACACGCAACTCATCAATTCGAGCTGGTGCGGTTTGCTCGCCGCTCTCAGTCCGCTGGTAGACGCGAGGTAATCTTCCTTCCGTTTATTTCCGATTATATCCATTCCGCGAGAAATCCTCCCGGAGGGATTCCATTCTACGCCTCGGTCAACCACGTCCAAGATTTGTCAATAGGGTATTTGACTATACAGTAGAACCTCGATTACCCGAACTAATTGGCACCGGACATCGTTCGAATAAAAAAAAATTCGGATAATCCAAAATCCAAGATATACTCGGATTTCCGGGAAAATCAACTTATATAATATAAATAGTATGAAAAATTCTCTTTATCAATCCAACGACCCTAAATTTTTTATTCGATAGCAATTAAGGCGGGATATACATTTCGACGATCAAAAAATCGATTTCTTTTTTTATTCTTTAAACGATAGAACTATATGTAGAATATTTTCCTAAAGCTTCAAAGCGAAATTCGATAAACTTTAAACGTTGCAGCCCGTCAACGGAATTACTCAAAAATTATTAAGCCGATTGAGTTGAAACTTGGTAGACATATTGATAATATTGGTACATTCTACTTGACGAGAATTGCTTTTGAAAAATTTGAAAAAAAAAACGACTTTTTTAATCCACATTTGACAGAAATGTTGCGTGAGATGTTGATTTTTTTTTGTAAACGAGTGCCATTTTCTCAAATTTGCATTTTCTTCATTTTAATTACCGTAACATAGAAACTATACATGTTCTAACTGAAAAAATGTTTGAACTTTTTTGCAAGTCAAAGTCTACGGGAAGCTAGACTGCACACTGATTCGCAACTACCGCGGCGACCTTGCTGTAACACTCTGCCACAGCTCCGTCATTTTGATGATGAATTAAGGGGGGATTGTCTTTTTTTTTCGCAAAATTTACCGCTTTTTGGGAATTTTTTTGTGAAGAAAGTATACAACGGAAAACTTGTGAAACTTGGCATATAGTTTTATTGATCTGTTTACTACAACAAAAAAATTCTTAAACAATTTCATCAAAAAATCCGCCTTCCACCCCCCTCGACGCGCGATGGTCTTTTTTGATGGTGTGCACGATTACAGCCTTCACGTTCATCCTGCAACAAAAACCCAAAAAGCATTTTACTTTAGGCACATATAGCTATCGTTCGATGAAGGGAAAAAAAATTGACGATTTGGTGACGTTTTGAACTTGAAGTATCGATTTTTCGAAAAAAATTGATCGATTTTTTGTTATAAATAAAAAACTATTAAACGTATTGCTTTTTTGCTTCATCAAACGATAAAAGGATGTCAGCTGAGCATTCTGTCCAAATTTGAAGGCAATCGGTTGAATAGTTTTTGAGAAATCGTGCACACCATCAAAAAAGGACCATCGCGCGTCGAGGGGGGTGGGAGGCGGATTTTTTGATGAAATTGTTTAAAAAATTTTTTGTATGTAGTAAACAGATCAATAAAACTATATGCCAAGTTTCACAAGTTTTCCGTTGTATACTTTCTTCACAAAAAAATTCCCAAAAAGCGGTAAATTTTGCGAAAAAAAAAGACAATCCCCCCTTAATTTAAAAAAATTATTTTGCATTCTTAGGGGCTTAGGCCACTCTGGAGGCCGAACAAATAGGCTTTTCGGGGATTTTTTATCTCAGAAAAACTACAAAATAAATCGAGATTACAAAAAAGGGTGTTTACCATACATATCCGTGACTGTATACAATAATTTTTTCGAAGCGATTAATTTCAAAATGGCGGCTGTGCAGCGTTTATCTCAAAACTGCATTTTTTAAGTTGGCCGGACACATAACTCAGACAATTTTCAACCGATTCATTTGAAATGTTAAATATATCTTGAAAAATACATTGTCTATGGAAGTACGTAGGATTTTTTTAATATTGCATACTTCATTTGTTATTAACAATTATCTGACTATTTTTTAGGCAAATTTTTCACTTTACAAAATTTGCGCAAAATCGTCAGTTAATTGTAAATAACAAATGAACTATGCAATTCGGATAAAATTTGGATAATCGAGGTTCTACTGTATTAAGGGGTCAGGCCACAGTAACGGGTATAAAATCATGTGCGAATTTAACCATTTTTTCGTATGGAATCGTTATTCACTCATAAAATTAATTACACATCTATTTGGTATAAATACCAAGCTGTTAGAAAAAAATATATATATATATATATATTTCGATGTACAAAATGGCTGACTACTAATATTTTCTTTTATTATCTTTTTTTAGGCGCTCAGCAGCGTGACATTTAGCATCCACAATTTTATACCTAGAACAAAAAACCAAAATTCTCGTCAATCTACATTAGAATACCTAGAGAAGTACGTACGGAATTTAAAAAATATTGTTTTATTCAAAAGTTGTAGGTATTTGAACTTGAGAAATGAATTTTCAGTGAAAAATGTCGTTATAACTGCTCATAAACTGCTCATAAAATGAAAAGTTTTCGATTAATCAGAAATTGCGTACGTACTTTTCTGCGAAATGCAATTAGGAACATAACTTTTAAATTTGAAGTAAATCGAGTGAAAATTGTTGAAGTTATTTGACACGCCAATTGAAAAAAAGCTGTTTAGAGAAAAACGCGTTTAAAGTTTTACATATGCCTCTGGCCGTGCCAGAGGTGGGCTTACGTTATACGCTCAAATTCGGTTAAAAAAATTCTTTCTATCAATCGAATAGTAACTTATTCTTATGATGATAAAGCACCGTTTTAGCGAAAAAATTGATTTTTTGAAAATTCTACTGTGGCATATTTTCTGTCACTTCATCGACAAAATATGCATTATTTTCGTTTATTTCAATTTTTAAATTCCATAAATTTGCACGTTTGGTTGCGTGAACGAAAACGCTCCAGGATTGGTTGGATCTCTAGTGACGTCACATGCCAGTAAACAGATTGTCATTACGAGTCCTGTGACGAGTAATGAGCAATTTTCTAGTTTATTTCAGTGTATTTCCGTGCTTTTTCTTTTCATTCTTAGTTTATCGTAGTGATAGTTACCATATTATCAACTTTTAAATAAGAATGGAGAGGAAGGTTTGCTGTGCGACAACTCAGCGGCGATATAGGTCCTTTACCTTTGGTTTTGGTGGTCAGCTTGAATATTTAAATTTTATTGCCGATGTATATCGTAAATACTGACATTCACGAAGATAAAAAAATATTGTGAGCATAATATAAAATAATTAACCATTTAAGATGAATCCCGTACAACGTCAAAATACCCTATTTGCAACAAAATTTCAGCACAGACGAGTCTGCGACGGAAAATGTTTTGAAGGCCATTCAAACGTTTGCGTCGCTCTGTGGCCTGTTGGATCTTCAGACGCCCCGTGACGCCTTCATCACCGCCATATGCAAAGCTTCACTGCCACCTCATTACGCTCTCACCGTATTGAATAACGCGCCCCAGGGAATACCGTCGGCGAGATCACAGGAATTATCGCAATTCAATCCTACGAGCGCCAGCGAGCCGGATTATCGGCAGCAAGTCGTCGCTGTCGGAACTCCCTTGCCCACCGCCTCGCTACCCATCGGTATGGAATACTCGAAAAATCGAATATTCCATAATTAAAAAAACAAATGATCGCTCGGCAAGGAACAAGTTTTTTTTATTTCTATAAAAATTCACTTAAAGGCTGCATTTAAATGAAGCTAAATAAAAACGTTAATGCCTAAAATATTTATTCATATAAAGTAAAGTAGACAAAATAAAATGCTCAAATTGAGTAATAATTTTGATATAATTAAGTATTTATTAATTGATAATTGATATGAATTTGTCTATATATTAAATAAAAATAAATGCAAATTTTATAACATATATATATTATATGTGTGTATGTGTGTGTGTGTGTGTGTGTGTGTATGTTCTAGATTTGTATTTATTTTTATTTGAATCAGAGCTTTTATTTTTGTTTAATATATAGAAAACTTCATATGAATTATCAATTAATAAATACTTAATTATATCAAAATTATTACTAGATTTGAGAATTTTATTTTGTCTACTTTACTTTATATGAATAAATATTTACTTATAGGTATTCACATTTCTGTTTAGTTTCATTTAACTTAAGCCTATGAGCGCATTTTTCAGAAAAAAAAACGTTTTTAGCCGGGCGAACATTTGTTTAATTATGGAAATTAAACAAACAAATGTTCGCCCAGCAAAGAACAAGTTTTTTTTTTCTAAAAAAATGCGCTCAAAGGCTTAAGTTGAATGAAACTCAACAAAAATATGAAGCTCTTATTCAAATAAAAATAAATACAAATTTTATAACATATATGTGTGTGTGTGTGTGTGTGTGTGTGTGTGTGTGTGTGTGTGTGTGTGTGTGTGTGTGTGTGTGTGTGTGTGTGTGTGTGTGTGTGTGTGTGTGTGTGTGTGTGTGTGTGTGTGTGTGTGTGTGTGTGTGTGTGTGTGTGTGTGTGTGTGTGTGTGTGTGTGTGTGTGTGTGTGTGTGTGTGTGTGTGTGTGTGTGTGTGTGTGTGTGTGTGTGTGTGTGTGTGTGTGTGTGTGTGTGTGTGTGTGTGTGTGTGTGTGTGTGTGTGTGTGTGTGTGTGTGTGTGTGTGTGTGTGTGTGTGTGTGTGTGTGTGTGTGTGTGTGTGTGTGTGTGTGTGTGTGTGTGTGTGTGTGTGTGTGTGTGTGTGTGTGTGTGTGTGTGTGTGTGTGTGTGTGTGTGTGTGTGTGTGTGTGTGTGTGTGTGTGTGTGTGTGTGTGTGTGTGTGTGTGTGTGTGTGTGTGTGTGTGTGTGTGTGTGTGTGTGTGTGTGTGTGTGTGTGTGTGTGTGTGTGTGTGTGTGTGTGTGTGTGTGTGTGTGTGTGTGTGTGTGTGTGTGTGTGTGTGTGTGTGTGTGTGTGTGTGTGTGTGTGTGTGTGTGTGTGTGTGTGTGTGTGTGTGTGTGTGTGTGTGTGTGTGTGTGTGTGTGTGTGTGTGTGTGTGTGTGTGTGTGTGTGTGTGTGTGTGTGTGTGTGTGTGTGTGTGTGTGTGTGTGTGTGTGTGTGTGTGTGTGTGTGTGTGTGTGTGTGTGTGTGTGTGTGTGTGTGTGTGTGTGTGTGTGTGTGTGTGTGTGTGTGTGTGTGTGTGTGTGTGTGTGTGTGTGTGTGTGTGTGTGTGTGTGTGTGTGTGTGTGTGTGTGTGTGTGTGTGTGTGTGTGTGTGTGTGTGTGTGTGTGTGTGTGTGTGTGTGTGTGTGTGTGTGTGTGTGTGTGTGTGTGTGTGTGTGTGTGTGTGTGTGTGTGTGTGTGTGTGTGTGTGTGTGTGTGTGTGTGTGTGTGTGTGTGTGTGTGTGTGTGTGTGTGTGTGTGTGTGTGTGTGTGTGTGTGTGTGTGTGTGTGTGTGTGTGTGTGTGTGTGTGTGTTATAAAATTTGTATTGATTTTTATATAATATATAGACAAATTCATATCAATTATCAAATCAAGTATCAAAATTATTACTTAATTTGAGAATTTCATTTTGTCTACTTTACTTTATGTGAATAAATATTTACTTATAGGCATTCGCATTTTTGTTTAGTTGCATTTAACTTAAGCCTTTGAGCGCATTTTTTTAGAAGAAAAAAACTTGTTCTTTGTCGGGCGAACATTTGTTTGTTGAATTATGGGATTTCGACTCGAATTTTCGATATATATGAATATATATCGAATTTTTTACATTCGAAAATAACAAAAAAAAATTAAGGTTTAATTGAAAATGAACTTAACTTTTCAATACAGAAATACAAATATTCATTTATTGAACATTTATAACAATTTGCATAAATATTGATTCCGATAAATTTCATAAAAGTAAAAAAAGGATAACAGAATTGTTCGAAAATAAGATGGAAACGCGTTTATTCGAAAGCATTGACATTTCAGGTGCTCAACAGGGTCCGGTGATGTTGACGGCGAAGAATCTGCAATGTATGCGAGCCCTATTGTTGCTGGCCCATTGCCACGGAAGTATACTCGGCAGTGCGTGGCACCTCGTTCTCACGACGCTCCAACATTTGGTCTGGATCCTCGGTCTGAAGCCGTCGACCGGTGGATCACTGAAGGCGGGTAGAACGGCGACGGATTCCAATGCCGTTCTGACGACTGCCGTAATGGCCGATTTGCCGGTGCTCAGTGCGATGCTGAGCAGGCTCTTCGAGAGCAGCCAGTACCTCGACGACGTTGCGTTGCATCATCTGATCGACGCTCTCTGCAAATTGAGCCAGGAAGCCATGGAATTGGCCTACTCGAACAGGGTGCGTATTTCCTTCGATAAAAAACGATATCGTAGTGTGACTCTTTTGTTGTGAATGCTTTTTTTCTTCTATTCAGGAGCCCTCGCTGTTCGCGGTTGCGAAACTTCTCGAGACGGGTCTCGTGAATTTGCCACGGGTCGAAGTACTCTGGAGGCCGTTGACGAATCATTTGCTCGAGGTTTGTCAGCATCCGCACATAAGAATGCGGGAATGGGGAGTCGAGGCGATCACGTATCTGGTGAAGGCCGCACTGCAGCACAAGTATCCGCAGCCTCTTCGCGATAATCAAGTAAGGTCGAAAGTCCACGAAGGTATCTACTGAATCGTCATTACTATTGCTATTATTATTATTTTTTAAAAATATTGTTATTATGATTATTTTGCTAGAAATTGCAGACGCTATTGCTGGGTCCACTATCGGAGCTGTCGTCGGTGCGGCACGCGGACGTGCGACAACGCCAATTGGAATGCGTTCTTCAGGTGCTCCACGGTGGGGGCGAAACTTTGTTCCACGGATGGCCACTGGTCCTCGGTATTATCGGCGCTGTCTCGGATCATCACGGCGAGGCCCTCGTCCGCATAGCTTTTCAGTGCCTCCAACTGGTCGTCACTGACTTTTTGCCAGTTATGACGTGGCGTTGCCTTCCGCTCTGCGTCGACACGGCCGCAAAATTTGGCTCGCAGACGCAAGAACTCAATATTTCGCTCACCGCGGTGGGATTGATGGTGAGAGGATGACAGAGAGACGAGAAATATTCAAACATTAGGAAATTTAAGGGGCTATACCAGTGTGGACGCTGAAAATTTGGGCGATTTTCGGGAATTTTTTGGAAGAAAAGTACCCAATTAAATGTTTCGGAAAATTAAGAATATGTTTGGCTATAATTGACCTATATTACATAATTTTTTCATGTAAAAATATTGCGATCCAAGCGACTTATGCGCTGCTTTCGGAGGCGCCAAAAAAAAGTTCCTCCTCTGCTGACATGATTCCGGCCGATTGAGTAGCTGAAATCGAAAAAGGAAAAACTCTCGTTAAACTGGAAGGTATTTCCTGTACAATTATGTAGGATTTTCGACAAATATCAAAATCTAACAAAATGGCGTAGTGATGAAAAAAAGTCTGTTTTCTTGCCTATAAAATGGTCGTTTTTTTCAATGCCAAATCGTCAAGTTTCATCCAATCAAAAATATCCTACGTCATTGTAGAGTAAATATATTCAAGAGTACTCGGTTCAAATTTCAAGTCAATCGGATAATTGCTCTTTGAGTTACAATGTCAGCAAATTTGAAAAATCTCATTTCGATAAAAACGAGTTTAAAGATTTAACTATCGATTTTTGCAATTTTGCGATTTTTTTTAAAGTGTCACACTGGTATAGCCCCTTAAAGAAATTACGAAATATAGAAAAAAAATAGTAAATATACAACGGAAAAAGATCAAAGTTAGAGAAAGTGAGAGAAGAGAAATATAGCAACGTCAAGGAATATCGAAAAGGTTATAGAAAAATGGCTAAATTAACGAGAAAATGGACCAAAGATATAGACAAATGACGAAATATAGAAATGTTACGAAATATAGACAAATTACGAAATTCCAAAAAAATTACGAAACAGAAAAATTATGAAATATAGATAAATTAGTAGTAGTATTTATTTCAGGTATACCCCTTAAGAGTGTTTGCACAGACGAAATCCCCCCTACATGTTCCTTTCCCCTTACAAGTTTTTCCTTAAGCCTACTTATATTCTATTTACGTTCTGCATTTCATTTCCACTCGCATTCTTTCTTTCGTTTGTTACTTTTCCAATTAGTTTCTCGAATTTCTTTATGTACATACATAGTTCTGTTACAGGTTCCTTCTTAAGTACCGTTTGTATTTTTCTACCGATTTGGTCTCTTCCTCCCCTATCCACTTTTCTAGATCTTCTACGATTTCTTCTCAAAATTTTTCCTTGATTTTTTCGCACGTACATATATGGACTAAGTTCTCCACTTCTTTTTCACACACCCTACATTTATTATCTCAATACCCCTTATTGCCTTCCTTTCCCACATTCCCACATCCAAGTCTCGCCCAAGTTTCTTTTGTTCCTCCCGTTATATTTGCATCTTCCCAGTACTTTCCTGTTTCTATCGTGTACTTCCTGTTTTTGTATTGTGTACAATACGTTGATTTTCAATTTTACTCCAGTCCTGCTGGATTTCTCGATCAACTTTTGTTTTCTTCCCCCTCTCTATTATTCTCTCCATTTCCTTTACATCGTCGTTTGCTATGGCTATCCATATGCCTTCCTTTCCTACTTCCTCCATTGCTGCTTTGACTTCCTCTCCCTATTTCGTTAGGTCTCTATTCAGAACCCCTCTCGCCTCCTCTTTCAGGCACTTCTTCGGCCATCTTTCCTCCCTCATCTTCATTATTTTTATTAAATAGTTTGCCGCTCTCTTCCACGTTTCCACCGTTATACCCCTACACCCTGATTCCATCCGGCATATTTAGCTTGGCGTGTTTCTATTTAGGCCCATGGTCATTTTTACGTAGCCTCCTTGGAGTCTTTCTTCTAGCTCTCGTCTCTTCCACCCCCACACTTCTTTCCCGTATAATATTCCACTTTTGACAATAGCATCCATCAGATATATAGATACATTACGAAAGAGAGATACATTACGAAATATAGAAAAACTCCTAAATAGGCATGAAAAAATTTCAGTGGAACATCAGCGACTACTTCTACCAGAACGAGGAAAAGTTGTGCTTAAGTTTGAGGGGCGACACCGGCTCCGTTTTCCCCGATTTTCCCGGCACGACGAATATGCCACCTTTCGACAAGTTGTGGATGTGCCTTTACGCCAGGCTGGGTAATTTTCATCGTGAAATCAACTTTATTTATGAATCTCGCATCAATCCCACCAATTTATCCCACAAGTGTCGACCTTGAGCGAAAAACCAACGATTGAGCCTGACACGATAGCGAGTGAGAAAAAATTCTTTCGTAGGCGATCTGTGCGTCGATTCTCGTCCGGCGGTGAGAAAATCAGCGAGTCAAACGTTGTTCTCGACGATATCCGCGCACGGTGGTCTCCTGCATCAGCCCACGTGGCAGGCGGTACTGTGGCAAGTGCTTTTCCCGCTTTTGGACAAAGTGCGTAATCTCTCGAGTTCGGCGAGCAACGAGAAAGTCGACACCAGCGGCAACATATTGATTCATCATAGTAGAAACACCGCGCAGAAACAATGGGCCGAGACGCAAGTACGGGCGTGCAACATTCTCGCGAACGATTGCGCGAATTTTTCCAGTAAAATCGAATCTCTTTTTCTCCGTAGGTTCTCACGCTGAGCGGAGTCGCGAGGGTCTTCAACACGAAGCGACAACTGTTGCAAATGCTGGGCGACTTTCCGAGAGCGTGGTCCCTCCTGCTCGAGTTTATCGAGCATTCGGCGCTCAGCAAGAACAACGAGGTGGGAAAAAAAAAAAACAGCGCTGCACGGCTGAGCGATCACCCATCCGAGTACCGTCCACTACTTTTCGTTCTTCATTTTACCTCAAAATTGCACTCTCGTTCAGGTATCGCTTGCGGCGCTGAAGTCGTTCCAAGAGATTCTGTATCTTCAGAAGAACGGCGACAATTCGGAGGAAGTGCCCGCCGGGGATCCCGAGGCTCTGTGGGTCGTCGCGTGGCGGGTCTGGTTGAACATCGGCATGGAAAGTTCGATACCGCCGCCCGACGACGAGACCGAACCTTACGTGCCCTCGCAGGCTTTCCTCACCGCCCTCGTTCACATTTTCCCAGCTGTATTTCAGCACATAAGGAACAAGTGAGACCCGATGAAAATTCACGCAATCTCGACTCTCACCCTCCCTCGGGGATACTCATGTACGTTTTTCTTCACTCGCTTTAAGATTCACCGGTACCGATCTTCAAAAATTGTGTACAGTTTTGAAAAACGTCGTCGAGGTGCCCGTTCACGGTGACTCAACGCCATACATATTGCCCACGCTACCGGACGTCGTTCTCACACAACTGCAAGACGGGGTTTTGCACTCCATGGAATTACTGCAAAAAGTAAGGCGAGGAAAATCCAGCAGGAACTATAAAAAAAAAATTCAATTTTTGTTCTACCAGTATTGTAACGGGTGCCTTTGTTTTTATTTCTTTCTCCAGGAAGCTCTGAACGGCTCGGACAATTTGCGAACGATGATAGGCTTGATATTTATTCAGCTGCTTAATTTTTCGAAACTCGCTTGTCAGGCACCGACCTACGGGAAACTACAGACGAAACATATATCTCAAGTCAGAGGCATATCCGTATGTAAATCTTATACAATATTAATTATAACAACAGCAACAATAATAGTAGGGTAGCGTGTTCCGAAACCGACCGCCTAATCGGCAAAGGCAATAAAAGTACATCAAACTAATTTTTTTGTTGAAACCAAATTTTGGTTCTTTAGAGGCAACGTTATTCTAAGTTTTGAGCACCTTGGCGAAGTTTTCAGGTACCGTTTGTTTAAGATACCGAGGCCGCAATGAAAGTCTGCATATTGATTGTTCTCAAAGTTGTGGTCCGAAACCGACCTCCCCATGGTCCGAACCCGACCCCCTATTTTTTCACAGCGAATCAAGGAAAAACGCAAAATTTTGAATTTATTTTGCGACTTGTTAGCAAAACAATACGATTTGGGAATAATTGTTTCATTTATCTTAAAACATTTTAAGGCCTTTTTTTTAGGAAATACAATTGAATTAATGCATTGATGTTACTCGCTTAAGGGGAGATATACACCTAGGAACTGGAAAAAATGTCATGTTTGTGAATTTTATCAAGGAAAACTATTTGAAATTTCGGATTGGGGTTTTACTTATCTAAAAGTATATACGTTCAAAAATATGTTTAATTTTCTTTATTTAAAAATATCAAAAATATACAATGATATTGTATGATCCTTGGAGCGTCGTTAAAAAATCTGCGTATACGGTACCCACTGGCGTTTCTTCAAAAATCATCTGAAAAAAAAACCAAAAAGATTATTAAATTAGATACTATAATCTAGTACTTGTCATAGCCGATTTTGAAAATATCGATTTATGACAAAATGGCGGACGTTTGAACATAAATAGTGATTGTTGGGCCAAAAATTAGTTATTATTTTGTCTATAAAACAAAAACTAAGTAACGGAAAAAAAAATCCTATGACAAGTACTAGATAATGGTGTATAGAATAACCACAAAAAACCTCAAGGCAATCGGTTCGTTGGTTTTTCGAGAAATGTTGGGTACCGATTTGAAAAACGTGGTTTTGAGAAAAACGCGTTTGAAAATTTGGGAATCAATAAATCATGAAATTTGTGAACTTACATGGAATCATCGATACCAGGCCCATAGTGTAGGTCTTCTACGGTCGACGGAATGTTCATAGCTTCTGAATCCTCGACCTCGACCATCTAGGTGTATATCTCTCCTTAATGCAATAATTACAATTTCGATCGCTGTCTGAGCTGTCTTTTGTTTCACAATAACTGCGAGTAGCCGACGGACGAGTCCTAATGCCATGGCAGCAAGTGCCGCAGAATTGCCGGATCTCGTTTTGGTTTTAGACGTTTGAACGATCGCCCCATTTCTAAAACAACCATGTGCAATTACCGTCAGAAGTTATTAAATCACAATATGACTACTAAAAACACGCTAAAAAATCTTGAGTGCGCAAAAACGTAGGGGCCGGTTTCGGACCACCCATTGGCGGTCGGTTCAGGTCCACCGAGACTTTTTTCAAACAATGACTCGCCGTTTACTTACAACGATGGAAGTGATTTGAATCTATTAGTGCGTGTTCTGGTCTAGGCCATAAGCAACTAAAACAGCTTACTCTTGGATTTTTCAAGAAAAAATAAAACACTTCTAACTGCAGTTCTGTGCAGCTAAAAAATGAACTTTCGCGTTGTCAAAACACAGTGCGATTCAAAACCATAGAATAAAATGAAAGAAAAAGATGGCTCTCTACCTCCAAATTGTCGGTGTTGTGAGAGCTTTCAAATTCCACCACCGTCAGTTTCGGTTGCAGCACAAGTACTGAGAAACATGGAAAGATCGGTATGGGACCACCGGTCGGTTTCGGACCACGCTACCCCAACAATCGTGAAAACAACAATCGTTATAAAAATAGCAATGATAACCACGATTATTTTCATATTTGTATACTAATAATAATAGTGTAAATAAATAATATCGGATTAGTATTAGGAAGAAGTGTTATAATAACGACAATAGTAATGAGAATATCGTAATTATGAATTCGACGTCAATAATTTATTTACATTATTTATTCATTATCATTATTATGAGAATTCTTACTCATTGTTATTGTGATTACCATAATGAGACTCAATACTTAATACTAATGCTACTTAATTGCTTACACTATTATAATAATAATAGCTATTATCAGTAGGATTATTATTCTAACAGATGTTATCGAGAAACCTTAATCGCATTTAATATTTTCCAGGCCGACTGGGTAACGATGAATTACGTGCCATTCGGCGAGAAAGCCCTGACGATGGTGGTGAACCTTTATCAAAAAACGGCATCGGAGAGTGTCGTGATTGAGGGTGAAATATTGCGACACGTGATCGAGGCTTTGCGCGTACCGCTGTCGATGAAGTACGCTTGCCCGTCGGCGACAACGTGGAAACTCGCGGTGACGAGTTTACTGGCGGTGTTGCACACGGGTCTTCCCCTCGCGCGAAATTATCCGGACAAGTTTCAGAGCATGTGGCCCGTGTTGGCCGACACGATGGACGACTTTTTGTTCCCGAAGAGGTAAAAGAGCGGGAGGAGAATTTATTTTCCACTGCCTGGCGATATTTCGGGGGAAATTGAAAAAAATCGGGTGCGATTAAATATTAAAACACTTCGCAGTCCGATAAAGGTTGAGCGTGGCCTCGAGGAGGTACAGGCGGACGAGGCGGTCGACTGTCAAGTGATGGAGCTGCTGCGAAACGAGGTTTTGCCTCATTCCCAACGTATACCTCACCAATTCATTCTCCGGGTTGTCATGCTGCTGAACAAGGGCTCCATACACTCGGCGACGACGACAAATATAGGTAAAGGAATCTACCGTGGACATTCGTTTGTGCGATCATTCCGAGCATCAATGTTTAGCTGAAAGGTCGCCGTTATCATCGTGTATGTTGGAGCCACGATCTTACATACAGATCTGGAAACTTCGGCGTTTTTGAGTGGCGAGGAGTGCCATCGTCAGTGAGGCACAGGGGCGTGACACGCCGTACTACTCTCATGCATTGGCACGCTATGCGTTTTGTCCGGATTTCTTAACTCTACATCTGACCTGTGCGTGCCGCTACTTATCACCTAAGAATATTCTTCTGCACTGCCGCGATAACTGCAAACGCGGAGCACACATTTCGAATTTCGACATTTGGAGCCTTTGGAGGTTAATATGTTGTTTTTACCGTTTTTGTATAACTAAAAGTGCTAACCGCGTGGTGGGATTACTCATTCATAATTTTATTAATTCTGGTATAAAAGAAATGTTATGTATATTAGCGGATTATATATATATATATATATATATATATATATATATATATATATATATATATATATATATATATATATATATATATATATATATATATATATATATATATATATATATATATATATATATACAGGGTGTTCTGTCATGAATGAATAATCCTGCAACTGTCGATAGGTCAGATCATGTCCTGGAATTTCAGTTTAGTAATAGACCCATGGCTTTCGAGATTTTGGGCTCGCTGTTATTTACACAAAAATTATCTGCTCTTAGTTTTTCGCATGCCATTTCTACAAATGATACGAATCGACAATAACTAAGCAGCTTTTTAAAGTAATTGGCACGATATGCGTAGTACGTTATTTTTACACCGCAGCCTATCAAAATTAGATGTTCGAATTGGTGTGTATAAATATTCTGAATAAGATCTTTTTTCATAAAGTGTCTTGAACATTTAAGGTTAAAAAGAAGACTTTTCTAGATAAAACAAATAACCAAGAGTATTTTTGAAAAAACTGCGTCAAAAACATTTGTATTTTTAGAAATGGCATGCGGAAAACCAAAAGCAGATGATTTCTATCTCGAAAAATGTGGGACTTTTACTAAACTGAAATTCCAGCATATAGTAGGACGTGATCTGACTTATCGCTAGTTGCATGATTATCCATTCATAACGGGACGCGCTGTATATATATCTGTAGCGTCCGGGCGCGGAAATTTCTTAGGTGATAAGTAGCGCCACGAGTGTGGCACTAATAAATCCGAACATTTCTCATAGCGAAAATACCGAGCGGTGTTATACCCCTGGGATCCCTGGTGAGGCACAAACTTGGTTCCTCATCTATCCACCAGGAGCGCCGTTACGTAGGAGTCTTGTAGATATAGATATTCACCAATATATAACTTTCTCAAAGCCTTTGCATCGTGTTTCCGTATTTCCTTATAGTGCCGAAAGAAAGTAAACGGTCTATTCAATTCAAAAAATGTCTAAAGCGTGCATCGTACCGAACTGTCAGAGAAGTTTTGAAAACGATAGTGGAAAGTATTCAGTGTTTGAAGTTCTGCAGGACGAAGAATTGCATCAAAAATGGGAAGTCGCATTTCCGCGCATTCAAGTGCTTTTACTGTCTTAAAAATCTTGTGCTTCCGCTTGATATTTACAGATGCCGTTGATGAACAAGCTTGATGATTTCTTTAAATAAATAATAGTTGTCATTCTCACTATAGGATTAGTAGTAAAGAAAAATCGAATCATTTTCCAATCATATTGCTCTTGGAAATATTCTTTATTCCGAAAAAGATGCATCATTGCACAGCTGTTCGGAGCTGCTGTTGATTGGCTTACCCCAAGGTAGCGGCGCTTCAGGTGGCAGAAGCAGGAACTACCACTCTGACTCATTGGGCGCATTTGACTTAGGCGCGTACATGCTTTCAGCATTTGTGAGCATCGCTCATGTCGGTACTTAACGGGAATTGTTTTCGAAAAATTGGAAAAAAACTACTTTTTTAATTCACATTTTACAGAAATGTTGCGTGAAATGTTGATTTTTTTGTGTAAATGCGTGCCATTTTTTTTAATTTGCATTTTCTTCATTTTAATTACCATCACATAGAAACTATACATGTTCTAACTGAAAAAATGTTTGAACGTTTTTGCAAATCAAAGTCTACGGGAAGCTAGAGTGCACGCCGATTCGCAACTCCCGCGGCGACCTTGCTGTGACACTCTGCCACAGCTCCGCCATTTTGATGAAAAATTAATTAAAAAAATTGTTTTGTATACTTAAATATACTATTAAAGTATACCTAAAGTTTGATAAGTGTAGAATAATTATTTCTTAATTTACAAAATCCCTCAATATTGCTTATTTTTTTCCGGTCTAAATGTATATCCCGCCTTAAAGGCGTGCTTATTTTCGGAGCAAACGCCACGTAAGCACAACGATAACGACGATTTCCCAGGTAGCAATTTCCGAATGGTTGTCCAGAAGTTGTCTAAATGAGTACCAAATGTCCGCGTGGAATTTACCTATAAGCTAGCCTGTACCCAACACATGACAGTTATCTTTTTGGATGGTCAACTCGAAGGTAACCTCCGGGCGTACATTTGGTACACTATTAGCCGACTTTTGAATAACTTTTTGGAAATTTCTACTTGGGTTACCAGTTCTTTGTGAGAATTCATCAACAATGGCGGCAACAGCTTCACGCAAACTGTTTTTAGCTAATTCGAAAGACCCTATTTCTAATCAAATTAATTCGTCTTTTTTTTCAATGCCAAATCGTCAATTTTCATGCAATCAAAAATATCCTACGTCATTGTAGAGTGAATATATTCAAGAGTTCTCCACCCTAGAAGTTTCCAGGCCTGTATGTAAGACTGTGGTTGGATTCCAATCGTTTATTGCATACCGATTTCGACTTCATCCAACAAGGCTCAATCGTGATACTCTAATCTCCAATGGTACAGGACGGCGAAAGTAATTCGTAAAGTCCTCTTTCGGAGTTTTCATGAAGTGATAACACCCCTCTAGGCGCACAAAATAAGGCCTAACATTTACAATTTATTTTGGGAGAGTGAAAAAAGCAATAGGATTTCTTTTGAGAGGGTTTATTTAACTCATAATAAAGTATAAAAAAAAATTATTATAATTTTCATACAAAATGGCGGCGGCAGAGCTTATCTTGAAAAACGTGTTTTTCAAAAATAACTTTTCTCGTAAAGTATAAGACCTGGAACAAAAATAAAAAAAAATTATAATCTATATATTATCAGCTATAGGACTACGTAGGGATTTAAAAAAATCAAATTTGAAAAAAATGGCGCACTTCGAAAGAAATAAATCGATTTTTTGCCCAAAAAATAAGCAGTAAATTGTTTATAAAAAAAAGTTTACATTCAATCAAAAAACGGCTACGTACTCCCATAGAGAATGTAATTGTGAAGCTACTATCAAAATGTCCAATCGATCCATGTAAAGGTGTTCGAGTAATCCGTCCTCCCAGTTTGAAAAAAGTGGTTTCGAGAAAACCGCGTTTAAGGGGTTAGGTCACAGTAACGGGTATAAAATCATGTGCGAATTTAACCATTTTTTTTTCATATGAAAAAGTGATTCACTCATAAAATTAATTACACATCTTTTTAGTATGAATATCAAGCTGTTAGAAAATATATATTTTTTTTCGATGTACAAAATGGCCGACTACTATTTTCTTTTGTTATCTTTGTTTTTTAGGCGCTCTGCGGCGTGACATTTAGCATCGACAATTTTTTACCTAGATAAAAAACAAAAATCCTCGTCAATCCACATTAGAATACCTAGAGGAGTTCGCACGGAATTTAAAAAATATTGTTTTATTCAAAAGTTGTAGGTATTTGAACTCAAGAAATGAATTTTCAGTGAAAAATTTCGTTGCAACTGCTCATAAACTGCTCATAAAATGAAAAGTTTTCGATTAATCAGAAATTCCGTACGTACTTCTCTGCGAAATGCAATTAGGAACATAACTTTTGAATTTGAAGCAAATCGAGTGAAAATTGTTCAAGCTATTTGTTCACGCCAATTGGAAAAAAGCTGTTTCGAGAAGTTTCGAGTAGTCGGCCACTTTGTACATCGAAAAAAAAAATTCCAACAGCTTGATATTCATACTAAATAGATGTGTATATAATTTTATGAGTGAATCACTTATTCATACGAAAGAAAATTGTTAAATCCGCACATGAATACCCGTTACTGTGGCCTAACCCCTTAACGGAGACTTTGTCCTTGGAGTGCCATATTTCGGGTGTTTACATTTTATTTTTTTAAAGGAAACGAGTAAAGCTTTTTGAGTGCGGTTTTTTTCTTGCTTTTATTCATGATATACAGAACGTTAAAAAAATTTTTTTTTGAAAAAAAAAAACCAAAATGGCGGCCGTTGCAGCTCCGCGAAAACAGGTCCTCAAATCGCGGGAGGTAAACGGCTGACATCACTGCCCCCTCTTTGTTGATCTGAAACACAAATTCAAAGCATATTATCAATCTGTGACCCTTTGGTCATGGAATGACGGATGGATTTTCCGTTTAGTACAAATTTCAGAAAATGGCGGCAATTTAAAAAAAATCGAATTTTCGCATTTTTTTTCGCATAAAAAGATAAATAATAAATGCAAAAATGTATCTGTCGAAAAAAACGATCCGGCATTCCGTGAAGACATATTTTCTGAGTATGCTCTCCAAATTTTAGGTCGATATGTTAATTACAGCGGTCAGGAGAATGTCAGCCATTTTTAAAAACGTGTTTTCGAGAAAAACGCGTTTAAAGTGTTGTAATGTGTTTACACAAATGTGTTTATAATTACCGCTAATCGGCAATGCCTGGTCCATAGAGGCATCCCTCCTCTTCTTCTAGCTGCTCATGGTGAGCCGCTAACATCTCCCGCTAACTTCAAGGACAAAGTCTCCCTTAAAGTTGTACCTTAAAGTCCGAGGCGCTGCGGCAAAATCGATAATTGAACTTAAAAAAAAAATCTCGCTACAGAACCAATTGCATATTGTTTTTATGACCCCAAAGCATTTTTCAAGCAAAAAAAAAACGATTCTGCTTAAATCCTAGAGTTATCCCTGAAGTCAATTAACTAATAATACGATTGCCATATCTCTCATACGTCAGGCGCGTTCGTTTTCCAGAGAAAAATGGCGAGACAAAGTTACGCGAGGAATTCGCCAAGACGTGTTTCGAGACACTCCTGCAGTTCTCCCTCCTGGACGGTCTGAGCAAACCCTCGGACATCGTGAACGACGTGGCGTGCGAGAGCGACGAGGGCGGGGTCGCCGGTCGACTTGCCGTCACCGCGCTACTTCATCGATTCCAGGAAGTTCTCTGGCGCTACATCGAGGACGAGAGACGAAGCGGAAAGTGTCCCTTGCCAAGGTGGTTTGGTTTCGTCACGCATTTACGACAAAATCTCCGTCACCAAGGCGGAAAAATGCACGTCCTCGTTTGCCTGAAAAATCTCGTTGTTTTTTTTGCTTTCCTAGATTCAGATTGTCGGAGATATCGTTCGTCCTTAAGGCCGTCGCGACGCTGGTCGTTTCCTTGAAGAAGGCACCGCCCAACAAAGGTCAGGCTTGTGCGGAAACGGAGAAAAAATAGTAACGAAATAAGTTCATGTCTCAGCGGAAAAAGTCACAGAAAAAGTTTGGAAATTGTCGAGATTCACGTTTCGATGAGCTTAGTTTTTTTTGCATGACTTTTTTTATGGGATGACCTTGACGGAGGGAAAAAAAAATAATTAAACGGAAATGAGCTCGAGACGGGTAACAGACGTGTCATTTCCGGAAGTAGATAGCGATTTTTATTGAACAACACCTTCAACATTTCATTAAGGGGTTAGGCTACTATGACGATGCGATAGGAGGATTATTTGGAAACATCAATTTTGAAGGAATGAGTAAGAGGATTGAGATATCGTTTGGACATTTTTTTGCAGATTTTATTGACAAAGTTTTTATTTAAAAACTGCTTTTATTTATTAACAAAATTTAAGTCAAGTTTTTATAAACAAAGTTTGATTTTATTAACAAAGTTTTGTACCGAATTTCATTAAAAATAGCAAGAATTAAAGACGTTATAAACAATCTCGCAAAGGAGGTTCCTCAGCTATCGCGAAATAGTACAAATTAAAGAAGTTATAAAAAATCTCGTAAAGGAGGTTGCTCAGCTATCGCGAAATAGTAAGAATTTGCTGAAATTTACTGAGGATAATTGCGAACAGATGTTACGACTCCGTGTAAAATTTCAAGTATTTCGTCTGCATGATTGTTGAGCAATTAATTATTGAAGTTAAGCTCTTATACACGGGCGACAGCAAAAGCTTCATGAGAACTCTAACACGACTGTCGCAACATAACAAAAATAGTAACAATTGAATGGAAATGGGCGGGAAAAATTCTTGAGATTTTTATGAATAATTTCAACGAAGAGTACAGCGTTTTGTCTCACGTTATCGAGATATTCGTGAAATAAAACAGGAAAATTCAGCTGATTCGCGTAAAACGATAAAGCGCCCACGGTACGTGACGACGCTGCTGTCAAGTCGGCCATTTTGAAAAGGCCCCAAAGGTTGAAACGCACAAACTATTGCTTCCTTGCTATAAATCTCTTACCGCGGTTTCATAAAGAGTATTTAAATATTTTGAATCATTCTTTACAGAAGCTGCAGTGCATGTGTTTCGACATAACCTTCAAATCAATTCCATCTTTTTATTTTTGCCGAACAAAAAAAAAACGGAATTCGCGAAGAATGTTTGACAGCTAGGCGCTCACGATGTGGCGTTCGTATCTGAGCTCAGTGATACCAGTTACTGAGAACTAAATTGCGCGTTTGCCACATTTCAACTTGGTTAATAACTTATTCGCGATGTAAATAAACAAAAAAGATTAATAACATTTCTGAACAGTCAATTATATGCATTCCACATTTATTAGCTGAAGTTGATTTATTTAATGTAACCGAAAATTTGATTATTCGGGGTTGGCAGCCGTTACAGGCGCCCGTGTATAAACATATGCATACTCTTGCCCCGCAAAGACCCTGAGCAGCCTCCTTAAGGACCTTTAAACGTGAGGAATTCAACGGCGTACTTGATTTTGGCGACCCAATTGATCTGAAACAAAAAAACGATTTTTTTTCTTCTTAAAATAGATAATATTGGCTAAGACTTGACCGATTTTTTTTTTGTTACCGTGTTTCATTGATCAGAAAAAATAATTGAATTTTATTCGAATTTTCAAGGAAAAATGACATTGTTAATAACAAATGAAAAAAAAATATTAAGAAGAAAAACGTCGGTCAAGACTAAACTACTATTACACTGAATAAGTGTACCAAATTTCAAGTCAATCCAAGTGTACGAAATTTCAAGTCAATTAGTTATAGAGAAATCGTGTACACCGTTCTGAAAAGCGAGGAACGAGTCTTCGTCATTTTCACAGTAGCCTAACCCCTTAAGGGGAGATATACACCTAGGAGCCGGAAAAAGGGTAATTCTTGTGAATTTTTTGAAGGAAAACTATATAAAATTTCGGATTGGGGTTTTAATTATCTAAAAGTGTATACATTCAAAAATATGTTTTATTTTCTTTATTTAAAAATATCAAAAATATACAAGGATATTGTATGATCCTTGGAGGGTCGTAAAAAATCTGCGTATACGGTACCCACTGGCGTTTCTTTAAAAATCATCTGAAAGAAAAACCAAAAAGATTATTAAATTAGATACTATAATCTAGTACTTGTCTTAGCCGATTTTGAAAATATCGATTTATGACAAAATGGCGGACGTTTAAACATAAATAGTGATTTTTGGGCCAAAAATTAGTTATTATTTTGCATATAAAACAAAAACTAAGTAACGAAAAAAAAAATCCTATGACAAGTACTAGATAATGGTGTATAGAATAACCACAAAAAACCTCAAGGCAATCGGTCAATTGGTTTTTGAGAAATTTTGGGTACCGATTTGAAAAACGTGGTTTTGAGAAAAACGCGCTTGAAAATTTGGGAATGAATAAATCACGAAATTTGTCAACTTACATGAAATCATCGATACCAGGCCCATAGTGTAGGTCTTCTACGGTCGACGGAATGTCCATAGCTTCTAAATCCTCGACCTCGACTATCCAGGTGTATAAGCCTCTCCTTAAGGCGGTCCTCTAGTTTCTCGGCTGTTTTTTTTTTACGGCTTTTTCAATAATTTTTTACGGGCAAAGCATCGAAATAATCAATCTCATTGTTTTTGCATAATCTTT
This sequence comes from Ophion ellenae, assembly GCA_963210295.1. Taxonomy (NCBI): domain Eukaryota; kingdom Metazoa; phylum Arthropoda; class Insecta; order Hymenoptera; family Ichneumonidae; genus Ophion; species Ophion ellenae. The sequence goes on along the minus strand of OY723388.1, from coordinate 48,721,794 downwards.
ATTAACATTTAAATAAGCTTTACAAATTTTTTGAAGTCATAATATATAAGAGAATAAAAGTTATAGTGGCCGACAGGAAGACATCAAGTAAAAGAGGTGCTTGACGGTGACCAAGATTGCGGCTGTTCTGCTTATCTGAAATAAAAAAACCAAACGGCATTTTAATCTTCATATTTAAGACTAGCGATTGAACTAGAGTGAATTCTAAATTACAAAAATTGACTTTTTTATACACTTTTGAAAATTACATTCTATTTTTTACTCATTTTTTCTTAAGTTTTTCGCTCGTACAAAAAAAACTATCGAAGCAATCATGATAATCCTAGTTCAATCGCTGGCTTATAACATATTAAAGATGCTGTATTAATTTGAACAAGATCGGTGCAGTAGTTTCTGAAATATCGTGGTCACCGTTTCGATTTTTTCGACCCGAGAAACTAGAGGACCGTCTTAAGGCCATCATATTTTTCAATACATTTTTCGAATCTCGAGTGTCTAACTTCCAGCGATTCGCCCTGTACATGAATGTTAACCTGGTTACAGTGGAGCGTTCGGTCTGGGAGCAACTGATAGGACTTTATCCTTGTCTCGTCGAGTGCACGATAGCGACCGCCTCGACCCAAGTATCGCGATCGTTGCGCGAGGCCCTCATGCAGTATCACGATCTTCTGAGGCCACCGGGCGAAAGTTCGCCGGCTTCGAACGGTGTCTGACCGTCGCACTCCGCCCTCCTGGATTATCGTAAAGCCAACGTTAATCACGCAACAAAATGAACGCGATGAGAAAAAACGGTGAGAGAGACCGAGAGCGAGAGGGGAGGGAGAAGAAAAAAAGTTTTAAAGAGAAGAAAAAAAAAATGAAATCAAAGAGGCCTTAGTCTGTACACTTTCCGAGTAGATCAAGTAAATTGTGTATCTCACGTACCGATTCGGAAAAGGGCAAAAGAGTTCCTTTTTTCCCGCGCGTATAGTTGCGAGCGAGGAAAGAAAAAAAAAATAACGGGACGTTTCTCAACCGAGTTGGTACAGTCTGTAAATTGAGCTTTGCATATATTAATTGATTATTGAATAGCGCGCCTGTCAGCGATGCGCGAGCACGATAACGACAAGGGCGAAAGTGAAACTTGAAGCGACTGCCTCGCAATTTTTTTACTCCACTGCGATCCCTCGGCATTCGAGAGCCATCGACGCGAGTCAAACAATTTTATATTGTGCGGTATATGTACATCGGGGTGAGTAGAAAAAAAAATTGACCTCACAAGGAAAGGTTGCGAGGTCGAAATCTCAGATTTCGATTAAATTTGGCATGCTTGTAGAATGCGTAAAAATAGACGAGTATTTTTTTTATATCCGCGGAAGCCGTTTTTAAGGGTTGAAACGCAGCCTCGAAAATTGGGGTGTTTTTCGTCGATGACGTTTTAACGGTACGAGATATGAAAAAATTCAAATTGCGACAATGTTTATTTTTTCGTGTACTCTCATTGGAGATGAGAACGATAACGTTATCGACGAAAAACTCCCCTATTTTCGAGGGTGCGTTTCACCCCTTAAAAATCCGGTTCCGCAGATATAAAAAAATGTGTCGCCGATTTTTACCGCTTCTACAAGCTCGCCAAATTTCATCAAAATCGGAGAGATCGACCTCGCAATTTTTCCTTGGCAGTCCTTTGAACAAGGCATGAACAATTTCATGCCAAATTCGGGCTTTTCAACTCATGTTTGAGCCGGATAATTTTTTTTTTCACCATTCGCGCGGAAATTCACTACTGCGTTCAAACTCGAATGACCCAGCATCTAAATAAAACTTATTAATTAAATTCGGAGACACACTCTTAATTAAAGCTCAGACGTTGTAGCTTTGGAAACTTTTCTAAAAATCTCGATATCTCAATTTTAACCCGAATTCATTTATTTTTAATCCGTATTTTAAAGTTTTGCTAATTTTTAATCCGAGCCGTTTTTCAAATTCTTATAATTCCAGTCGGAAGTAAGGAATTTTTTACATATCTACAACTTGGGTAAAAATAATATCGAGATTTTCAAAAGGCTTTTTAAGCTACAAAGGCTTTGGGAAATGTCATTTAGATTTGAGAAATATTAATTCTTCGCTGCATTGTTGACGTTTGATCGTAAGGAGCGAATTTTCCTCGCAAATCGGATAGGAAAAAAAATTACTCGGACTCGAGTTAGCCATGTTTGCCATGAATTTCTATTCCACCCGATGAAATTGTTCGGAGCGACAAGAGACGAATTGTCACTTCGACACACCTTAAGGGGGGAGATACATTTAGGCGAGGACAAAAGATGCTGATTTTCATGATTTTTTAAAAGGAAAGATTTCTTCGTCATTTTTGAGACTTCGATTATATTTTATTATTACTTTTGGCTGTTACAGAGTATTTTATTTGATTAATCTTCAAAAATGGCTTAGGCACGGTCTTCTAAACGGGTTGCTTCTAACAAATAGCGTCGGCGGGATTGATCTGAAAGAAAACCAACGAAGATTTTTCTTTCATCAACACTTATACGCAGAATATAAACCAAGAATAAGTGAGAAATGTCGAAAATCGATGAAATGGCACGCTTTGAAACTGAAAGATTGAATTTTCCGAAAAAAATGGCTACATTCTGCAATAAAAAATACTTTTTTTTTATTTTCAAAAACATTTAGGGTCATGTTTTAGACAACACGGTTAGAAAGATTTATACCAAATTTCATCAGAATCGGCCGATTAGTTTTTTAGCTATACGTCACGCCAGTTTTTAAAATTCAGTTTCAAAGACCGTGCCGTATCTCCGCCATTTTGCAAGATTAATAAAAATAAAAAAGAACGTAACAGGCAAAAGAAGTAATAATGAAACATACCCTAAGTCTAAAAAATGGTGAAAAAATGGGTTTTAAAAAAAAGTCATGAAAATAAGCAAATCCCCCCCCCTCATAATACAATTACGTCCTCGAAACCAAAAGCTGTACGAGCACAACTGTTTTACAAAATTTCCTAACCCCGCCACGGTCATTCGCGTCACTATTTTCTGTTTTTCATTTCCAACGTTCCTCCTCTCTTTCGGGCTGCAGCGATCCCATCCCTTTCACTTGTCAGCCCACACTTGACACACATCGCAACTTCCAGATCGCGAGAGACTCCTCCGTACTGCTGCCCACTCGTTTCCCAACGCACTACCGTATTGCGTTCGCGCGAAGTTTTTCGAAATTGTACGCCCGCTTTTGTTTTTTTTTTCTTCACTTTTGGGACGTTGTCCGCTCGCTTAATTATTTCGCGTTATCGAGCTTCGCGTTCGAAGAACGCAAAGTTCCTCGAGAGTAACTTCGTTCAGTCGGTTCAAAGGGAAAAAGCAAAGTTCAACGAGTCTAGTGAAATTGGAAGTACGCTGCGTTCCTCAGAAATCTTCGTGTCCCCTCGACGAGAAACCTTAAGGTGGTGCGACAGTGATACGAGTACGAGAGAGAGAGAGGGAGAGAGAGAGAGAGAGAGGGGCAAAGGCAATGTCTTTCACATTATCTTAAGGGGTTAGGCTACTGTGACGAGCCGAAAATCAGGGTTATTTAAAAAAAATCACATTGCAGGCTTAAGATGATTGAAAAATCGTTTTGACATTTATTTCTATGTTTAACAAAGTTGTGTACCAAATTTCATCGAAAAATTATAATAACTAAAGAAGTTATAAACAATCTCGTGAAGGACTTTTGGACGTAAGGGGCTTACCGGTGCACTTGATTTTGGCCACCCGGTTGACCCGAGACAAAAAGAGAGTTTTTTTTCTTCTTAAAATAGATAATATTGGCTAAGAATTGACCGAGCTTTTTTTCTTGTGTTTCAAACGTTTAAAAAAATTGGATTTTTTTTTCCATTTTTCGAAGCTAAGTTGCATCAATGTTAATATATAATGAACAAAAAAAATTAAGAAGATAAACGTCGGTCAAGACTAAACTACTGAAAAAAATTGATTTTTGTTTGGATTTTTCGAATAAAAATAGCTTCATTATCGTTAATCACTAAAAAAAAATAATGTTAGGAAGAAAAACGTCAAGACTAAACTATTATTACACTGAATGAGTGTACCAAATTTCAAGTAAATCCGTTCATTAGATGTCGAGAAATCGTGTACACCGTTTTGAAAAACATAGTTTCGAGAAAAACGCGTTTAAAGTTTGACCAGCAGTTCTATGGCTGTTATAAGTTTACCTTCAATGTGCGATTCCTCCACCACATGTTGGACCTTCCTCTGTAATTTGCGGTGCCTCAAGCGACTATCGATTTCTCGAATTTTTCACAGTAGCCTAACCTCTTAGGATCGTTGAAAAACAAAGCAAAAAACGACAGAAAATGACAAACAAGAAATAGGCGCTTATCATTCAGAACGAAAGGAATTACTGGTGCACTTGTAACTTTTTAATTCTAACGAGCATTATATATCTGCTCGTTTATGCTGGAGGAACGGCGGAAACGTTGTCGAGCAGCGCGAAAGGAAGACTACACAACTACTACCGACTGAAATCCCTCATTTTCGTTCGAGTGCTTTGATAATAAAATTTCGTAAAATACTTTTGTAATTAGTATGTATGTATAGTACGTGGACTTTAAAAGGATATCTATATATATATATATATAGAAAAATATGCATATAAATTATTCGTAAGGATATTTCTACGATAAATGGTAAAGTTCGGTTCGTGCATGTCGTTTCGAAATAAATGTTCCGTGAGATTTTTTTTTTCCCTCCAAGAACCAATCGAAGACTCGGAAACTTTATTTATTTTGACGCGACGGTAGCGGACTTGGTAATTCTTTAGATAAGTGACTTTTTCGAAAACAATGTTTTTCCTGTTTTCGCATTTATTGGGTTATAATTGATGATATTCCGTCGGGAGAAGCTGACATTTTTCATTGACAAATTTTTTACGAGCAACAAATAGTTAAAAATAATTTCGAATTTTTCAAAAACCCAACATGAGCGTCGAAATATTAAAAAATGCCCTAGTTTATCACGCGTTTCCGCGAACTTGAAAATCCCATCACTTTTTATGGGGCGGGGGGGTTCAGCTTTCCCGACTGAACATCGTCATTTATGGGAAAATAGCAAAAAAAATGTTACACTCATTATTCGAAAAAGTCACTTATCTAAAGAATTACCGCGGACATTTGCGTATTTACGAGCAACATGCAGTATTGTGAAAATGGGAGAGAACGATGCATCGATTTTCTCCGGCTAAATAATCAGTGTCGTGTCATTTAAGCATAGCAGTCATGGACTATTATTATTATTAAAAACAATATACACCGACACACACATGTATGTATACAATAGAAACGATGTATGGGCAATTTTATAAATTTATCAATTCACTCATATTGCGTGCAATAAATGGTGTTAAAAAAAAAAAAAACAGGTGCGTCGAGTAAATGGATTTTTCAGTCGCCGAGAAAAAAGAGCAGTCGGAGATGCATCATTAACGTGTAAAGCGTTCCGTAGCTCATTAGGCTACGCGTATGATTGCGTTACTCCAAATGGGCCACGCTGTATGTGTAAAGAGAGAAGTACAAAAGTGTAGGACGCCTCGCGCCTGTCAGCAGCAAAAGAAAATTCAACGTCCATTCTAGGAGTATTGCGAAACGTGCATCTCTTTTAAGGGGAAATATACACCTAGGAGCCGGACAAAGGTCATTTTTGTGAATTTTTTCAAGGAAAACTATTTGAAATTTCGGATTGGGGTTTTAATTATCTAAGAGTATATACATTTAAAAATATGTTTAATTTTCTTTATTTAAAAATATCAAAAATATACGAGGATATTGTAGGATCCTTGGAGCGTCGTAAAAAAATCTGCGTATACGGTACCCACTGACGTTTCTTCAAAAATCATCTGAAAAAAAAACCAAAAAGATTATTAAATTAGATACTATAATCTAGTACTTGTCATAGCCGATTTTGAAAATATCGATTTATGACGAAATGGCGGACGTTTGAACATAAGTAGTGATTTTTGGGCCAAAAATTAGTTTAAAATTAATTAGAATTAGAAATTAGAAATATTTAATTAAATTTAGTTAATTAAAGTTAGTTAATTAATTAAAAAGTTAATTAATTAGAAAAATTAGTTAAAAATTAGTAGAAAAAAAATCCTATGACAAGTACTAGATAATGGTGTCTAGAATAACCACAAAAAACCTCAAGGCAATCGGTTCATTGGTTTTCGAGAAATGTTGGGTACCGATTTGAAAAACGTGGTTTTGAGAAAAACGCGTTTGAAAATTTGGGAATGAATAAATCATGAAATTTGTAAACTTACAAGGAATTATCGATACCAGGCCCATAGGGTCGGTCTTCTACGGTCGACGGAATGTTCATAGCTTCTAAATCCTCGACCTCGACCATCTAGGTGTATATCTCCCCTTAACCCTTTGTGTCACACATTTTTCCTTTAGTCCAATCGGCTTGAAACTCATTACTCGGGGGTTTTCGGGGTTGCTGATGACGAATCTGATCTCAGAATTGCGAAATTCAAAATGGCGGACAGAAATGCAAGTTTCCTGATGAACGAATAAATGAGCAACCGGGGGTTTTTGGGGTCGCTGATGACGAATCCGAGCTTCGAATTCCAAAATTCACAATATGATGAAAAAGTATATGCTTGGATTTTTGGGGTCACTGATTACGAATGCCCAATCAAATCTCCAAAATTCAAGATAGTGGATCCAATATGGCAGATTGAAATTTGAAAAACCATTGAAAAATAAGAAAATGTCAATCCGGAGACTTGCTAGGTTCATTATTTCGTATTTATAGTTAGATTTACGAAATTAATCATAACAGAAATAATATTCGACTCGACTCCGCAAACCAGTGCTTATTCAGCGTAGAGATAATGAATTTTTTACTAGAACCATTGCAATTTGTTAAGGTTTGTTTATGCGCATAAACAAAATCATCCGTGATTTCTAATTATTGCACATCAATTCTTATTCTTCAATATATGACTGATGCTGAAACACCAAAAAAAAGTTCGGAAATTCGGTCGAAATTGCTCAGAAAAGGGTTATGAAACAGATGGCACTCTCAGAGTCCCACCATGGCACAAAGGGTTAAGGATATACATTTAGCACGATCAAAAAATCGATTTTTTTTTCTTTTCTTTAAACGATAGAGATATACATGTAGAATATTTTCCCAAACTTTCAAAGCGAAATTCGAAAAACTTCAAACGTTACAGCCCGTCAACGCTGTGCCTCACGGCTCGGATTCGGAGCGGGCGTGAACTTCAAACGCGTTTTTATCAAAACTGCATTATCGAAATTGGCGTGCAGGATTACTCAAAAACTATTAAGCCGATTGAGTTGAAACTCGGTAGAAATATTGATAATATCGGTACCTTCTACTTGACGAGAATTGTTTTTGAAAAATTGGACAAAAAAACTACTTTCTTAATCCACATTTTACAGAAATGTTGCGTGAAATATTGATTTTTTTTTTGTAAATGCGTGCCATTTTATTAAATTTGCATTTTCTTCATTTTAATTACCGTCGCATAGAAACCATACATGTTCTAACTGAAAAAATGTTTGAACTTTTTTGCAAATCAAAATCTACGGGAAGCTAGACTGCACGAATTAATTTTAAAAAATTCTTTTGTATACTTAAATATACTATTAAAGTATACCTAAAGTTGGATAATTGTAGAATAATTATTTCTTAGTTAAAAAAATGTCTCAATATTGCTTATTTTTTTCCCGTCTAAATGCCCTCCTTAATTTCTTTCTCCAGAAAGCTCCGAACGGCTCGTACAATTCGCGAACGATGATAGGCTTGATATTTATTCAGCTGCTTAATTTTTCGAAACTCGCTTGTCAGGCACCGACCGACGGAAAACTACGGACGAAACATATATCTCAAGTCAGAGGCACAACCGTATGTAACTATGATATAATTTCAATTATAATAACAGCAACGATAGTAGTAATGATAGTGAAAACAATAATCGTTATACCAATAGCAATGATAACGATGATAATTTTCCATATTTGTGAACTAATAATAATAACAGTAGAGTCGACTCATAATATTGAATTATTATTAGGAAGAAGCGTCATAACCACGTTGATAATGATAATGAGAATATCGTCATTATAAATTCGATACCATTAATTCATTTATTTTATTTAATTGATTTATTATTATGTAGAGTGAGAATTCTTCTATAATACTCATTATAACAATAGTGATGCTAAAGATGATAATTTTCATGTTTATATACTTACAATAATAATAATAATAATAATAATACTGTAATTACATAATATAGAATTAGTATTGGAAGAAGCGTCATCACAAAGTTAATAATAATCAGAACTGTGTCATTATGAATTCGATACCATTCATTTATTTATATTGTTTGTGTATTTGTTATTATTGTTATTACTCATGGGAAGAGTTTTTACTCAATACTAATTATAACAATAGCAAAAGCAATGATAACGACGATAATTTTCATATTAATATAATAAAAATAATAATAGTGTAAATGCATATCAAATTAGTCTCAGGAACGAGCGTCGTAACAACGATAATAATAATAACGAGAATATCGTTGTTATGAATTCGATACCATCCATTTATTTACATTTCTTATTTATTTTTATTCCTTCTTACTGATTTCCTTTATTCCTTTATTTATTTTTTTTGTGCGAATTTTTACTTAATACTAGCAATACTACTAATAATAGCAATAGCAATGATGACGACGATAATTTCCCTAATTATATACTTATGACAATGATAATCGTATAAATACACAATATCAAATCGGTATTAGGAAGAAGCGTCATAGCGACGTTAATAATAATTCGAATGTCGTTATTATAATTCGCAACCTTTGTATTATTCATATAATTGATATATTAATTATTATTGCTATTAGTTGTGGTGAGAAATCTTACTGGATACTTAAATTTCAATGATAACGACGATAATTTTTATATTTATATACTAATAACAATAGTGTAAATAAATAATATCGAATTGGTATTAGGAAGAAGCGTCATAATAATAATAAGTAACGTCGATGACATTATTTACGATTATAACTGTTCGCTATTTAATAGGAGATATACACCTAGGAGCCGGAAAAAGGTCGTTTTTGTGATTTTTTTCAAGGAACACTATTTGACATTCCGGATTGGGGTTTTAATGATCTAAAGTATATACATTCAAAAATACGTTTAATTTTCTTTATTTAAAAATATCAAAAATATACAAGGATAGTGTATGATCCTTGGAGCGTTGTAAAAAATCTGCGTATACGGTCCCCACTGGCGTTTCTTAAAAAATCATCTGAAGAAAAAAACTGAAATGATTATCAAATGAGATACTGTAATCTAGTACTTGTCATAGCCGATTTTGAAAATATCGATTTATGACAAAATGGCGGACGTTTGAACATAAATAGTGATTTTTGGGCCAAAAATTAGTTATTATTTTGCCTATAAAACAAAAACTAAGTAACGGAAAAAAAATCCTATGACAAGTACTAGATAATGGTGTATAGAGTAACCACAAAAAACCTCAAGGCAATCGGTTCATTGGTTTTCGAGAAATGTTGGGTACCGATTTGAAAAACGTGATTTTGAGAAAACGCCTTTGAAAATTTGGGAATGAATAAATCATGAAATTTGTCAACTTACATGGAATCATCGATACCAGGCCCATAGTGTAGGCCGCCTACTGTCGACGGAATGTTCATAGCTTCTAAATCCTCGACCTCGACCATCTAGGTGTATATCTCCCCTTAATGTCATTCATTTATTTGTCATAGTATTTATTTTTAAGCTGAATATCATTATTATCATTATACGAATGGACCACCCTGTACAGACGAAGTACCGAAGAGTAGTAGGCCTCGCGGCCGCCAGTGGCGCTGCGAGTCGCGACGCCGCGTGCGTGCCGCCTCGCGCCTCTCCCAACATTACAGCCGCTTCGTATTGCCAGACCGTATCTCCAGCATCCGCGCGACATTCGTCGATTAGCATTTTTTTTTTCCCTCGAACCCCTCTCGTGTTTCTATCACCCCGTTCTTCCCACTCTCCTCGGTAGCTCCCCGTCAGCGTACGTAGCAAGCATCGGTCCACCACTTTGCGTTCCTCACCATTCGAAATCGCGTAATACAACACGGGAGACACCGTATATCATTCGCGCGCGTACGTGTGTGCGTTCGTCGTCTTCCGTCCCTCTCGCTCCCGCGAGTCGCTCGTATACTCGTCGCGGCGACCACACGCTAGCGCGAGACATTCCGTAGTAAATTCGTTGGCAATTATCGTCAGCGCGAAAGAGAGAGGGGGGGACAGTCAGACTTCATTCTTCCCGCACGGAAAAAAAAATAAAGGAAAGTTAAACCGACTGCAGTTGAGTGCAACAATCCCGTCGAATTCTCGAGATAGAAAAGTCAGAAAAAGAGCCTGTCTCGAGGGAAAACATTTGTTCGCCCAACGTTGCGATAAAACGGCACCGATTGAAGTGTAAAAATGTTTTTCGTAGTGAAATTCGCTGTTTTCAATTACGATTGAAACGCGTGTGTGACTTTTCACGTACGCGCTGCGAGCACACACGGCTCGGTGGATACGCGCGCCCCCCCGCGTGTGTATGTGTGTGCGTGCGTTGACTTTTTTTAAGTCACATTTCTGTCAATTGACGCATCGCCGACGCGATTTGCAGCGATCGCGATATTTTTTATTTACATTTCTTCCGATCCACCTCGAGTTTTACGCGTGTCGAAAGGCGATTTTTCTTTCGTGAGTGAGCGAGCGAGACGGAGAAAGAGTCGGTCGCGGTATCTGATGTGCTCGTCGTGATTAGGCAGCAGACTCGACGAGACACTCTCTGATATGAGTTTGCGAAGTTTTTCCTTCTTTTTTTAACTCGCGGAATACGAATTTTGGTCGCGGGATATAAGGGGGGCAAACAAATTGAGGACGAATTCCCCGGCTTTCGATATTTGTCGCGATGGCAGCTACGTTCGATCAGTATGACAAAAACAGGTAAGTTACGATTCGAATAATAATCATCACAATAACAAGGATAGGCGTACGTAATAATAATGAGGCTGTGCATGTAACAATTTATGACATTGCATTGTTCCTTTTGTTATTACCGAGATTGTCGCCGTTGTACTTCGTGAAGAATAATAATTATTGTTCTCGATGTGTCGTTTTTAGTATTACTCATATAGTTCACGGGTTAACCTCGAAATCGTTAACTCCTTTGTTAATTCATTAACCTTATAACGCCAGTATTCCTCGGTTAATCTAAAAATCGTTGACATTGTGGGTGCATTTCAAGAGTTCAAACACTGAAATTTTGAATATTCTAATACTCGCGAATTGTTTCTCGAAAATTCGTACTCGAGGACGCGCGTTGCGGGTTGCCGGAATGTTGAGATGCAGCTGAGAATTTATTGAAAGATAACAAAATACTTCGGAATTATCCTCGTTGATAACATGTGAGGATTTTTGTTTTCTGTTTTTTTAACTCGGCACAATATTTTATACTCTATGAAAAGGAAGCGGTACAATTTTCCACCCATAATCAATACATTTGTATATTGTCACCATTTTCTTGGTAACGGTTTGATTAATGAGACTGAAGTTTGCATAGTTGGAATGCAAGGGAAATTACGCTTTCCAAATCGCTGTAATTCTTCGTCGGCAGATTTAGCCTACCAAAATCGGTCAACCATTTTTTAAGATAAGATAAGATCACTAGAAATCTACAATATAAATTTGCGAAAAACGGTTTTGCCCAATAATCAAAGTCAGGAAAGGACTATATGAAAAACATTTCGTTGCATTCCAGGAATGCACATTATCAATTTCTGATATCCTTTTTTTTTTTCAATCTAGAGCCCTAACATATGTCCTTGCAGGTTTTTGCACGATATTGACAATCTCGAGCTTTGCATTGTCGGCACGCAGCGAAAATTAATTCTTCTTCATTGATAAAGTTTAGTTTCACCAATTCAGGCTACGAACGTCATGTCAACGCTTTTTTGTATTCTTATTACCGATTTACGACCTCGAGTTGCAATAAAATGGTTTCGAATAACAATAAAAATGAAGAAACGAAAAAAATTTTGGTATTCCCATGGAAACTTCAGCGACATCGATATTGAGGTGTACATTTTTTCAATGAAAATTGATTTTCATTCCTTCATTTTCGTCATGCAAAATCTCGTCTTCCGTCGCGTTCACAGCTCCAAAATTACCAACAGTCCTCTTTATGCGACAATTTATTTCTAAACTTAATTCACTTTTTTTCCATTCTCCGTCTCGTTCAGCTGGTACTTCGGCGCGATGTCGCGGCAGGACGCCTCCGACCTGTTGATGGGCGAGAAAGAGGGCGGCGTGTTTCTGGTGCGGGACAGTACGTCGATACACGGCGACTTTGTACTGTGCGTCAGGGAGGACAGCAAAGTTAGCCACTATATTATAAATAAAATTCAGCACAACGACCAAATAAGATACCGCATAGGGGATCAAACGTTTCCGGACATACCGAGCCTGCTCGCCTTCTACAAACTTCATTATCTAGATACGACGCCGCTCATAAGGCCCGCGCCGAAAAAAATTCACAAGGTCATAGCCAAGTACGACTTCGAGGGAAACGATCCCGATGATTTGCCATTCAGGAAAGGTGAGAGAGAACTTTGCTATCGCTTGCGGTTTTTGTGAGGGCTCGCTGTTTGGAACTACCTGATAAGGGGGTTTGCAAGGAAAAGGCTGTAGAGAATTGACTTTTATAACTAATTTTTACATTTCTTTTTGTATTTTCGCAATTCTTTCAATCGTAGTCATTTTTTAACAATTGTTTAATTTTCATTTGTTTCATTTTTGTTTACGAAATGTGTATTTATTTATTGATTATCGCTGATACTTTTTGGGACTGACAAAGGAGTGAATAATAAAGTTTGGGATTATGAGAATTTATATCAGGATATGCGTATATATAAAAATAACAAACTGTATATTTCATAGTGAATATTATTTAGAAATACATTTACATTTTATAGTGAAGATTCCATTGAAATTAGGTAGGGCTCGCTTGCAACAGTGTTGAAGTTTGCATTGTGGAATGTGAGGAAAATTCTTTTTTCTTTCAATTGAAATATTTTCGAAAGTATTTTCTTGCAAATTTATGTCGTAGATTTTTAATGAGGATCCTGAAAAACGCGTAAGCGATTTTTGTAGCACAAATACGCCAAAAAACGCTTTGGCAATGTAAAAAAGTTAATTTTCGTCGTGTTGCAATGCAAACTTCAACACCATATGAGAATATTGGAGAATATTGGAAGAATAATATTAGAGACGGTGTTGAAGTTTGCATGCATGGAACGCAACGAAATTCTTTTTTCTTCTTTTATTTTCATGATTATAGAAAAACATTTGAGTGATTTTTGTAGCCCCAATAAACCAAAAAAATGGTTTGGCAATTTAAAAAAAATTCATTTTTGTTGCATGCCAATGATGCAAACTTCAACACCATTATTAGAGAATATGACGTGTAAACTTTAAAATATATCTTTACATCTCGCTTGTTTAGGGTTGCTACCAACTATGGCATATGAATAATAAATATTAAATTCGCGTCACCTTTGTTTGGGTTTCTTCTTTTTTCGCAGTAAATATGGCATTCAAATATTGTGTGTTTGGGTTAAAAAATATTGCGTAAAATCACAAAATTCCTGGATATATATCTTGACTATTTGGGTTTATTTGGGTTTACATAATTGCGTATAATTGCAACGTTGCATTCAAATTGGAGATATTGCATTCAATAATGAGTATCGCACTTGAATCTTATCCGTATGGGTTTGTTGGGGTTTGTCCATAGCCGTTGTATAGAAATGCCATAAAATTACATTCTACAACAAAAATTTCTACCACAGTCTCATCCGCTTGCTCGAAAATGTCAACAGAAAAAAAGACGGACGTTAAAAAAAGATAACAAAATCGCGTGTAGAGAATAACAATTGATATGTGACAAAGTTGAAGTTTTTATCATTGGAATGCAATGTCTATTTTGTCTCCATTTTTCGTTCCTTTATTTTTATCATTATCCAAAGTCTTTTCAATGCAAATTTGCCTTCTTTTTTAATCGTAAGTTTCCAGTAAGAACACGTAAAACCGTTTCAGTGATTTTCCCAGTCTAAAGAGGTCTAAAAGTAGGAAAAAAAATGGTGGAATGAAAAAAAAAAATTCATTCCCGTTGCGTTCCACCGATGCAATCTCGAACGTCGCGACTTTTGGTTGACGGACGAGACGATTGGTTTTTTTTTCGCCGTGCTATTTTTCGCCTCTCTTTCGCCAGGTGAGATATTAACGGTGATGACGAGGGACGAGGAGCAGTGGTGGACGGCGAAGAACAGCGTCGGCCAGATGGGTCTGGTGCCGGTGCCGTACGTGCAAAAGTACGAGGAGGACGCGCAGGGAGGCACGGAGAACAACAGCAGCGGGCCTAGGAACGAGAATTCCCTGGGTAATTCGGGCACGAACGCGAATTCCCAGACGACGTCGCAATTATTGGAAAACGCGCCGGCACCTGCGACAACGACGCGCCGTTCCAACATACAACGAACGTTGCCCGCCTTCGCCAAGGTGAAACAAGCACGAGTGCCAAACGCATACGACAAAACTGCCCTCAAGCTCGAAGTCGGCGATATAATAAAGGTTACAAAGACTAATATAAACGGACAGTGGGAGGGTGAGTTGCACGGCAAAGTCGGACACTTTCCCTTCACCCATGTCGAGTTTGTCGACAACGAGACGGGCGAGGAGAATCCGGAAGTGTGAATAAGAAAGAGAGAAAATGAGTGAATAACAAAGGATGAAGAAACTGGAACGCACACGAAGTTTGGAGACGTAACACACATTTTGTCCGTTTCCGAGGTGCAACGGACAGAGAAAGAAGGAGAGAGAGAGAGAGAGAGAGAGAGAGAGAGAGAGCCAGAGAAATTGTGTACGGAACCGTCACTCTTCTGTTGCCCTCAAGCAGCTACATAAACCGTTACGAATAAACTTTAAATTCTCCACGCTTAACTAAAAACTGCGCCTACCCCGCCCCCTCGAGCGTACTTCGAATCGCATGCGTTTCGACAAACGACCAAGTACGACTCGATCGCTTTTTTTTCCTCGCCCCATTGTAAACGCCATTGTTACACGCGCAAATCGTTTTCACAACTCGCGCTTGTTTCATCCATCAATCCCAAAGTATACCGATTCGCAATTTTCAAAAAACCTCTTAATTTTTGCGCGCAAAGTTGAGCCTCGAAATTAACGCAAGTTACGCCACGTCGCTCTCGAAAAAATATCGAAATTCAGGATGAATCGAGCGAGTTTTACGAAAAAAATCTCACGTAAGAAAAATATCGAAATGACATCACAATTTCGACACGATTTTTTAATATCCACATAAAATTAACTTTTCAACATCGAAAAATTGAAATAAAGTAAATAAGAAGAACAATATAAAATGTTAAAAATCAGTATCCTTTGAGGTTCGTCGTTGAAACGTTCGGGTCTCTTTACCGCGCGGGCCATGAAATTCTCGCGTCCTACGCTCACTGCAACTTCAACCTAACGTCTCGATCCTCCTCAGGGCAGCTCAAAATCGCGCTTTTTCCTTATGTTACGAGAACGCCATTTCTCTTCCGTCCATCGAATATTTTTACAAATCCCAATACGCAAAGCCGTGTCGCAAGAGACGAGAGAAAAACCGTTTTTCCCATACATTTTCAAAATTCACCGTCAACATTTTCCTTTTTCGCTGGAATGCTGGAATGCGTATTTTCGATTGTACGTGAACGCCTTACCCGTCACCTCTATCGCCTCGCCAGCCTTCAAGGGGTGGAAACGTCGGGACGTTGGGAATGTGTACGAATAATTTTTATGCATTTTTCTTATTTTGTACGAGTTTCATACTGACGTGAACGAGGGGAGAGACATTGTGCACGATATGTCAATCGGTCGACTAGACGGGAAATACGTAACGAATCTTACGTTACGCCGATGATTCGCATTTTCTGTTCATACTGTGGCAACTGTACGTTCTAGTCAAGCCTTGAGTACGGTTATTATCATTATTATTATTATAATTGCTTGTTTTTTATTCCATGCAGGCTGTATAACGGACATTCTGTTATTATAATCCGTATGGGGCGAGAGAGAGAGAGAGAGAGAGAGAGAGAGAGAGAGAGAGAGAGAGAGAGAGAGAGAGAGAGAGAGCGAGAGCGAGAGAGCAAGAGGGAAGGAAGAAAAACGACAAAGTGTGCGTGTGTGTAAAGTTAACCACGAAATTGTAATGTATATCATGTAAATGTTTTTATTCAGCGTGTATACCGTGAATTCATCAATTGCGATTATTCCAAATAGATCATTATTTTTTCAACTTCATATATATATATATATATATATATATATATATATATATATATATATATATATATATATATATATATATGCGTATATAGTGTTCCAGCTCAAATCAGACAACTCTTTCCCTCACCATAGTTGATTATAGAATTTTATAGTGGAAAACCCCACTCCTGGTGTCAAAAAACACCTAATTTTTCAAAAAGAACTCTTCCACCTCTTGCCCTCCGACGGCTGAAAAAATCGACGTCCACTCCGCTCGTTTTTAGAATTGTGGAAACATTTAGATACCCTTTAGATCTGATTTGTGCGTTTTTCACCAAAGCTCCACTTGTGTTTTTGATATTTTGTTCTTGTAAAATTTCGATTCCGTAAATAATTATTCGACAGATTCAACGTCGGAAGAGTACCTTTTTGGTCTATACATACACCTCACCCGAATTGAATTTGATCTAAAACCATATAAAAAAAAATGTTATTGCGAGGCCGAAAAAGTACTCTACCGACTTCCAAACTCTCGAATAATCATCCCTAAAATCGAAATGTCACAAAAAATTGTAACTTTCACAAGAAGCGCAAGTTGAGCATTAGTGAAAAATGCACAAAACAGGTCTAAAACGTATTTAATTTTTTTGCACAATTTTAAACTGGCCTGAGGTGACTTTTTGCAGCTGTAGAAGAGCGTAAGAAGCGGGGGATTAAAATTGAAACAAACAAGGTGCTTTTTTTACATCAGGAGTGAGGTTTTTCACTATGGAAATCTACAATCAACGCTGGAGACGGAAATAGTAGTTTGAGCTAAGCTGAGATATCCCACGTATACTTGTGTGTGTGTGTGTGTGCGCGCGCGCGCGTGTATATATACACACAGTCTAGGTGGGGAAAAAGAACGTAGTTAATAGAAGCTTCGAGTAATAATTGTAGCCGTAATCATATGATGAAGCTAAAGCTATGTCTATTTTTACATATACATACACGTGTGTGCACATACATATGTAAACTTGTGCGTGTATATATATATACATATATACATATACATATATATATATATATATATATATATATATATATATATACATATATATATATATATATATATATATATATATATATACATATATATATATAAAGATGAAAATAAGATATACAATTACCGATACAACCCGCAATTCGCGGATTAAGTACGCCTCAGTATACATCGCTATTTTCGAATCCCATAATTTTCATTCGTCCGATTCAAAATCACGTTTTGTAAAAGCGTTCGATATAAAACTAAAAAAAAAATCCGATATTTCGCGAGCTTCCCCGCTTACCTAGGACTGCGCGCGGTTTTTATGGAACGACGAAGCGGCGATTGTTGCGTTCGGTTCTTCTGGTGCTGCTGCGCGCCATCTGGAATTCCTACGTTTGGTTTAATTTGAATTTTTTTATCAATAAAACGAGAAAGCCTTAGGACTATTGTCCCATTTGGCTAGGACATTTTTCGACGTCCGAAATGCGCAGCGACATCTATCGATCCGTACCGTAAGTACGAATAGTTTGAAGATGATCGGAACTTTACTCGCCGGGACCAATAACATTTTCATAGAAATCCGATCGATCGTTCTTTTTTCGTGTTTTTTTCCTTTCGTTATTTAGTTCTTCAATTTCTTGATTTTCCAATTGTAATGTGCGAGTCGATTACGGAGATTCAATATACATGTGACTTTGAATTAGTGAGATCAACAATGATAATAATAATTTCCCGTGCGAATATTAACAATATTAATCAGAATGTTTTACCGTGCAAACTGAGGAAGTGCGTTGCCCGGAGCAATAACATGATAAGAAATTATCAAAGAACTTTGACGACAAGACGATCCACGTCATTAGCCGCGTCCAGACTGGCCGAGCAGCCTCGCGAGGCAGCCTCGGTACGTATTCTGCGATGCGAGCGAAGCACGTCCACGTAGTACTAGGCGGTGCCGCATGATGCTGCCTCGATTCTTGCCCCGGCCGGCTTGGACACGGCTATTGAGGCGGTCCTCTAGTACCTCGGGTCGAAAAAATCGATTTTTTTTTCTTCATAAATCACATCTACAACATGTGTAGAAAATGTGTGCCAAAGGATTTTTCGATATTCGAAGTGGTTCACAAGTTACGGCCCTGGAACGGAGCAGGTATACGGAGCGCGCGGCGGGCTGCTCCGAAAGCCGAGCGGCGCTGACCATTGTATTGATATCCCTAAATCTAACTGCTACAAAGTTCAAAGTTATAAAGCCAATTTATGAGGATTTATCCAAAGAAGAATTGTTAAGCAGATGCCTGGGAGCGGAAACTCAAAATAATAACGAGTCGCTCAATTCGTTAATCTGGACTTTTGCTCCGAAGCACCTCCATTCTGGGCCAAAAGTGGTTGAAATCGCCACGTTTCTCGCTGTCATAATCAAAGGATTCAAATCTATCCTGAAGACCTTGGAAACCATGGGAGTGAAAATCGGCCCACAAGCTAAAGGATATGTTCAACAGCGTGATAGCTCTCGGATCGACCGTTCAGAAAGGCGCACGAGTGATGTTGTAAAACAGGCCCGAATCGCGAAAAGGGAAGACGGAGCAGCTCTGCGTGACTTCCACAGCCGCATTCTTGGTCACCGTCAAGCACCTCTTTTACTTGATGTCTTCCTGTCGGCCACTATAACTTTTATTCTATTATATATTTTGACTTCAAAAAATTTGTAAAGCTTATTTAAATGTTAATAAAGATTATGCAAAAACAATGAGATTGATTATTTCGATGCTTTGCCCGTAAAAAATTATTGAAAAAGCCGTAAAAAAACAGCCGAGAAACTAGAGGACCGCCTTAAGTTCTTGGCCACGGCCGAGGCAAACGTGTCGAAAAAAGAAGAGGAGAAACGCCTTAAGGCCTTAGGCCACAGTTACGGGTATAAAATCATGTGCAAATTAAAAAAAAATCGTATGAAAAAGTAATTCACTCATAAAATTAATTACACCTATTTAGTATGAATATCAAGCTGTTAGAAAAAATATTTTTTTTTTCGATGTACAAAATGGCAGACTTTTAATATTTTCTTTTGTTATCTTTTTTTTAGGTGCTCCGCGGCGTGACATTTAGCATCCACAATTTTTTACCTAGAACAAAAAACAAAAGTTCTTGTCAATCTACATTAGAATACGCAGAGAAATACGTACGGAATTTAAAAAATATTGTTTTATTCAAAAGTTGTAGGTATTTGAACTTAAGAAATGAATTTTCAGTGAAAAATTTCGTTATAACTGCTCATAAAATGAAAAGTTGTCGATTAATCAGAAATTCCGTACGTACTTCTCTGCGAAATGCAATAAGGAACATAACTTTTAAATTTGAAGTAAATCGAGTGAAAATTGTTGAAGTTATTTGTCACGCTAATTGAAAAAAGCTGTTTCGAGAAGTTTCGAGTAGTCGGCCACTTTGTACATGGAAAAAAAAATATATATATATTTTCTAACAGCTTAATATTCATACTAAATAGATGTGTAATTAATTTTATGAGTGAATCACTTTTTCAAACGAAAAAAATTGTCAAATTCGCACATGATTTTATACCCGTTACTGTGGCCTGAGGCCTTAAGTATCAACCTCCCTTGGTCGAGCTGCGTGGTCTGCGGGGATTCAGGGTGACTCTCGCTATTCTCATCATCGGCGCGCTTAGAGGGATGAAGGAGTATTTTGTATTAGCCCTTTCCGGTATACCGGTTAGCAAACCCAGTGTTCTTTTCCTAACAGGTCGAACGCAGAAGGCGGTCATCCTTGGATTCCTACGTTTACTCGGACAGCACGATTGTGGTCTGCGGTAGCCGCTCACTCTCTGGCGTGGGGGGTGGCTATCGCAGAACGATTTTTAAGATTTCTGTATAGTTTTTTTTACTGAGTGACACCCGAGGTGGTGTCGAAGCACTTGAGTGCCACCTAGCATTATTGTTGCGGTCTATGTTAAGATCCAACCTAACCTATGGGGGTAGGTGAATGTTTTCCAATGCAAACTGAAATTTATTTAAAAAAATTATCGAAGAATATTGCGAAGCTCCGGTAAATTTCGCATATATTATTTTTATAGAGGAATTTAATAATCTTCGGAGTATCGCGCGCACATAAATATATATTAGCCTCGCAGCATCTTTGGAGCCGCGTGCGACATTTTCGTGAGTCAAATTGAGCGTTAATAATATTTAAATCCCCGAGCATCCGTCCTCTGCTTTCTCCAACTTCGCCCCGCTGCCTCGTCATGGTCTTCCAATGTTCTCTCACAGCTTTATTACTCCGCTCTTCCTTTTCAACTCCGTCGCACCCTCGAACCCTCGGCGGTGAAAGTTTACGTCCCTAAATTCTAAAGATCTTCATCCCTCTGAAAGACGTCGAGTCACGCGTCAACGTATCGTTCCTCCACGCGCTCGAAGTTCTCGTCGGCGAGTATCTCCGTTCACCTGTCGATTAATCAACGCCATCTATTGTGGAGACTCGTCATCCGCCTTCCTTTCTCCGCGGCGTTCACGTCTTCGTGCTGCGCCCCTGAGTTCTTTGCGATGACATCCATTTTGGTGTTCGAAATCGCGACGCAAACACATCGTGTGAGCGTTGGCACATCGCGATATTCGGTCCTCAGGTAGGAAAAGTAAGTATTATAATATAGGGTGTTTCAAAATGACCTGACGTTTAAATTGATTAATCAAATGTATTATTTATTTGGAAAGTACGAATATTTTCATTTTTATAAAAGGTACAAACGTGGAGGTTATATGTGGAACACAATATCCGATAAATGGCCGCCTCGACCCTGTTTGCAAACGTTCTCTTTTCACAAAATTTTCAATAACATTTTGACATAATCGTGGACTAATTTTGTTAGTGTCTGTGGATCATTGGCATTCACTTCTCCTCTCAGAAAGCCCCAAAGAAAGAAGTCCAATGGCGTCGAATCGCACGATCTTGGTGGCCAATTCACATCGCCGCGGCGCAAGATAACGCGATCATGAAATTTTGCCTGCAATAACTATGCAGTAACCATGCAGCAAATAAGAATTTCTAAGCGTTGGCCGACCGTGTAATTCTCCATGACTAAACCTTAATGCTTCCTAATGCCAGTTGTCGAAGATTAGTACTCTATGTACTAATCTTCGCCACACAAAAAATGGCGCGCAATTTAAAATGTCAGGTAATTTTGAGACATCTTTTATGTACACATATATATGTTTGGCTTTTTAAATTTCGATTACGAATTCGAACGAGTGTGTTAAAAAAGTCTTTTGTACAGGGATCTTCAATTTTTTTTGGGTTACGAAAAATGTATAGTTCTGTAAATGAAAGCAATACTTTTTATTCTAATAAAGCTTTCGTTTCTTCTATTAATAAATATAATAAAAATACATTTTGTTTTGCATGGGCAGGGATAAGATGTGGTAATATGGGAAGCGACGGCAAAAAGGGTATGCAGACTCGGAATCTAGAAATTGCAAAGAGGCAAATGAAAATTTGACACATAATTACGAGTGTACAAAAGTTAAGTGAAAACTTGCCAATCAAGAGATAGTTAAGAAACTGGAATAATGGTTGGAAAAGAGCAGGGGGTAGAAATCGGCCGTAAAATAGAGGCGCAATCGGTAAAACAACTATGTAATTACGTGAGGCAATTCGAGAAACTGAAATATTAAAATAGATGCAGGGTAATAAGAAAAACCATGGAAACAATGAGAAAACCGACGTAAACACGTATGAAAAGGTGAAGCGAAGTGCACATCTATCCAAGTACCGCCACGAACCTCTGACTGCATGTGGGGTCGATCGGACCCCAGGGGTTGTTCCGATCGTTGTATTTCGATAAATATGCTTTTTTTTTGTGGAGACGTTTTGTGTAGTCAATGATCCTTATTTTATTACCCAAAAATTACTTTTTAAGAAAAATGATGTGCCCAAACATCCGTTCAAAGTGGGAGATGCGTCGAAAAATACGTATATACTTCCACGAAAAACATCATGGGGTCAAAACGACCCAGTGTGTAGTCGAAGGGTTAAAATGGGATACAAGGAATACATACTACTACTACATTTTGTTTCAATAAATAGATAAATAAAAAAGAATAGTCGTATTCACAATAATGATGATGATGGTAATAATAATAATAATAATGTTTCCTAGCGCAAACTAAGGAAGTGGGTTGCCAGGAGTAATAAGTCTTTTATACGAATAATAATGACAATTTTTAAATTAATAATAATTAACCATAATAATACCTATAATAATAATCTCGGCCCCGGTCGACGCAAACTCGTCGCGAAAGGAAAAGGAGAAACGGTTCAAATATCAACCCCTCCTGGCCGAGCTGCGTCGTCTGCACCGGGGTTTCAGGGTTATTTTCGTTGTCCTCATCATCGGCGCGCTTGAGGGTATGAAGGAGTATTTTGTATCAGGCCTTGCTGGCATACCGGTTTGCAAATTCAGTATCCGGTTGCTAGCAGGTCGGATGCAGAAGGCGGCCATCCTCGGACCCCTCTGTTTACTCAGGCAACATCATTGTGGACTTCGGTAGCCGCGCACCCTCTGGCTTGAGGAAGCGGCTATCGCAGAGCGATTTTAAGACTTCTCCATTGCGTTTTTTGACTGGGCGACACTCGAGGTGGTGTCGGAGTCTTCGAGTGCCACCCAGCATTATTGTTCTGGTCTAGATTAAGATCGAGTCTAATCCTTGGGAGTAAGTGAATGTTTCCCAGTGCAAACTGAAGAAGTGCTTTGCCCGGAGTAATAAAATCTATTATCGTAATAATGAATCAATAGTAACTTCACTTTACTGTTATAATAATAAATATATTCATAACAATAATAGTAATAGTAGTAGTAGTAGTATTTATTATTTTAGGTATACCCCTTCAGGGGGTTTACACATAGTAGACCCCCACCCTCTGAATACACGTTTCCCCTTACAACATTTTCTTATTTCACACTTATATTCTATTGTCGTTTTGCCTTTCATTTCGTTTCGCATTCGCTTCCTCGTTTACTCTATTCCCAATTAGTTTTTCGAAGTGTTATATGTACAGTCATAGTTCAGTTACAGGTTCCTTTTTTAGCACCGTCTGTAGCTTTCTATCGATTTGCTCTCCTTCTTTATCCCCTATACATTTTTCCAGATCTTCCACTATTTATTTTTTTTTCCTTGGCATTCTCGCATGTACGTATATGCAGTAAGTTTTCTACTTGCCATTTACAAACCCTGCATTTGTTGTCACTATATTGTTTATTTCCTTCCTCACGAATAGTAATAATATTTTTCAAGAAATTAATAGAAAAATGTAAGTTTTGATAAAACACTATTTTAAATAATAATACGAACACTAACAATCATGATAATGTTGAAATTAACGAGACGACGAATACTGACAATCATTCCGAAGACAGGCGAAGGTTCCTTCGCTCAACCGGCTGATGGCAAATACGCATGGAGCGAGACCGTCTATACGGAGACTATTGATGATGACGGCCCATTTTCGATCCTCTCCCATAACGCAGAGGTCTGGGCGGATGCGCTGGCCATTAAAAAATACATGAAGATGATGACGTATGCACAAAGACAGAGGGCACTAAGAATAGCGTGCGCCTACAGAACCGTCTCGGCAGACGTGGTCCTGGTGGTGGCGGGCGTGATTCCTGTATCACGCCCGCTGTTCGTTTCTGTTCGTTTTCCTCGCCACAGAAGGAAAACGAATCTGCGAACGCGACGAAAGGACCGAAATGGCTGACGCGACAAAGAGAGAAGACCCTGACGGACTGGCACGCACGCTGGACAACCGAGACAACCGGACGGTGGACAAGACAATTGATAACGGACGTAAGACCGTGGATGGAACGGGGATTTGAGGAGGTAAAATTTTACCTGACCCAGTTCCTCAGGGGACACGGATATTTTCGAAATTATCTGCACAACATGAAACAATAATGGCTGTAAGTACTGCGGACGAGGCGATGCGGAACACACATTCTTTGCGTGCGACAGATGGACGACACGGAGACAACTGGAATGCAGGACTGGACACATCACGCCCGAAAACATAATGGGGCTGATGTTACGGAACGAAGACCAATGGGCAGACATGGCCACTTTTGTCGAGGCAGTGCTGAGACGTAAGGAATATGATGGATGTCTGGAGTATGAATAAGGGGACATGACATGTAAACAGGAGACGTAGTGACTGGCAAACTAAACGAGACGCACGATGGACAGCACCCGCGTGGGCGAGGTTATACTAACGTGTTGTCACCCCGCGGGGTGGACAGGGAAGGGGATGTTTTAGTCGGTATATTACCATTCCGACGGCACCGTCATTTGTGAGCGTCCGATACACACGAGAGCCCACAGGGCTCTCTTACGGTGCGTGATTTGCATTTTTACTCCCTCCTTAGATTTTTTTTTGGTATTAACAATCATATTATAAAAACAATTTCTGTTTCTTTACTTTTTCATATTTTTCGCAACATTTGAAAGAAACGAACAAAAGATTTACGCGACCCGTGCAATTTATAAATCGTTGCGGTGTTGAATGCAGCGCCAGGCTTATCGGGCGAAGCGAAGGTTCGATTTTCAAAATGTATTTCTCTCTCTCTCTCTCTCTCTCTCTCTTCCACCATCAACAGACCCAGGGAAGGTATGGTCCTTCGAGAACGGCCCCAATTTTTTTCTATCCAGCATTTCCGCACTGAATGCATGAGACACTTGTTTCATATTTCCGCAGCCTACCAATGGAACGCCCTCCCAAAGTCCTACTAACACCTGAGTCGGGCCTTCTATCGCGACATGTTAAGCATCTCGTCCAACTTAAGTAGCAGTTAACACTACTTCTGGCTATCATCGGCCCCAACCATATGTCATGCATGCCAGCTGCCTGATTAAACTGAATAAACATAGCCATGCTACATAAATCGTTACTATCGGTATCTGCCCCTTGTTTCTGCGCCTTATATACCTTGAGGAACAGCAATCCTTAATCTTTAATTTTCACTGTATTCGTTCTAGTTTATATACAATCACTGTTCATTTGCAATTGTATCGAGCCTCTTTTCTATATTTCCGTACTCCTTAAATGAGCAATGTGATGTATCAAGGCGGTCTGCCAGAGGACACTTTTGTCCTAGAGCAGTAATAAATCTATCTGTCTCTCTCCGACCCTCGAGTGGTTGAGTGAGTGCTCTTTGAAGAGGCGGTACGTGCGGGCAGGCGGAGGGGTTGGAGTACTAGAAGGAGGAGGTTAAGTTCCCACATTACTTAATTAATCGTCGCGCTAATTGAATTGCGTTGTTTAGTCAACCGCAATTTTGCGGATGCGCGCCGCAACTCGAACTCATCGCGTCCTTTAACCTCCTTATATACGTGTTCATATATATATATATATGTGTGTCCTTACGATTCTACAGGGTTGAGGGTCTCGAAACCGCTCTCGAGAAACACGACGACGTTACCCGCCCAAAATTTCCTCGTTCCCATAGAATCTTACATACATACTCTCATAGTTGAATAAAAAGCAAAATCGGAAACTAAAAACAATTTCGTAAAACTATCAAATATATTGTTTTCATTCGATTGAAAGGGTAAATATATATAGAATTAATTTCCTGTTTTTGTCTCCCACTGTCTGTTGTACATGCGTAAGTTTCCCAGCGTTCCTCCCCCCCCCCTTCCCCTTGACACAAGTCCGTACTTATTTCCCTTGAGATACTCAAAGCCCTCTCTCGACTTTTGATACTCCCCCGTCGACGCGTTCGCCGAGCTGTAAATATATATTTTGAGGTTAGATCAAAGCGCGGACGACTCGTGCATTTGCGACGCGCGCGACCGCATACGTATACCGATGCCCCTTCAAACGTACACTAGTTTCGTTATCTCATTTTTTTTCTCCTCAGCGTATACTTTCCCTCTTCAATAAATTTAAATAGATGCCCAAGACTCCCGCAAGATAAGAGGAGTTGCTTTATAGCGGTTCATATATATTTCAGCGCACGAGTTGCCTTAGAAAGAGAGACAGAGAGAGAGCACGGAAGTGTCTTGTGCGGGTGTCTACTTCTCTCTTCCTCTCCGTCGGAGATGTGATTTTGCTCGACTTCGTGAAGAATTTTTATATAGTCCATATGCATGGTACATATATACACACATACCCCCCCCCCCCCCATATATATACATATACACAGGGTGTCCCGTATGCATGGATAATCCTGCATCTGTCGGTAGGTCAGGTCATGTCCTACTATATGCTGAAATTTCGGTTTAGTGAAAGTCCTACGGTTTTCGAGATAAAAATCATCTGCTTTTGGTTTTTTGCACGCCATTTCTACAAATGACAACTTTTTGTGACCCGGTTTAAAAAAAATACTCTTGGTTATTTGTTTTATCTAACGAAAGTCTTCTTTTTAAACATAAATGTTAAGGAAACTTTATGAAAAAAGATCTTAGGCAAAATTTTTATACATACCCATTCGAACGTCTTACTTTGATAGCTTGCGGTGTGAAAAAATGTTCCACGCATATCGTGCCAATTACTTTAAAAAGTTGCTTAGTTATTGCCGATTCATATCATCTGTAGAAGTGGCATGCGGAAAACCAAAAGCAGATGATTTTTTTTAAATAACATAAAGTCCAAAATCTCGAAAACCGTGGGACTTTTACTTAATTGAAATTCCAGCATATAATAGAACATGATTTGACTTATCGATAGTTGCAAAATTATCCATTCATAACAGGACACCCTGTACACACACACACACACACACACATAAGTATATGTACGCTTGCGAGAAAATATGTACATAAATATAGTCCGGTATGTGTGTGTGTCCATTCACACACCTTATCCATACATCCGATCGGAATCCTTCAATCCTTTGATCCTGTTCTGATCTTCTTTACACCTAAAGAATGCACGTGGGATTCAACAGTTCCCGCGCGCTAACTCTTCGCTGCTCGTCATTCTGGTCCCAACGTAATTTATATATGTGAATGTATGCATGGCTGTATCATTGACTGAAAATAAAAAAGCGTATCAAGGATGTATATACAGCACCGGCCAAAAGTGTTCGATTACTTTGGATAATTGCAAAATTATATTAAAATAATATCATTAATTTAATAGATTTATATAGTATCTTTGTAAAATAAGGAATAACATGAATTATATTATCTTAGTATAATTTCGCAATTGTCCAAAGTGATCGAAAACTTTTGACCGGTACTGTGTGTACAGAATTTAATAATTAGCATAATTATTAGAGAATTTGCATCAGGATCACCGTATTATCAGAATTTCCTTTGTTGATAGGCCAATGGAAATTCTGATAATACGGTGATCCTGATGCTAGTTCTCCAATAATCGTGCTAATTATTAAACTCTCAAAAAAGTTAGTTTTTTTTCAGAGTTACTCTGATAAGGAGAACATTTCCTAGAGTTTCTTAGAGGTACTATGATAAGGATCCTTATTATAGTAATTTTCTAGAAGCTACTAGAATTTTCTGGAGTTGAAAATCTAGAATAAAAGTTTCCTAAAATTACCTAGATTTACCATAATAAGGATCATAGTAACTTTTGAATGAAACTAGCATTTTAGAGAACTTAACATCTGTGTAATTAAAAATGCCCTAGAATTTCCTAGAGTTGCTAGAGTTACTATGGTAAGGATCCTTATCATAGTAATTTTGTAGAATTCCCAAGAATTTCCCGGAGTTGGGAATCTAGAATAGAATATTCATAGAATTACTTAGACACTATGGTCAGGGTCTTTATCATGCTAACTTTTGAACAATACTCAAACTTTCTAGAATCTAACAGCTGTGTGATAAAAAATTTCATAAAATTTCCTAGAGCTACTAGAGTTACTCTGACATAGATACTTATCATAGTAATTTCCTAGAATTTCTCAGAATGTTCTAGAATTTCCTGGAGTTGCAGATGTAAAATAAAAGTTTCCTAGAATTACTTATTTCCTAGAAACCTTACCATAGTAACTTTTCAACGAAACTAGAATTTTCAAGAATTCAATAACATTGGTTTTAGAATTCTCAAAAATTCTAGTTTTGTTCAAAAGTTACTAAGGTAAGGATTCCCATAATGGTAACTTTAGGGATCCTAGTCCTGGTGAGTTAGAAATGCAGAATGAAAGATTCCTAGAACTTACTAGAGTTACTATGATAGGGGTTCTTATCATAGGAACTTTTGAACGAGATTAGAACTTTTGACAATTTAACATCGGACATTTTGTATCCACCAAATGTTATTAAATTTCCAAGAATTCTAGTTTCGTTCAAAAGTTACTATGATGAGGAACCTCATCGTAGTAACTTTTGAACAAAACTAAAACGTTTGAGAATTTAAATGTGATTAAAAATTTCCGATGTAATTAAATTCTCGGAAATTCTCGCTTGCGCAATTTAAATGTAACCAAAAACTTCAGATTCAATTAAATTCTCAGAAATGGTAGTTCCAAGCATCGAACATCTAAAAAATTTCATCAAA
The DNA here is from genome assembly GCA_963210295.1 of Ophion ellenae. Lineage (NCBI taxonomy): Eukaryota > Metazoa > Arthropoda > Insecta > Hymenoptera > Ichneumonidae > Ophion > Ophion ellenae. The sequence continues at coordinate 48,692,839 of OY723388.1, read as the reverse complement.
CATCGATGTATATGTGAACGCGAGTGCTCCAGCGAATTGTCGAAATTTAAATAGTTTTGCGGCTCAGCAGCCATATATCAATTACAATATAATATTTAACTGCAATAAAGTTGTCCGAAGTTTTCGCATTGCCGACACACACCCTTCTCTTCTTCGTCCCGCGTCGTTGAATATTCATAAGCCACACACACACGCACAGGCTACGAAGAAGGCGAATCGATGTGTATACGAATATATGTACGTACATTATTAGGCATCGTCGTCAGTGAGAATGATACATTCACAGACACACGGTGAGGTGTGTGTGTGTGTGTGTAGTGTTCGCGCTATGATGCAAAAGAGCCAACGGTGGTGAACGCGTGCATGTTTTGCGCACTGGTAGTGGCAAAAGCTTGTTACGTTGTCAAGTGTACGACGATATTAATGATCCCTTTATGAGGATATTGCCAAGTATATACGGGTGTTCGTGATATTTCATTACGTGATGAAACCAAAGCCGAAAAGGCGTACCCGGGGAGGCGATCGCGAGACCAAGAATATGCGGGGTGTCCCGTTTGAAGTTTCACCAGCAGCGATCGCACCGTGCGATCACGTGACCGCAGAGGTTTCCCGTGCCCGCCACCGGCTGGCGCTACGTTCCGCGACCTGCCTCGTTCCTTAGGATTTTGCACTACTGAAGGGTGTTTCAAAATGACCTGACATTTAAATTTACTAATAAAACGTATTATTTATTTGAAACATACGAATTTTGTAATTTTAATATAAAGTACAAACATTGAGGTTATGTGTGGAACACAATAGCTGATAAATGGCCGCCTCGTGGCTGTTTGCAACGTTCACTATTTTAACGAAATTTTCAATAACATTTTGGCATAATTGCGGACTAATTTCGTTAGTGGTCCGTCCATTTGCTTTTTTGAGCTCCGGAATTGTCTGAATCATTGGCGTACGCTTTTCCTTTCAGAAAACCACAAAGAAAGAAGTCCAATGGCTTTAAATCACACGATCTTGGTGGCCAATTCACATCGCCGCGGCGCGCGATAACACGACCATGAAACTTCGTCTGCCATATATATGGAATAACAATGTAGCAAATAAGAATTTCTATGTGTTGCTCGATCGTGTAATTCTCCATGATCAAACCTCAATACTTCCTGATGCCAGTTGTCAAAGATTAGTACTCTATGTTCGCCACTAAAGAAAATGGCGCGCACTTTAAAACGTCAGGTCATTTTGAGACACCCTTTACTAGTTACCTGCTAACTTCAAGCATTAAATGACAATCTATTTAATATAACCTTATTATTAGTAAATAATATAAAACGCAATAACCGGGAATAACGGATAGACTAAGGCTCACTATAATACATTAGTTGAATTTCGCGCGCTTCAAGCGGCTGACCGCCACATGAATCAAGGGAAAACCGAACACTTGTGATTACCGCTACACTACAGACTAACAAGTGACTAGCAAAGTAAAGGAAGAGAAATGAACTTACCTTTTTCCCAACCACCGAAATACTTGTTAAAATCACTGTGAGCTGTACTCCATTGTTTTGTTATGAGTTTGTACCAGGCTTAATAGGTCCAACCTTAATTTAATATTTTTAATTTTTAATCGAAAATAATGTCTTTTTTTAATATTTAATTTTTTAAAAATAAAAAAAACCTTCCTTCGGTCCCATAAGGGCAGTAGCTGCGTTCAGGTTGGGCGCTCATACGCTTTCAGCATTTGTGAGGATCGCTCATGTCGTTCGACTTGGCGCTGTGCTCGCTTACAGAAGCTTTTATGACGTAACGTGTAACGCCATTACCGTTGCAATATTGTGCTCACAAATGCTTCTCTCTGCGAAGTAGGGCAGCAAAACCGTGAGCGTTAAAAGCCCGCTTGTTTTCGACACAAACGCCACGTGAGCACAACGATCACGATGGTTTCCCAGTTAACAGTTTCCAAATAGTTGTCCAACAGTTGTCTAAATGGGTACCAAATGTCCGCTTGGAAGATACCTATAAGTATTGGACCCATGACAGTTATCTTTTTTGATGGTCGACTAGAAGGTAACCTCCGGGCGGCCATTTGGTATACTTTTAGCCGACTTTTGGACAACTTTTCAAAAATTGCTATTCGGGTTACCAGTTCTTTGTGAGAATTTATCAAAACTGGCGGCAACAGCTTCGCGCAAACTGTTTTCAGTTAACACGGGGGACCCTATTTCTTATAAAATAACCCCTTCAACATCCTTCTGGATTTCTTTTAAGGGAGATATCCAAAAATAGGAAAAACGTTCCCACTTCATTTCTTCGTCACTATTTTTTTTCCATTAGACCCTAATTTTCATCACTATCAGTTTCATTGTTACTTGTGTTAAAAAACTCGTCAATAATTTGAAAACCAACAAATGCTTGTACTGCGTCCGCCATCTTGATGCTTATAATGCCAACCCGAATGATTTGAGTTGCGGAAAGCGTAAGTTCATCGAAGGGCGCACAGTTCGACCCGAATGTGGCACAGCACCGCTAATAAGCGTGAGCACTGTACGCGTATAAGCGCCCAAGTCGAACGCATCCATTGTATATAACTCAGTGTGTACTGGAAAATTCGTCATTTTTGTAGGACAGGATTTACATTACTCTGTTTTACTGTAAAATGAAATATGGCACCCTGTTTTGTATGCGGTTTATAGTGTCGCGGGAAAAAAGTTCATGTCTGAGTGGATATGTTCATATATGTTTCAGATATTGTCATATATGCATCAGATATATTTATATCTGACATTTTACAGTATGATATATGATTAGGTCTGATCATATTCCACATCACATATGCATATAGAAGATGATATCTGATCAAATACAGTATCTGGCCTGACCATATATGAACTCATATCTGCTTATATCTGGCTAAGTACCAAGGCGAGTTGCTACCGTAAATTCGTATCTGAACATACATGATGTGATATCTGAACGTATCTGTTCGTATCCGATCATATCCGATCAAATACGGTACCAGACTTCGCCATATAGAGCTCATATATGTTTTTATCTGGTCAGGTACCAAGGCGAGTTGGCAGCGTGAAACGATATCTGAACATATATGTTCAGATATGGTTTCATATCATGTGGTATATGAGCAGGCACATTCATGTAAAATTTTATCCCATCAGATACGATACCAAACCTGGAAAATATACGAAGTCTTATACACTCATACCTTATCGTATATGCAATTCAGTTGTTTACACATGAAAACATCTGAATATATGAAACGATATATGAGGATATGAGACGATATCCGATCAGATATGCCACCACGGGGTTATTAACACGTCAAGTGATGACGTGTTAATGATAACGGGTTATTAACACGTCAAGTGATGACGTGTTAATAACCCCGCTCTATATATGTAAACATTTTAATATCTTCATGACTGCACTGACAAGATTTGATCTGTCTCGACAGGGTAAGATTTGCTCTGATATAGTCGGAGTCATACCTGGTCTGATAGTTCAGATAAACTATGATTCTATCATATGGGCAGGTCTATTGTTCATAGATGTCCAGGTCCACTGGGATCCACGATATTTTATTCTTATACGGACAGACAGATCTGGTCCAATAAGATTAGATTTGCCTGACATCATAAGATCTGGCCTGGGGATTGGATTTGGTCAGACCTGCTGCGATATGGCCGGGTCTGCTCTCAAAATTATCAAAATGGCTCTGATAAGATCATACATGCTCAGATATAAGCATACATGATCTGTCATGACACTACATGAACAGATATGGCCATTTTTCTTGTCTGATCATATCTGATTCTACAGATATGATTCAGATATATTCAGATATGAACTTTTTTTCCCGGGGGGATTTTCGCTGTTTCTTTTTTTCCGTGCATCGCGAAAAAAATAGGATTTCGAGGTTTGAATAAAAGAAAACAGACGGAAGGGTTCGTCCGTTTTGACGTTGGAACAGACGCGAAGCACCACCGTATTCGATAGCATTTTGCCGTCCTGTACACGTATTTTATCCATACGGATTTCTGTCATCAACACGCCTCTTTTATTCCCGCCATCGGCAGCGTCTAATTGAACTTTTAACTCCCTCGCTCATCGTCAGGCTGCGATCGAGGAGGGGGATTTTATCGTTTTTATCTCTCGAATCGAATCGTCCCATTCTTGCGGTGAACGTTAGATGGGAACAGTAACCGGATGTCTCGATCAGGCCAAAAAGTCTAATAGAGATAGACAGAGATAGACAGAGGAGAGAGAGAGAGAGAGAGAGAGAGAGAGAGAGAGAGAGAGAGGGAGAGAGAGAAATCTCGTAACAAAATACGCGATTGCATCAGTAATTTCGCGTGTCTCTCCAAATATGTCTCTCCTCTTGCAGGAGCCCGACTGACAAAGGGCAATGCTAGAGGAGGGGAGTAAATTAGCCATCGTGGGGTCAAGCTTGGATGCGCGGAAGAAAAAAAAGCCGTTCCAAAAAGTAGAATAAGCCGAGGAACAAGGGCGGGAAGAAAAAAAGTTTCGCGGAGTCCCGCGAGGGCTCCTGTCGGATCTTAGTCCGGGCAATTGAGTGCTCGCGAACTTATAAAGAAGATCTGAAGTGAATGAGACTTTCCCGCAACCTTTCTTGGACATTCCGTATAATTACGTGCTCTGGCACACACACACACACACACACACACACACACACACACACACACACACACACACACACACACACACATATATATATATATATATAAATCGAAAAAGACGAATACGAAAAACGATCTATATGTACGTACTATAAGTTGATAATTCTTTTTTACCCCGAAGCGCGCGGCCGTGCATCCGGTTTATATGAGCCGTTCTTTCTCGACTTACCAGCTCTGTTTTTCTGGTGACTGGTTTTTTCTAAATCCGATGCAGTTTTAGGATACGCGCAGTTGTCTCGAAGCAACCAATATTCACTTTTGACGAATATTCCGATCTACTTTTCGTAATTCAATATATATTTATATATATAGAACACACACACACACACACACACACACACACACACACACACACACACACACACACACACACACACACACACACACACACACACTCACACACACACACACACACACACACACACACACACACACACACACACACACACACACACACACACACACACACACACGCACGCGCGCGCGCGCGCGCAGGGTGACAGTTATAAAGTGGCCATGTCTCTTTGAGGGTCTACTGTACAGCTTTTGCGACCGAGAAAAATGAATAACAAATATTTTTTCAAGCCTCTTTCGAAAAAAAATTGAGCGTATTTTTGTGATGAGTAGTATTTGCCCGAAAACATTGAGCATTCTGGAAAAAATCGAAACTCCATTTTAAGTTCAGCAGAATAAAGATAATTACATTTTCAATTCGAAACACTTCCGAAATCTCTTTTTGTGTATCCTGAATGGAGAATAGTACATTGTGTACCAAGGAGATAAAGTGGAATTTTTACGTAAAAGCCCCTGTCTCCACGGTGTACACGAGTATTTATGTAACGAAACCATGTTTTCCAAGCTTTTGTATTGTTAAATACATATGGGTGCAAGTACGTGCAGAAGTGTATTGCACACGGAAGCTTTATCGCGCCCGCCGTGGGTGGGGGTCGGAGCTCTCCCGTAGACACCGAACGTAATTTTGAAATGTATCACCATCTTTAAAAAAAATTAATTCTTTATGTCGCGGCGATATCAACGATGCTTTGTCGCGGTGTAACGTGAAAGTGAGGTTATGTTTCTTTCCGTAAATAACGCCTCAGTGTACGTAATTCTTCGACCTAACGACCGATGACAGCATCTAACGACTGACAGCTGTTCCACAACGGCGTTCAATAACCGTAAGCGTGAGAAATGCGGCCTAGGCCCTAAAGGCTTAGGCCCTAAAAGACCTCTTTTAGGTTCCATTTACACGCACGAAAAAGCGAGGAAAACATGGTAGGGGTATTAAAAAAAATTATCAAACATGCATTTGAATGTGGACAAATGGAATGTAATACCATTGGAAAACATATTTTGAGAAATGTCTCGTATTTGGAACTGTATTATATTCACTCTACTATACTGAAAATGAAAGTTTGATTTTTTTTCAGAATGCTCTACTTTTTCTGGCAGATACTACTCATCCCAAAAGTACGCTATATTTTTGTTTAAGAGGACTTGGAAATCCATTAAAAAATCGTATTTTCCTGGGCCCCAAAATCTCTGCACAAGCTTTCGAAAAAATACATGGCTTTTTTATAATGTTCACTCACCCTGTATTATATATATATATATATATATATATATATATATATATATATATATATATATATATATATATACGTGCCCATGTCGCAAGAGCAAATGTCGACCTCGAAACGTAAACAAGGCGCGCGAGCGATGGCCTTGGGGGGGGGGGGGCTTAATTTTTACAAGCGAATTTAAACAAGCTTAGAACAAAATTAACATTTATACGAGTTATGATGATCATTATTATTCGATGGAGAAGAGAAAGGAAAGCGAGACAGGAGGAAAGTCGAAAGAAACAGAAAGAGTGGAGTCACTCGCTTATTGGAGCACTCGCGAGTTCCTGAGAATTGACGAGTACACAGCTGACACGAATACTGACTTGAGGGGAACGAAAGTGTCGGAGAAGAAAAGAAAAGGAGCAGGAAATTGAAAGGAGTCAGAAGAATATTGAAAAACGAGATGGAAAGGCGATAATAGAATAATTAATCCAGAAACCGATAAAAGGATCTTTAAACCCGATGAAAATAAACGTATTCTTAAGTCGAACACAGCTGACACTGCGAAAATAAAACGCTAACACACATACACACACCCACATAGCAATTCAATAGTGAATAAGAGCGCCAGGATCGCTGACAGACAGCGATCACTTAATCAGCAATCAATAGTCAGGGAGGGGGAAGCGACGATCGATAGGTGACCGATAGAGCACAACAATACTACTTTATCGAGCAAAGAGGGCGACATCGTCAAACCGCCGAGATAATGATCGATCACAGTATTTACCATGCGAGGTTAAAGGTAATCCCATCGCTTACACTCGTCATACCACTGATCATACTTGAGACTTGTACAATTCATATTTTTAACATATGCAAAAAAAATTATTTGTAATAATTAAAATTATCCATGTGTGAACTACTGAATAAATGTCCACATTGAATTCGAAAAATGACAAAATAGTTATTCCAACGATTCACGCAGTATTTCTATGCTTGATATTTGGCAACAATGGTTCTATCTCCGTTTCTTTGTACTCAACCAGGCGAGTTTAACCTCCATGCTTTTCAACGTCGATCTGTCAAAACAATGTCAAGTGCGGAAAAAATGAAGAATTGTATTCGGGCCATGGCTGGAAAAAAAGCGTGGAAATGTGTCGGTGAAATCTGTCGGTTAAAAATGAAATATGTGTGGGAATTCGAATGAGTGAGATGAGGTTAGGTCTACAGTCAGCTGTTGCCTGGCTGACACGTCTCCTTATCGTAGCAAGTGGCAATAAATTCAACACCGGCAGTTCAAATTAAACTTGATATTACATAAAAATTAGGTTAATCAGCGTAATTTTTTCTAAGACCATTGGATACTTAACAAGCGTTAAGTATGTAAATCTGATTATTTTCAAGAATCTGATGGATTCCCACTATTATATTCACTTTTGCAGCGACCGGAAATTGGGTTTTTGCATTTCGTCTCGGAATTCCTTCACAAAAATACGCAATTTTAATGTTTTTTTCTCTGTAATTAGGTCGATAACCGACCCTGAAATGTTACAGGGACGATTATTAATATATTTAGTGAAAATAATAATAAAAATGCAAATCCTATGAATTGAAGCCTGGCAATAGGATTACCTTACGAGAATTGCGACGCACTTTAAAATACACAGAACACAAACACACACACACATGAATTAATCATCATTAGTAATAAAATCATGTATTAATCCGTTCGAACAACAAAATATCAGGTACATTAATATACATGCTTCGAGACATCGAAGCACGCGTTGATATATTTTTCACAATAATATATCAGCACATACACGGACGTATTAGCCTATTATTAGTATATATCGATATACCCGCACCCACACATATGTAATTAAATAGATCGTAATCCGAGTGACCTACAATGAAATGAAAAATTAATCAAAAAAGTGTTACTAAATATAATTTTTTTAGCATTGGGAATGCTTTTAAAAAACTGTGTATGTTTGTCGAGGTAGGCTGGGTATAGAGGTTCGGTTAGTTGGATGTGACTAGCGCTACCCCCACTCCGCTGCCAGTGTGTTGCAGTAGAGTGGGGGGACAACTGCGACATGCCGCATGCCTGTGATCGGTTGAAAAATGTCCTCTTCCCACCCAATTCTAATCTTGTTATAGATTTAGAAATTATTTTACCTCAATGCATCAATATTTTTTGAAAAAACAATAAAACCCAACTCATTTTCAATGCCATGAAATAGTAGCACTTTGCGTAATATCTGTAGATTTTTGAAAATACTTCTGCGAATGAAAATAAAAGGACAATCACGTCGTTTCCGTTTCCTAGTGTGTGGTGTGTATATAAAGGGTGCCTCAAAATAACCTGACATTTTAAATTGCGCGCCATTTGTTTTGTGGCGAACATAGAGTACTAATCTTTGACAACTGGCGTCAGGGAGTATTGAGGTTTAGTCATGGAGAATTACACGATCTAGCAACGCATAGAAATTGTGAAAATTCACTACAAAAATGGCGTCACGTGCCACACTGTGGGCGAAACAATTGCAGTTATTGCAGACGAAGTTTCATGGTCGTGTTATCTCGCGCCTCGGCTATGTGAATTGGCCACCAAGATCGTGCGATTTGACGCCATATTGGTCGTCTTTCTTTGACGTTTTCTGAAAGGAAAAGTGTATGCGAATCCACAGGTCATTCCGGAGCTCAAGGAAGCAATTCGACGCACCATTAATGAAATTAGTCCGCAATTATGCCAAAATGTTATTGAAAATGTTGTCAAAAGAGTGAACGTTTGCAAACAGAGATGAGGCGGCCATTTATCGGATATTGTGTTTCACACATAACCTCCATGTTTGTACCTTATATGAAAATAAAAATATTCATACTTTTCAAATAAGTAATACGTTTTATTACTATTCTATTATGACTATTTTATTACTTTATTGCTATTACACTATTACTATTTTATTACTAATAATAATATTCGTACTTTTCGTATAAATAAAGCGTATTATTTATTTGACAAGGACGAATATTTTTATGTTAATATAATATACTTTATATCTATATACATATAAAACATGTGAAGGGGAAGTATAAGACGGGGAAGAAAAAAGGCGGAAAAAAAGAAGGAAAGGCGCGACAAAGAGAGAGTGAGAGAGAGTGACGGAGGTGGACGGAGCGTCGCGGACGAGATACTCCTAGGGGGAATTTGCGCAGACATCGGGTTTTAATGAGGTGAGACGTCGTTGCGAGAACAAAGTACTACTATTCGAAAAGAGAGGATTTAAAGTTTAGTTCGGATTTCGCGTGTGTTTGTGCGCGTGCATATATATATATATATATATATATATATATATATATGTGTGTGTGTATGTATACGCTCGATTTACTCGCGACCCTTCGATGGAAAAGGCGGCGGGAGAGTGAGGCGTAAATAATATGCTAATCCCGATGATGTCCCTCGCGCTCAAAATCTTTCCCTACTTTTTTCCTTTCTCCTACCCTCTCTCTCTGTCGCTCTCTTCCGAGTAGTACTTCCGTCTTATCGCGATCTCAGTGTCCGCGGACGTTCGCAAAAGTCGTCTTGAAACTCAAGCCTTCGCGACTAATGCATGTTATTTTGAAGATCGCAGAGAAATAAAACCTTGTCCAAGGAAGGATTGGCGTGAGCATGGACGGAGGGGGGGGGGGGGTGGACTGCGAGGAAGAAAGAACGGCCGCCAGACGGCGGGCGGCGGGGAGGGGAGGCGGAAGATTATACCGCTCGAGATCTACTTAATCCTTGATGAAAAGATTAAACGTAAAATATATGGGATGAGAATTTAAGTGTCGTCGAACTCATTCACGACTGTGATAAACATTTTTGCTGCAGTAGGCGAATAATTCCTCCGAGATTAATTACACCCCAAATCTCGCTCTTCGCGCGTTTCTGCTCGAAGATTAAATAATGCCGTTTTGGGCCTTTGGTCGTTCGGCGGAAACTTTGACGAGGGAAGGTTCCAAGGGAAAATTTCGTTTTTTTTACGGTGATTTGATGTTGAGGTTTTTTTTTAAATACGTGGAATACGAATGATACGATTTTTTTCGGCAGAAAACATTTTCACGTTTTTTTTACGCTGAACAGTTTAAAAATGTTTTTCATGACATAAAATCTAAACTTTTTAGGCTGAAATTTTTTTCTTTTCGGAATGGTTGGCTATTTATTTATTATTCTTATAATAAGGCAAAATAATTTTATGTATGTGCATTATTTTTTCTTGTTCTCGGTTCGAAATTATTTTTTCTCTGTCTTGGATGCGCAACAATTATTACGAAGGTAAAAAGAGAAAGTTCTCACATGAAAATTAGTATTATAATGGTGGTGGAATAATAGATATTTTTTTTGCCAATGTAATATATATCACTATGGCAACGTAATATATATGAGGTATTCCACGTGAATCCGGTGAACTTTTTTCCTGACACCCACCAATTCGCTTTATTTAAAAAAATCTGATTCCATTAACTCTAAAAGACACTCTGAACTTTTTTTACATTTTTCGAAACAACCCATAGTCATAAAGAAAAAATCCCAAAAATTCATGAATTTTTTGACCGTTTTTGAATAACAAAATGGTTATTCAAAAATGGTCAAAAATATTCATTGTGGGTATCAAAATATTTAAGTATTCGCCCGAAGTAAGCGGTTCTTGAATTTTTGGAATTTTTTTCAACGTTAGTTGCTCAGAAAGCACAGAAAAAATCATACCTCCACTGCGGTGATAGCTTGAAAAATTTTACATATAATCACGCATTTGTGGGAATTTTTTCAGATTTTTAAATCATTTTCAGATTTCTAAATCATTAAAATTCAGTTTTTTTCGGAGAAATTTTTTTTTTTTGACCAAGGGTTGTGTCGAAAAATGTAAAAAAAATTCAGGGTGTCAAAAAAAATTAATCCTATTGGCGGGGGTCAGGGAAAAAGTCCACCGGATTCAGGTGGAATACCTTATATATATATGTGTGTATATATATGTGTATATATATATATATATGTGTATATATATATATATATATATATATATATATATATATATATATATATATATATATATTGCATGTATAGGATTTGTCTCCCGGATTAATTTTCAGGTAAAAAAATACTATAGCCCTGCAATCCGTTTTTTTTACAAATGAATATAAAAATAAAAAGTTCATTAGATTCGCACCGTTGGAGATCAGTTTCCACGAAAAATATTTCACAACTTCCGCGGGTGGGTGTCGGAAATTCAATCGATCAATATTCAGAACGACCGAAATTTTGAATTCATTGATGATCAACGTTCCAATATAGATAGATCAATCTTATCATAGTCTGTAAAATCGTTAATAAAAATTGTGTATTCAAATATCTCGAAATTGATTTATAGCGAAAATAAATATAAGATTTAACAAATAATGAGAGATATAATATCGACTTTCCAGTATACATACACTGAACGATTCGAGACGACAAATCGTCGAATTATAAATATTATGATGGTTTACAATTTCGAATTCATTAAAGCGAAGGGCCAAAAAGTCGATCAGTTAAAATAGCGATAGGCCGAAAAGGCGAACGGTCCAGGTAGCGAAAACTTATGATCGAGCAATACGTTACTTGCGCTTCAGAATGAAGCTGGCAGATGGCGCTGGTGGTCAGTCAGGTAAGGCAAAAACTAAGTAACTTTTCAGGAATTGTCATAACTAATTGAAATAACTAAGCAACTTGACAGGAATCGACAATAACTAAGCAACGTTTTTAAGCCATCGGCACGTTATGCGTAGTACATTTTTTTTACACTGCAGGCAGCAAAGTCAGACGTTCGTATTGGTTTGTATGACAATTCTGTATAAGATCTTTTTTCATAAAGTTTCCTAAGCATTAAAAGTTAAAAGAAGAGTTTTGTAGATGAAACAAACAACCAAGAGTATTTTTTCGTAACCGTGTAAAAAAAGTTATCATTTGTAGAAATGTCATGCGAAAAACCAAAAGCAGTTGATATTTATCTCGAGAACCGTGGGACTTTTACTATTGGGAGTACAAATAAGTCTCCGCCGTTTGACAAAAGATGGCTCCACCAGGAGGTTATGGTCGAAATTGTCAGATGTAAAACGTCATATCGCAAGGTTGGACATCTGGCAAGACCATAACCTTGAAATATAAGCGATTTTGTATCAGCATCACACAATTTTTTTCGTGCGAAGATGTCGAGTTTTGAGCCCAATAAACGTCATTTGCGGGTACTTTATAACTCTTCTTCACTTCTTGAATTTGAAGAAATCTGCAGCTGAGGCGCATTGATTGCTTAGTAGAAGCATATGATGAGGCTGCTTCAAGGTAGTGCTATCGCTTCACACTAGTCATACCACTGATCATACTTGAGACTTGTACAATTTATATTTTTAACATATGCAAAAAAAAATTTGCAATAATCGAATTTTCTATGTGTAAACTGTTTAATGAACGTTCACACTTAATTAGAAAAATGAGAAAATAGTTATTGCAACGATTCGTGCAGTATTTCTAGGTTTGATATTTGGCAATATTGGTTCTATCTCCTTCTCTTTTTACTCAACCAGGCGAGTTTAACCTCCATGTTCTTCAGCGTCGATCTGGCAAAACAATGTCAGGTCCGGGAAATATAAAGCATTGTATTCGGGCCACGACTGGTAAAAAGCGTGGAAAATTTGTGTCGGCGAAATATGTCGGTTAAAAATGAAATATGTGTGGAAATTCGAATGAGTGAGATGAGGTTAGGACTACAGTCAGCTGTCGCCTTGCCGTCACGTCTCTTTATCATAGCAACTGGCAATAAATCCAATAACGGAAGTTCAAATTAAACTTGATATTACATAAAAATTAGGTTAATGAGCGTAATTTTTTCTGAAAGCACTGGATTACTACAAGTGCTAAGTATGTAGATCTGATTATTTTTAAGGATCTGACGGATTCCCACTATTATATACACTTTTGTAGCGACCGGAAATTGGGTTTTTGTATGTCGTCTCGGAATTCCTTCACAAAAATACGCAATTTCTTTTCTGTTTACTTAGGTCGATAAACGCCCCTGAAACTTGACAGAGACGATTATTAATGCATTTAGCGACGCTCAAAAAAACATTATGAAAATCCTATGGATTTAAGCCTGGCGATAGGATTACCTTAAGTGAGAGAAGTTGTCGTGAGTGTATTCAAAAGTTTGAGAACGGTGAGTTTGACGTCGAAGACAAAGAACCTCATGGAAGGCCGAAATGAAGACGCGGAGGCATTATTGAAGGGAGATTTGTGCCAAACGCAAGAGTTCCCGCAAATGACACTTATTCGGCTCAAAACTCGACATTTTTGCACGAAAAGAATTCTGTGATGCTGATCCAAAAACGCAAATATTTCAAGGTTTTGCCAGATGTTTAACCTTACGATATGATGTTTCACATCTGTCAATTTCAACCATAACCTCCTGGTGGGGCCATTTTTTGTCAAACGGCGGAGACTTATTTGTACTTCCAATAAACTGAAATTTCAGCATATAGGACAAGAAGACTAGAGGTAAGGCGTACGAACGCAGTGTTGAAGAAACGTTCATGGAAATCCAGTTAAGAAGGGTGGCGCTGCTCTCCTACCGAACCGAATTGAAGTCAGCAACGAACCAGTGCCGTACGATATGCAGAAAGCACCCTTTGCTACTTCATATGCAGTGATAATTTGATCAAATTAATTGTGAAACCAGTGCCGTACGATATGCAAAAAGCACCCTTTGCTTCTTCATATGGAACGGTAATTTGATCACATTAATTGTGAAACCAGTTGGTGCAGAAATTTCTATATATTAGATGGATAGAATTCTTATATAGATAATATAGATTGTTTTGGAGAATAATAACGAAATGCGGAATTTTAGTCAATGTTTTTTTTTCGTTGCGGAAGCAGTAACAAACAAAATTTATTTATAGACCAAAGAAAACTCACAAGAATTTTGGACCCAGACAAAACTTTTACAACTGATCACACATCAGGATACGCTGTACAGATAAAGAACAATAATGAAATACAGAAATTAAGTCAATGTTTTTTTTTTATTGCGGAAGCAGTAACAAACAAAATTTATTTATAGACATAAGAAAATTCACAAGAATTTTGAATCTAGACAAGACTTCTACAAATTATCACTCATTATGATACACTGTACAGATAAAGAATAATGACGAAATACACAATATAAGTTAATATGTTTTTTTTTTTCGTTGCGGAGGCAGTAACAAACAACATTTATTTCTAGATACACGAAAATTTATGAGAATTTTGAATGCAGACAAAACTTTTACAAATTATCACACATATTCACATATTATAATACGCTACACTGATAAAGTATAATAACGAAATACAGAAATTAAGTCAATATGGTTTTTTTTTTTGCTGCGGAAGCAGTAACTAACACAATGCATTTATAGACACAAGAAAATTGATATGGATTTCGAATCACGACAAAAGTTTTACAAATTATCCCATATCATATTCACACTGATGATACGCTGTACAGATAGAGAATAATAACGAAATACAGAAATGAAGACAATATTTTTTTTCGTTGCTGAAGCAGTAACAGAATTTATTTATAGACACAAGAACGTTCATGAGAATGTTGAATCCAGACAAAAGTTTTACCGCAACGAAAAAAAAACATGTTGACTTAATTTTTGTATATCGTTATTGTTCTTTGTCTGGACACCGTATCATAATGTGTGATCATTTGTAGATGTTTCGTCTAGATTCAAAATTCTTATGAATTTTGTGAGAGTGAAAAACCCTTTGTTGACCCTTTCTAGCGCGATCGGTCAACGAAAATAATAACGCAAGAAAAATAAAAATGAAAGACAATAGGCAAAAATCAAAACTGTAAGATCGATTCATCTGTAAAGTGCATCATAACATGTGAATATGATGTGTGATAATGTGTAAAAGTTTTGTCTGGATTAAACATTTTAGTGCATTTTCTTGTGTCTATAAATGAATTTTGTTTGTCAGTGTTTCCGCAACGAAAAACAAAAACATTGACTTAATTTCTGTATTTCGTTATTATTCTTTATCTGTACAGCGTATTATAATGTGTGAATATGATGTGTGATCATTTGTGAGTTTTGTCTGGATTCAAAATTCTCATGAATTTTCGTGTATCTAGATATAAATTTTGTTTGTTACTGGTTCCGCAACAACAAAAAACATATTGACTTAATTTGTGTATTTCGTTATTATTCTTTATCTGTACAGCGTATCATAATGAGTGATCATTTGTAGAAGTTTTGTCTAGATTCAAAATTCTTATGAATTTCCTTATGTCTATAAATGAATTTTGTTTGTTACTGCTTCCGCAGCGAAAAAAAAACATTGACTTAATTTCTGTATTTCATTATTATTCTTTATCTATACAGCGTATGTGATGTGTGATTATTTGTAAAAGTTTTGTCTGGATTCAAAATTCTTATGAATTTTCTTCGGTCTATAAATAAATTTTGTTTGTTACTGCTTCCGCTACGAAAAAAAAACATATTGACAGAATTTCTGCATTTCGTTATTATTCTCCAAAACAATCTATATTATTTATATAAAAATTCTATCTATCTATTATAATATATAGACATTTTCTTCACGAACTGGTTTCACAATTAATTTGATCAAATTATCGCTCCATATGAAGTAGCAAAGGGTGTTTTCTGCACTGGTTTGTTGCTGACTTCAATTCGGTTCGGTAGGAGAGCAGCGTCACCCTTCTCAGCTGGATTTCCGTGGACGTTTTTGGATTGTGATCGCCGTAGGCCAGGAAGGGCGGCGCTGCTCTCCTACCGCACCGAAGTAAAGTCAGCAACTAACCAGTGCCGTACGACATGCAGAAAGCACCCTTTGCTCCCTCATGTGGAGCGATAATTTGATCAATTTAATTGTAAAGGCAGTCCCGTACGATATCCAAAAAGCACCCTTTGCTACTTCATATGGAGCGGTCATTTCATGAAATTAATTGTACAACCCGTTGATGAAGGCAATTTCTATATAGATAGACAGAATTCTTATATATAGATTGCTTTGGAGAATACCGAAATACAGAAATTAAGTCAATGTTTTTATTTAATGCGGAAGCAGTAACAAAATTTATTTATAGACACAAGGAAATTCATAAGAAATTTGCATCCAGACAAAAAATGTACAGATTATCAGTATATTTACACATTTCGACACGCTGTACAAATAAAGAATAATAACGAAATACTGAAATTGAGTCAGTTTTTTTTCCTTGCGGAAACCGTAACAAACAAAATTTATTTTTAGACACAAGAAAATTCATAAGAAATTTAAATCCAGACAAAAGTTTTTCAAATTATCACATCTCATATTTACACATTATGATACGCTGTACAAATAAAGAATAATAACGAAATACAGATATTAAGTCAATATTTTTTTTTCGTTGCGGAAGCAGTAAAAACATAGACAAGAACATTCATAAGAATTTTGAAGTCAAACAAAAGATTTACAAATTATCACACATCATATTTTCACAGTATGACACGCTGTACAGATAAATCGATCTTACAGTTTTGATTTTTTCCTATTGTCTTTCGTTCTCTCTCTCTCCCATTCATTTTCCTTGCGTGATTATTTTCGTTGGCCGATCGCGCTAGAAAATGTCCTCTCATGACGAGATAATATTTTATCACTCTCTTCGTGAGCTCTTCGTTGTGTGCTTGGCATCCCACGTACTGCAAATTTTTCATGTCCGAAACTTTGTAGAGAACTTGATGGAGAGTGTTGATTTTAACGTCAGTTCTCGATCGATCGCTGCACTCCAAGTTTGTCTCGCGGTCGGGCACTGAAAGCAACAATTCAAACAACATTACAAGCCTTTTATTTAATTTGACTTTCTATGAAAATGGCAAATCGATATTTCACTCGGTACGATAATGGTACGATAAAACGAAACCATGCTTTTTATGAATGTAAATACAATGTTTTTTACCTATGATTGATTGTTTTCACCGCAGATCACTAAATATATTTTACACCGAGACACAATTATTTTTATTTACATCTAACACAATTCGTAAAATTGGTTAGTCCGAACACGCTTTATGCAACAACGAACGACGAGCGGGAATCATCGATGACACATGACGTCGGTTGTGTTCTTGTCGCTTAGTTCACTTCGGTGCGGTCATGCACTAGCGACGCGCGCCGTGAAAATACTAACTAAAAATCCACAGTTTGACGGACGCTTTTGGATCGGGCTCGCCACAGGCGTTCGTGCTCCTTACCTCTAGTCTTCCTGACCGTAGGCGTTCGTACTCCTAACCTCTAGTCTTCTTGACATAGGAGGACATGATCTGACCTATCGACAGTTGCGGGATTATCCATTTATAACAGGACACTCTGTATATATAAGTAAACACAAGGAATATACTTATATATACAGAATTTATACTTATAAATATTTTCTCTTTTCCTCTCTCTCTCTCTCCTCCCTTTCTCGCCATCTCACTCTATTCATACACATGAACAGACATTTCTATTTATCATCAATAGTAATGAGTTACGATTATTTTGTCTCCTATTGATAACTGTGAATGCTTTTTCTACGCATGATTATTATCATACGCTTCGACAGAATTCGAAGAGACGTATCACATTGGACAATTTCAATGCTAGTCTTATCGGGTCGAGGCAGAAAAGATAAATGTGGCGCAGGAGGGAGGGAGAAAGGGCAGGGGAGGGTTCGAGGTAAGGGGAAGCCATTATCCCATTATTTCCCGTATGTGTGCTGACTCACCTTAGTAATGTCACGATAAGCTCCGATCTTGACGCAATATTGGCGGTTTACATTTTTTGTTATGGGTCTCTCTCTCGCGTGTACAGGATGACGAGTATATAGACGCGGAAGATTCGAGGAGAGATCTATCCTGGGATAAGGATATTAGATGGTGGAAAGCAAGGAAACCCCATCAGGTGGATGCTCGTAAATTTTTTCAGGGTCGGGGGGAAAAAGCTTCTTCGATACTGCGCCGAAATTTTCTCTCTCTGTCTCTCTCGCTGTGCTGTCTGATTTTTTACCTTTTTGTCCCTTTCTCCCTCACTCTACTTGTTTTATTCTTCTCTCTCTCTCTCTCTCTGACTTTAGCTCGACTTTTCGGCGAGTACGAGCGCCGAGGCCTACACAAGAAAATACTGCAAGGCGCGTGTCTTCAATCCGAGCGGACCCTTTTTTTCCCTTCGCCGAAACTATCGCTGTCTTCGCGTTCAGGGCGTTCCAGCTGAAACGGACAACTCTCCGTGGCTTCAGTCACGCCTGATTCTATTTTCATGCTACAATTACAATTTTATTGTTATCATTTTTTGTTATTTCGTGGGTGAATTTTTTTTGTTGGTATTGGCACTTTTTTCGCATATCGCGTTCGTCGGTCGAGCAATTTTGCATGAAACGCCCTATACTGGAGTAAGATATGTTTGAAGCTTCTTGGCCCTCCGGCCTCCCCGTACTCCACTTCTCTTTCTCGCCCCTCCTTTACTTCTCTCTTACGCTGTAGCCCTACTCTCTCTCTCTCTCTCTCTCTCTCTCTCTCTCTCTCTCTCTCTCTCTCTCTCTCTCTCTCTCTCTCTCTTTCTCTCTCTCTTTCTCTTTCTCCTACACGTCCATACTCACCGCAACGAGACGAGATCTATCCATCTCTCGCAATGTAACTCTCCTACATTTACTCGCCAGTCCCATTTACCCTTCCTACCCCTATACGACTCGCCCTTACCCATTACTGTATACATATATTCATATGTATACAGTAATGCACGGTTTTCATTCTCTCTCTCTCTCTCTCTCTCTCTCTCTCTCTCTCTCTCTTTCTCTCTCTCTCTCTCTCTCTCTCTCTCTCTCTCTCTCTCTCTCTCGCTGATCCACTCTTTCGCACGCGTTTTCCAACTCTCCTTAAACCCCTTTTCCATTTGCTCGAGCAGCCTTTGGGCGTTGCCAACTGGTGGAAAGTTTGCCGGAAGATCCGGATTCACCTACAGACGTAACGACTCCGAAGAGACCCTCATATACACACATACAAATATACAATACTAGACAAAAAAAGGACGCACTGGTGTGATTTCGATATTGGTGCTAATATGTACATGAAAATCACAAATAGAATAGGCACTTGAACCTTTGAACAAAATATTCTGTCGTTTTTTTTCATTGGCTCAAATGATGTATAAACATCCCGAAAATTATGCGGTTGATAGGTATAAACGTCCTAAGAATCATAATTACGGAAGGGAAATTCTTTTCAAACTTTAAACGCGTTTTTCTTGAAACGGATAACGACGGACGTGGAAGAAAAAGAAAGACGAGCTTATTCGATAATCGTAGAGTTAGCAGGGAAAGAAAAAAAAATCGATAATCACCAGCCGTGTAGTTTCTGAAAACACACAGGGCTTAACATTTCTGATGGTACAGTGCGTCGAGACTGCGAGAAACAGGAGCAAAATTGGTTTTGCACAGCGTCACCGTTTAATTCGGAAGGCGAATAAATTCAGGCGCCCAGAATTTGGGAGAAAGATACGTTGATGAACTTGAAGAATTTTGGGAAAAGTTATCTGGAATGACAAAAGCAAATTTGATCTCGGAGAACAACTTGGTGACAAAAATCTACAGACAACTGTTATGGGCAAAGATACCTTAAGGCATGGAAAAAATGGCTGATTTTCATGATTTTTTTTAAACAAAGATTTTTTTACCTATTTTGAGGGTTAGGGTATGTTTTATTACTACATTTGGCTATTACATAGTCTTTTTTTAATTAATCCTTAAAAATGGCCTTCTAAACGGAATGCGGCGGATGTTGTCAAGCGGCGTGACATGTAGCGTCGGCGGGATTGATCTGGAAAATAAAACCAATGAAGATTTTTCTTTCATTAATACTTAACGCAGAATATGAACCAAGAAAAAGTGGGAAATGTTGAAAATCGATGAAATGGCACGCTTTGAAACAAAAAGATTGAAATTTCTGATGAAAAAATTCTCTTTTTTTCAAAAACATTCTTTAGACGATAAGGTTAGAAAGATTCACACAAAATTTCATCAGAATCGGTCGATTACTTTATTAGCTATACATCAGGCCAGTTTCGAAAATGCACTTTGGAAGACCGTGCCATTTTTAAAGATTAATTCTTTTAAACCACGTAACGGCCAAAAGTAGTAATAAAACATACCCTTAGTCTCAAAAAGGGTGAAGAAAACTTTCCTTTAAAAAAAATCATGAAAATTAGCAATTTTTTCCCCCGTCTAACGATGTCTCCCCCCTTAAGGGAGGGCATCACTGTGACTGGCCGAAAAAGGTCGTTTTTCCGATTTTTTTGTCTACTAGATTATTCATTTGGAACCTGGAAAAAAGGTATGTTGTTAAGCATACATCAAACTTATTTTGAGCATATTTGTATTTTTAAACAATTAAAAAATTTCCACGTTATTAAGCTATAATAAAGCCTCTGTAAAAAGTGTGAAAATAAAAATCAAATACTTTTATAATCTATATAAATGTAGTTCTCGTTGTGCGTAATCGTTTTTTCGAAAAAAAATCACAAAATGGCGCGTGGTAAAAAAATCGAATTGTGACGAAATTTTTACGTATATTCGGGGCCTTAAAAAATAGTAAATTAAAGAAATCTGCTACGTACAACCATAGCTATCGCAATTACAGATATTGTGTTGTCGCAATTACAGAGTTGTGATATTGTGAATAATAATAATTCCAGTGCTAGTTACATGGACAACAATAATAATAATATCGCGGAAAACGTATCTCAGTATTAAATAAGCGTTGTCTCCCGCAAAGGTACTGACACAGGTACGTCGTGCGGCGTAAAGTAAAATCGCTCAACCGCACCACGGATCGTTTCTTTTTTTCGTGTTGGATCCCCGTTGGGAGCACGCGCCCGCGTACTTTTTTGCCCAAAGTTTCGGACCCATCCTCGTGCTTAGGCAATTTCGCGCAACCGCGCAAGTATTCGCACGAGTGATAACGCGCGCGCTTCGGATAATATTCCTTTTCTCGTCCTCTCTCGCTGTAGCAACGGGGGTTGTATACGCTCGCAGGCCAGGCCAGAGAGTAGAGGCTGAGGGTTTGCGCGGCCGCTTTGCCCCGCGCCTCAACTGATAAGGGTAACGATGCCGGGGTGCGAACGTGATTTGGAAAATAATAGTGCTCTCGTGCGTGCGTGGGCTGTTTTGCTGCTTTTGCTGTTTTTTTTAATGTTCCTTATTCTGTTTTTCTTTTTGTCTCTCTCTCTCTCTCTCTCTCTCTCTCTCTCTCTCTCTCTCTCTCTCTCTCACTCTCTCTTTCTCTCTCTGCATCCACACATATTAAGGAGCCAGTCCACTTTGAAAATTTCAAAAAATCGAAAGCCTGCAAGAATGGAAGAAATCGACGATGATGAGCAATCAGAAGGGATTTTGAACGGTGCAGGAATTGCCGATTGAGTTTAGGTGAGTTTTTCATTTCACTTCAAACGCGATTTTTCTCGAAACAATGTTTTCAAAATATAGCTCCATCGTATCTCTAAAACTATATAAACCGATTCTTTTGAAATTTGAACCACATATTGTAAACATGATTCGCAACAAGATGACCCTCGATGGTTGTGACATTTTGATTTTTACATTTTTTTTGCGAAAAACTGGGGTGAAACGCGTTTTTTTTTACTTTTTTCATTTTTCATCTGCCATTTTTTTTATTTTTTGATAAAACTTTATATCCGAGGGTCATTTTGTAGCTGGTGTCATGCTGAATCTAATGGACTTTGATTTTTTTGTTCCAGACAAGCCGTTGCCGAGTTGTGATGGAGGTACCTAGCCCACCTATTTTTGAGGCGTTACGTTAAACTATAGTTTTTGTACTTAAAAATGAATTGAAATGAATTAATTTTTAAAAATATATTTCAAGACTTTATTTATCAAGCCCAACAACTCATATATTCATATCTTTTATATTGGTTTTTTCCTTAGGTACACGCTTTTCGCGTTTGTTACCTATTCTTTCCCCTCAGTGCCCGTTTCTTTCATCTACTGTTTACTCCTTTTTTCTTCATCTTTCTCCCTGTTCCCCCCTCTTGCGGCCGCAGCCGACTTCCCCCTCTGTATTATATTCATCACGACATTTCTGTCATGGGTATAGGGAAACTGCGGAAAACCTACACCAATACAGCCGGTCATCGAGTTCGCTCCCCAATCGTGGAACTAGTCTTATTTCGCCGCGAAATGCCGAAGAAAAACATTTCATGACGAAATGTACGCGACTGGGATTCGAACCCGGGACCTCCCAGTCCGCTGGTTTAGTGGCGAGCACGCTAACCACTAGACCATCGCACCGGTTCATATCTTTTATAAAATCCTCCAAAAAAACGCGAAAATAGCCTTTTTTTCGTGGCTCCAAAGTGGACTGGCCCCTTAATTATTTTTATATACATATATATATTTTTTATATCTATTCCTCAGAGGTACGGGTTCCTTCCCCTTTACCATCCCCTCCTTTATTCCTCCCATTCCTTCCGACATTCACAATCCTTCCAGAGTTCCCCCCCAGAGTGTTGACCTCAGCCACTCTTTCCTAATGCGCTACTGTATCGCATTTGCACGAGGGCCCAGGGAAACTGCGGAAAACCTGGGCCGATACAGGCGGCTATATTTGGCTGAGTTTTAGTTGTATTACCATCAGAAACTCAGACAAACTGCCTC
Organism: Ophion ellenae; assembly: GCA_963210295.1. NCBI lineage: Eukaryota > Metazoa > Arthropoda > Insecta > Hymenoptera > Ichneumonidae > Ophion > Ophion ellenae. Next base: position 48,669,787 of record OY723388.1, on the reverse strand, counting down.
CCCCTCAGAGGTTGACGCACAAACCAGTGCACGGGCAAGCGGTCACCGCTCCAAGTATTGGCAGCCTCCAATGCTGCTTAACTTCAGTGACCGCCGAGCCCGCACACCGACCGCGCGCCCATCTCTGTCGGTACCTTAATTATTATATATATATACAGGGTAACAATAGAGAACCTTGCTGCCAATTTCTCTCGCTACAGAGGACATTGTATTAAAACGTAAACAAAACATGACGTTTAGTGAGATTCTCTTTGGTTTTGCCCGTGTTTCTACGACTACTGTTGAATTTTGTTTAAATAATCCGGTTGTCGTAAATAAATTGTGAATAATGTCTCAGTGTTGTGCAGAAGGATGCAGAAACAAAGGCGTTCATTTATTTCCTAAAAACGAAAAACTTCGCAAGCAATGAGAAAGTGCTATACGTCGCAAGCACCCCAAACCCCAGAAAGCATTCATGGCAATGTACTGATCATTTTAGATCTGCAGACTATAGAAATGAAGGGTTTGTTACAGCTCAGTGTATAAACATAATATTTTTGACGCTGTGTACTTGTAAAAGTATGTTCTGAAGTAGTTATTAGTAGAAATATTTGCATTTTTCAAATCTTCTGGTATTATTTTATTACATAATACTTACCTAGCCCATTTTCATTCCTTACGGTGATAAAACTTAGCCGGAAAATATTGAAGCGAGAGGTTATATCTTCCCTGTTTGTTTGGAGCAAAAAAGAAACTTTAAAGGATGAACAGAGAAGGAAAAGAGTAGAAGCCGTTTTTTCAATTCCGGTATAGTCAAATATCCGTAATTATGGTCCATTATGTGCATTCATATAGTTTTAGTACAAGACAGACACCGTGGAAATGTACCACGTTGACATCTTCTTTTGATTACGTTATGTTTACGTGGCGCCATCTACGCTGAGCTTTGCGTAAGGTTCCTTATTGCAAGGTGGACATGTTTATCGGGGATATTGCGATATCTGTGGCTGCTAATTCCGCCCACGCAGCCTTCATATTTGACCCAAAATAATACTTTTTTAAAGAGTGGTAAAAACCGAAATTCGACTCCTAAGGGGGTGAAACAGGGCTTTTAAAGTTTGCACGAGACAACATATTTTTGTCAGACTTGCTTGAAACTAGGCGTAAATACTCTACAATACAAATAAATGAACACGTGTTTCAGCATTTCCCAAAATTCGACCCTTAAGAAGGTTAAAGGGGGTGTTGAAGTTTGTATGAGACAACACATTTTTTTTGTCAGATTTACTTAAGACTTGGCATAAATACACTAAAATACAAATAATTGAACATGTATTTCAGCAATTTCCAAAATATAACCTTTAAGAGGATTAAACGGGAGTCTTAACGTTCGTATGAGAAAACCTATTTTTTGACCAGATTTACTTGAAACTTACGAAATTTATTTTATATATAATACTATTTGTTTTTTTCGCTGCTCGGTGCGTGTAAACAGTCAAGTATTATTTTTAAGCCCTTAACTCTGTTTGTTTGGGTTGGCATAAATACACAGAACGAACCCAAACAAAAATATGTTTAATTATTTGTATTGGGGTGTATTTATACACAGTTTCAAGCAAATCTGACCAAAAAATTTGTCGTCTCATATAAACTTAAAAACCCTCGTTTCACCTCCTTTAGGGTGGAATTTCGATTTTCAGCACTTTTGAAAAAAACCTTTTTTTGGGTAAAATATGAAGATTATGCGTAGTCAAAATTAGGGGCCACAGATATCGTAATGCTGCCTGTTTTTTAAGCCCCCGGTGCGGAGATTTTGCGAACGAGAAAAATATGATACCTAATGGTATCAGATAGTAAAAATATGACACCTAATGGTACCATATAGTACACATATAACACCTAGCTCGTAGCCGAAGAAAAGAGGAATTTTCGTGATGGTTTTTCGGGGAAAACGTGCACAGGTTGTCAATTTTTGTTTTGTTTACTTTTAAGGAGTTTCGGGACAAATGACGAAATGTTACCATTTGCTTCAAATTTGTACAGTAAATTCTTTGTTGTATGCTGAATGTACTCTCCAAATTTTAAATGGATGGCCTACGCTGTTTCTATAAAATTTATAACTGAGAAAAGCACTTTTTAATATAAGAAGATGCTTATGACCAGATAACATAAGGCGTACATTATGACACTGATGACAAAATTGTCATAATGTACTGAGTAATTTGACGGTTTTGCATAACATTCTTAACATTTTTTCACACTTTTTTATACGTAAAACTGCCACTCAGCGACAGGCGTAACCATCTCCTTATGTTAAAATGTTTTTCTTCAATTATACATTTTATATGACGGTGTAGACGATCAATTCAAAATTTGGAGGGTACATTTAGTAAATGACAATGAACTGACTGTATAAATTTAAATCAAATGGTAATTTTTTGTCAATCGTCGCGAAACTCCTTAAGAGTGAGCTTTTGATGATCTTTTACAAACTTTGTACTGAAAAATATTTATAAATGCAGTAGGACGTAAAACGTCCATCGTCGTGACCACTTCTGCTCGGAAACAAATCATGCGAAATGAAAAAATCAAAGGCATTTAGTTTTTGCAGGAAATTATCTAGTGCTTGAATGAAGGATTCAATGAAATATTGATTTTTGAAAAAATGGCCGCAGTACAAAATGAATGTATCGATTTTCGGTGAAAAAGCTCTCTATTTTCATTGATAAAAAACTAGGCATCGAAAAAAAAATTCCTTCGTTCAAGCACTGTTTTTTGATATGTAATAGAAGCTTGTAACATTCGAAGCTGAATGGTGCAGTGATTTTTTAAATATCGTGGTCACCGATTTTGGAAAAGTCATTTCGAGAAAAACGGCTCTAAAGTTCGCGGGTTCGCGAATTCCAGAGAATATTCTTGAAATGATATACTTTAAGAATCCGTTAAAAACAAAAAACCGATATTTCCAAAAGATTCAACTGAGTGCAAGCCCTTGATGATTTTTTCAGTCCTTCTCGAAAAGAAATACAGCCTTTTTTGTGATGAGTAGTATCTGCCGAAAAATGGAGCATTCTGGATAAAACTAAAAATTTCATTTCGACGCTAGAAAAATGGAGATAATTGAATTCCCAGTACGAAACGGTCGTAAAAAACTTTTTTTAAATGGCATTAAATTTCATTCATCCATTTGAGATGCACCTTTGATAATTTTTTTTCTCGATGAGAGGACACACAAAAAAAGTTTTTCAAGAGTCTTTCGTATTCGGAGTTTGATTATGTCCATTCTGCTCTACCCAAAATGATTTCGCCAGAAATCATTGCGATTTTTTGCCAAAATGCTTCATTTTTTCGGACAAATACTGCTCATGAAAAATACGCTGTGTCTTCTTTTGAAGAGGACTTGAAAAAACTATTGATAAACGTATTTTTCTTGGTCGTAAGATCTCCGCGCGAGACCCTTGAAAATCACAAGCCCACCTAATAATTGTCACCCTTATACATAAGGTACCTGCAGGTAATAAGGCCTATTGGCTAATAAGGCCTAAGTAACGAAAAACGTATTTAAGGGGAGATATATACCTAGATGGTCGAGGTCGAGGATTTAGAAGCTAGGAACATTCCGTCGACCGTAGAAGACCTACACTATGGGCCTGGTATCGCTGATTCCATGTAAGTTGACAAATTACATGATTTATTCATTCCCGAATTTTCAAACGCGTTTTTCCCAGAACCACGTTTTTCAAATCGGTACCCAAAATTTCTCGAAAACCAATGAACCGATTGCCTTGAGGTTTTTTGTGGTTATTCTATACATCATTATCTAGTACTTGTGATAGGATTTCTTTTCCGCTACTTAGTTCTTGTTTTATAGGCAAAACAATAACTAATTTTTGGCCCAAAAATCACTATTTATGTTCAATTGTCCGCCATTTTGTGATAAATCGATATTTTCAAAATCGGCTATGACAAGTACTAGATTATAGTATCTCATTTAATAATCTTTTTGGTTTTTTTTCGGATGATTTTTGAAAAAACGCCAGTGGGTACCGTATACGCAGATTTTTTTACGACGCTCCGAGGATCATACAATATCCTTGTATATTTTTGATATTTTTGAATAAAGAAAATTAAACATTTTTTTGAATGTATATACTTTTAGATAATTAAAACCCCAATCCGGAATTTCAAATAGTTTTCCTTGAAAAAATTGACAAAAATGACCTTTTTTCCGGCTCCTAGGTGTATATCTCCCCTTAAAATAACCGCTCTCGCTCAAGGCCACACTCACAGATGCCTAGCAATAATAAAAAAAATCGGTCCAAATAAATAGTAAGAGTTTGTTTGTAATATTACACTTATCTATCTAAAATCACAGTCTTTATCTCTACTAATTTACGTTTCGATGATCTTAAATATTTGAATAACGTATCGTTGTTCAAATATTTTTTATTTTGTTTTTCTTACATGCGAGGTCAGCGGTTATTATGGCCTATTAAATTTAAGAGGGGGGGGGGGGGATTTAAAGGTTAATTCGCTATAAAAAAAAGCATATTTTCGATCATTTTTTTTACGACACAGTTAATATATATTTAATTAGTAATTATATTATATGTCATTAGTATATAATAAAAGGACATTTGAAGAATATTCTGTAAAATTTTCATTAATAATTATGCAGAAATAAGCCATTGACATCTAAACTTCGCAGACGCCTAAAAAAAGTTACATTGCGGTGAACCGCATAACCCATCACTGGATCATCTGAAATGAAAAAACCAAAAAGATTTCATTAGTTAATAAGTTCCTTAAGGTAACGCTGTCGGGGTTTTTCTAATTGATTTTTTAACTTTTGGTTACACTTACTTAGAAGTCAAAATACCGATTTTTCATTGAAAAAATAAAAAAAATTGTTATTGTAAAATAAATTAAAATTCTAAAAAATAAAAAAACTCGACAGCCTTACCTCGTAATTTATGTGTAGAAAGAGTGTGTAAAAGTTCGAAAAGATCGGTGCAGTGAATTTTGAGTTTGACAGTTCACCGACTTTGAAAATGCTAAGTGTGAGAAAAACGCGTTTGAAAGTTTCAAAGATTTCCACACTAGAGGATAAAAACTTAAAGATGAATAAACGAGTGTTTTTTTTCATATACTTATACAGAAACATCGATGCCAGGCCCATAAAGCATTCATATGACAAAATAAATAAAAAACGACAAAAAAGATATACCTCACCCCCTCAACCAGACGCCTTATTATCCTGCTACTTCTTGCATCAAAGGTTGTTTGTTTTATAATGTATTTTACATTACTTTTACGATGTTACGAATGTAAAAAAGTGGTATGCATATTTATTACTAATAAAGTAATCGTTTTCTTGTAGTGGTTCGATCCCTCCTCCCATGAGGAGTACGTCGGTTTGTCAGTGGATGACACTGATGACTTTGAGTGCTGTTAGGCGAGGCAATGAAAAATCTTTTGAAGAATTTCAAGTCTAATTGCTGCATTCATGTGATTATTAATCTCAAATACCAAATATATTACGTACATTTTGATTATTTAAGTATGTTAAAGCCGTAGGCCTTATTATCCTACTATAGTAAAATAACACCTACTGACAAGGTTTTAAAAAATGATGAATTTGGTTTTTGTTTATGGTACAAGTTACCATTGTTCGTTTATATTTTATAAAAACTGAACTTAAATAATTATTATAATTAAAACATGTTGATTAAATGGGATATTTTTCATTTTATTCCAAATATCCCTTACCTAGGCCTTATTACCCGCAGGTACCTTATATAATATTCCAGAAAAATTCTTTTTATGCATTTTATAGGGCCGTCCCTCGCGTTGCTGGTGAAATATTACCGGAAGAGCGACCAACGTTTCGTCGCGAAAGGGTGTATTCCATATGGTGAAGATTTCAGAACGTTTCGAATTTCATTTTCGAGTCCGCCTCATTTCTGAGTTCTCTCTCTCTCTCTCTCTCTCTCTCTCTGTCTCTCTCTCTCTCTCTCTCTCTCTCTTCCTCTCTCTCTCTCTCTTCCCAAGCTTCATCCTGTCCATCTCGGCTTCTTTCACATTTTTCAGGTTTTGCGAAATTCGAGATATCATATGCGTGCTCGTACATCCTTTACGTATATTTGCTTATAAGGAACGTATATACATGCCCACACGTTTTTTTTTCTCACTTTGACATATTTTCAAACAATTTTCTCCATATAATTTCTTTGACAATCGTGGAGTCCGAGAGGTTGGTTGGGGGGGGGGGGTGTTCGATTCCCTTCGTACAGGGGATATTTTCCTCACCGAGATATAAATGAAAATTGACATGCTAAATTCAAGTACACACTATAGCGATAACGATCCGATCATTTTAGGGAAAAATGTGGGACATTTTTTTAATCTTATTTTTATCGTGCGAGAAACACCCGTGATGAAATATCTTTCTCGGTATGTGGCTCTCGCATCGAGTAGGAGGGGGGGGGGAGGGGGGGGGGTCTGTTACATCAAAGGGACGTACGTGTTTCGTGGGCATACGATTAAAGGTGCTCCAAATGAGTTTCGGGAACGTGCGCTTTTTCGCCCGCGGTATATATATATGTAGGATGCGCGCCATCGCGTGTGCAAAGGAATATATTAATATGCCGATAGTCAGTTAATTAATATGTCGTTTCAACGACTATATGAACGACTCGTGCAAAGGTCGCTGGCCGCCGAAAATAACTACAGCCGACCAATCCAGTGGCACTAATTGCAAGTTGAAACAAGGGAGGTTCGAATAACGGAGGGACGCAAAAAAAAGAACAGAAGGACTACGACGTGCGAGCTAAGCGGATGCTATATCTTTATCCTGTAATTGCCGAAATATATTTACTCTCGTTTTCTCATCCGTGCTTCCTTTTTCTTTCGATCCCGAATAACAAGTAAAACGAAGAGGTCTTGAAATAGACCTATAACTTTATGGGGGCTCGTCCGGGATTCGGATATCGCGAACGGGGAAGTGCATAAAGAACACGACGAACGACGACCCAGGTAGGAATTGACGATGAAAAAAGGGCTCGCCAAGCTCTGAAACAAGGCTCACATTTTTTTATTCAGGCTGAGCACCAGCCTGATTTCAGGCCTAGCTGAACCCCTGAATGATAACGCAGTTTCAGGCTGTTGCACACAGGCTTGACCAAAGGCTGGTAGAAAAGCCTGTACTAAGCCTGAAACGACGAAACAACAAGGTTCAAAACGAGCCTTAATGAAGCCTTCACGAACGTTTATGACCAGGCTTATCCCAAACTCTTCTCGAGGCTATATGAGGCCTGTTTTTTAGTTTTCTATATTCTACATTGGGATAAATTTAATAAATTTGTAAAGAATTCATTTTATTTATTATATATATTTATTATTCATTATATTATTTGTTATAAAATATATATAAAATATTTTAAACACAATACTTTATTTTATTTATTGTTTATGGGACACGTAATACACAGAGTGTACGCAGACCCCAGAGAGTGAGTATATACGAAATGTGTATGTGACGAGAAAAAAACTTTTTTGTGTATCTCATCAATATCGATAAGAGAATATGTTTAATTGTTCTGAGCTGCCTCCTTCGCTTTCGTTTCTCGTGCCTTCGCACCCGACAAATTTATTGCTAATTTTTTTTTCATAAAAGTACAGAAAAAATATTATTTAAAATTTATTTTATTTTATCACAACCTGAAACAAGGCTGCATCCAGCCTTGATTTTTTAGCCTTAAAATTCACTGGCTGAATAAAGCTTGAAATAACCCTGAGTTTAGGCTAAGCAGCCAGTCTCGGTTCCAGGCTGCGCCAAACGATGCAATGAAACCTGGCCCAGGTCTGTCTCACTCAGGCTCGGTAAAACAAGGCTCACACAAGTTTGTTTCCATCGTCAGCCTTTTGATTCCCTACCTGAGGAACGCCGAAATCAAGAAAAGACGAATGACGAAATCAAGATAACCGATCGTAAACTGATTAACTAAGCATTTTTCGAATTTGACGACCGAGAACGACGTACGAGGATCTCACGAGATTAACGCTACACGATGTACATCTCAAGGCGGGGATGAAGCCCTTTTTCGTTGATAAACGCAACGACTCCGCGCGCATAACGACGACGGCTAAATAAAAGAATCAAGCACGTGTGCGATAAAACGCCGAAAGATACGTGAGGTGACGCTCGATGTACGGAATCGACGCAAACACGCTTACCGTTGTCGAATTAAAGACAATTTTGCGACGTAAAAATTTGAGCGCATCAGGAACGAAACTCGAACTATCAAAGCGTTTGCTAGACGACGATCCGAGTGGCTCTTGGATACAAACGAGCGGTGTCGAGAAAAAAGACGAGACTAGTGCACGGGATAACGGCGGCGCGGGGCTTGGTGTCTGTGATACGGCAGATAATTTCAATTTCCCACTCGAAAAAGATGAAACACGACGACGAAGAGAAGAGCTGGAAGATCGACGTAAACATTCCGTGTCTGAACGAGAAATCGAAGAGAAAAAGGGCTGGTCGAGCGCGAGCTCGCTTTAGCACGACGCGAAATCGAGTTGCTGCGTATAACGAGACATTCCAATGATTTGCACGTCCCTAACACGACTACACTCAAAGGTGCTACGAATAACGCCCAGGGTATGCAAAATCAAGAACAAAGTGAACCGCACGACGATCAACTGTCGATGATAGAAAACGACGAAACTCCGCTCACACGACCGACGAAAGTGAATGTGAGTGCTGTGGCAGATTTGCTGAGTTACTTGAACGGGGATGCTGAAAACTTCGAGACGTGGGAACAACAAGCGAGGTTGCTCAGAGCCATCTGTATGAGGCTAAAAGGACGCGCTCTGGAATGGTTCCATTCGAGGCCGGAATGCATCGGTATGACGTCAGACGCGCTGCTCAACGGTCTACGAAGCATGTTTTACCATCGGCCAAACAAAATAGTGATTTTTGACGAAACTTTTCGTCAAAAAGACGAAACTTTTCATCAAGAAGACTAGAGGTAAGGAGTACGAACGCAGTGTTGAAGAAACGTCCATGGAAATCCGGATGAGAAGGGTGGCGTTGCTCTCCACCGAACCGAATTGAAATCAGGAACGAACCAGTGCTGTACAATGTGCAGAAAGCACCCTTTGCTACTTCATATGCAGCGATAATTTGATCAATTTAATTGTAAAAACAGTGCCGTACGATATGCAAAAAACACCCTTTGCTTCTTCATATGGAACGGTAATTTGATCAAATTAATTGTGAAACCAGTTGGTGCAGGAAATTTCTATATATTAGATAGATAGAAGTCTTATATAGATAATATAGATTGTTTTGGAGAATAATAACGAAATGCGGAAATTTAGTCGATATGTTTCTTTTCATTGCAGAAGCACTAACAAACAAAATTCATTTATAAACACAAGAAAATTCATAAGAATTTTGAATCAAGACAAAACTTTTACAAATTATCACACATCACATTCACATGTTATGATACACTGTACAGATAAATCGATCTCACAGATTTGATTTTTTCCGCTAGATCGCGCTAGAAAGGGTCCTCCCATGACATGATAATAGTTTATGACTCTGACAAAATTCATAATAATTTTGAATCTAGACAAAACCTCTACAAATTATCACACATTATGACACGCTGTACAGACATAGAATAAAAACTAAATACAGAAATTAAGTCGATATGTTTTTTTTTCGTTGCGAAAGCAGTAACAAACCAAATTTATTTCTAGATGCAAGAAAATTCATGACATTTTTGAATCCAGATGAAGCTTTTACAAATGATCACACATCATATTTACATATTATATACGCTGCACAGATAAATAATAATAACGAATTACAGAAATTAAGTCAATATGGTTTTTTTTGTTGTGGAAGCAGTTACTACCAAAATGCATTTATAGACACAAGAAAAATTGATAAGGATTTTCAATCACGACTGAGGTTTTGCAAATTATCACACATCATATTCCCACTGATGATACGCTGGACAGATAGAGAATAATAACGAAATAAATAAATTAAGACAATATTTTTTCTTCGTTGTGGAAGCAGTAACAGAATTTATTTACAGACACAAGAAAATTCATAAGAATGTTTTAATCCAGACAAAAGTTTTACAAATTATCACATATACTCCCATATTATGATACTATACGCTGCACAGATAACAAATAATAACGAAATACCGAAATTCAGTCGATATGTTTTCTTTTCGTTGCGGAAGCAGTAACAAACAAAATTTATTTATAAACATCAGAAAATACATAACACTTCTTCGATAGTTTTCGCCGCAGATCACGATAAATATATTTCACACCGGGACACAATTATTTTTTATTAATCGCGAAATTCGTTAGTCCGCACGGTCCGCACACGCTTTATTCCAACATGGATGACAAGCGGGAATCATCGATGGCGGATGGCGTCGGTTGCGTTCTTGTCGCTCAGTTCATTTCGGTTTGGTGATGAGCAGCGACGCACGCGGTGAAATCACCAACCACTAATAACTGGATTTCCGTGGACGCTTTTGGATCGTGATCGCCGTAAGCGTTCGTACTCCTTAGCTCTAGTCTTCTTGCTTTTCATGATTACGTACACGAAAAAACCATCATGGCGAATCGCATCGCTATACCACATGACGAGGTCCTGGGATACATGGTCAACGGAATCCCAGACAGGAATCTACGGGATCCAGCACGAGTTCAAGGGTTCAAGACCAGAGACGACAGCCTGCAAGCATTTGCCGAAATATCGTTGCCAGAAAAGACGTACACAACGACGGCGACAAGTTCAAAAGGCATAGACAAAAGTAGTAGCTCGAAGCGTAAGTCGGATAAGGGCGAAAATGACGCGAAAGATGTAGGCGACAAAAAAGACCGTACCGCGAAACGTTGTTACAACTGTGGGCTGAAGGATCACGTAAGTTCAAATTGTCCAACAAAAGAAAAAGGTATGAAATGTTTCAGATGTAACGAGTACGGGCATATAGTCTCTAAATGCTCGAAATCAGATACGACAAGAACCCGTGCGGAAATTGAGTTGGGGCTGTGATCGGGCCCCAATAATATTCCCCTAACTTTATTCGGGCCCTACTCTGGAAGCCACATGAGGGCCGTTAGCGGCCGGTCACACTTTGTCAACAAGGGCCATTAAAGGCACAACGACCGGGGCCTTATAAGTTGCCTCAATGGCGCCTCATCAAAACCATTTTAGCGCCCTGAAAATGCCTCAACGGCGCCTCATCATAACCATTTCAGCGCCATAAAATATCCGTATCAGTGGATATACGTGTATGTTAAATGCGTCAGGGCATATCTGTATTTGTTTTTATGTAATTGTTCATGTGCACAGGTGTGGGCGTGAGTACATGTGTATGTATGTGTGCGCGCGTAGAAATGTGATTGCGTATTTGCATGTGAGCATTTATGACAAACTGCCATGACAAAATTAATACAAAAAATAATCCATTTTAAGGAATGGATGTGTAGTAGAAATAAAAAAAATATATGGGTCTACTGAATCACTAGAATCTATTTCCATTGAGGGAAAGATCTGGAAAACAAAGACCAATTTAGTTACTTATCCTACACAGTCAGATAAAGTTTATGAATGGGAAATATCAGCGAAGTCTTCAGAAGAAATAATTTTCCCTATGATGAGTATTGAGCGGAAATTAGTTGCTATAAAAATGTCGAGAAAACCGGTTGGGACTGTTCACACTTATGCGCTAGCATTACTCCATGTATGAGTGAAACCATGAGTAATTGTTTGTATCTATGTAAAAGGTTTCTTTAATTTGATAAATAAATACTGTCTGATGTTTGTCTGCATATTAGTGTTCATCGTTGATTTTTTATTTGCTAATGCCCTTACGCTTTTTCCCAATTTGCGTTCGATAATATTATTCGATCGATGTATATAATCGATTTGAATAATTGAAATACCATCAACCATGTAGCCTAAGCTATTTATACTGGTTTATCGCTATAATAGTCAGATCTGGGCCTATTGTGGAAATCCCTACTTGTTTATCCCTATACTGGCCAAGTCGGGTTCTATTGTGGAAATCCCTACAGGTTTATCCCCATAATGGCTAAGTCGGGGCCTATTGTGGAAATCCCTACAAGTTTATCCCGATAATGGCCAAGTCTGGGCCCATTGTGGAAATCCCTACTAGGGAAAGCACTAGGGAAGCCCTGAAAAGCCCTTATTTTTATTAGGGATGCCCTATCAGTTTTCCGCACGGGAAGTAGTTGCGCGATCGCTCACCCACGCGGAAAGAAGCACGCTAAAGAAGTGTTGATAAATAATGTTATGATACAAGCGATTATAGATAACGGCAGCGATATTACGATAATGCGCAATGACGAGTACGTCAAGTTGGTGCTCCGCAACTGCGGATCGCGGCAACGGCGTTTCAGTGAGTCGGTACCGAGAAAAATTCGACGAAAGGAGGATTCTACGCGGCATTGACGGTTGACGATAATCGGTACGAAATTCCGGTCCACGTCGTAGCAGACAAGATGTCGAGATACAGGCTGTTAATTGGTAGTGACTTTCTCGACACGGTCAATGTAACCTTGAAGCGCGGTCGTCCGACGATTATGAAGCCAGATATCGACGAAAACGGTAGTATCCCAATCTGTCAAATTAGTGTCATATCGGATTCGGATAATAATGCCGTAGATGTATTCGGTATACTGAACGACGATCACAGACGAGCCGTACAATCGCTAGTCGAAAATTATAAGCCTAACGAAACAGAAATCAAGATGAAGTTGATATTAAAGGAAAAGGAACCAGCCCATCTTCGACCAAGGAGATTGGCGGTAGCCGACCGCAACAATGTAAACGAACAAATAGAGCAATGGTTAAAAGACGGTATTGTACGACCATCCATTTCCGATTTTGCAAGTCCAGTTGTGTTAGCCAAAAAGAAAGATGGTTCAAATCGACTTCGTGTTGACTATCGGTTGCTCAACAAAAAGATTATTAAAGATCGGTATCTACTGCCGCTAATAGAGGATCAGTCAGACGCATTGCAAAGCGCGAAAGTGTTTAGTACACTCGACCTAAAAAACGGGTTCTTCCACGTGAGAATGGACGAATCGAGCACCAAATACACCGCGTTCATAGTTCTCGACGGGCATTATGAGTTCCTCAGAGTGCCGTTCGGCCTCTGGAACTCTCCCGCAATTTTTTTCAAAATGTATCAATGCTGTATTCAGAGATCTCATCCGTAATGGCGAAGTATTAGTTTACATGGATGATCTAATAGTGCCATCGGCCGACTATGACAGCGGGCTTGAAAGACTGAAACGTGTACTAGACGTAGCTGGCCAGAACGACTTGAGTACGGTTTGAAGTTGGAAGTGCAAATACTGCAAACCACTGTCGAATATTTGGGTCACGTTATCGAGGACGGTAGTGTTCGACCATCTGATCACAAAACAGAAGCCGTAAAGAAGTTTCCGACGCTTACGTCCGTTCGACAGGTCTAAAGTAACAGGAAGTAAAGTTCGACAGGAAGAAAAGTACCCAAGCTATGAGCTTGAGGTACTTGCGATAGTTAAAGCGTCGAAAAGGTTTTGAGTATACCTGCTCAATATAAAATTTCAGATCGTTACAGATTGCCGCGCATTTACTCAGACGATGTCAAAAAAGATTGATGTGTACGCGTAGCGAGATGGGCCTTGTTGCTGGAGGAATTTCATTACGAAATTCAACATCGTCCTGGGAAAAATATGACCCACGTAGACGCGTTAAGCGGGAACCGTCTGCCTACGTGTTTACTCATCGATGAAGATGATGACGGGACTCACGGCAAGACTGAGAAGGGCGCAACACGCAGATTCCGACACTGAAAAAATTATGGCGCTGACGAAAAAGGGGCAGACACACGGACACATTATTCGTGGTGGACTGCTATTCAAAGAAGGAGACGGCGACATTCGACTAGTTGTCCCAAAGACAATGGATTCACAGGTGATAAGAAGGGCTCACGAAAAAGGGCATTTTACTGTTGCGAAAACGGAGCGATGGTCAAGCGCGACTATCACATTTAAAACCTACGGCCGAAGATCTAGAAGATCGTGCACAACTGCATCGATTGTATACTGGCTGAGAAGAAACAAGGAAAAAAGGAGGGCTTTCTGTCCCCAATTGATAAAGGTGTCCCCAATTGATTCCACTCGACACCTTCCACGTTGACCGCCTTGGTCCATTGATGTCCACTAAAAAGAGTTATAAGCACATCCTTGTAGTCACTGATGGTTTCTGCAAGTTTACATAGCTTTATACGACGAAGTCTACAGCAACGGCGGAGGAATGGTACAAGTATTTGGGTGTTGCTCAGCAGCTCCTGAATACGACAATGCACCGGAGAATATCGACGACTCCGTTCCACTTGCTGTTCGGAACTCACGCGCGGCTACACGAAGACGACAACATACGGGAGCTGCTCGAAAACGAGTAGGCTGCTTGATTTCACGAAAGCCGAGTCGAACTACGCGTGCAGGCGGCGAAGAAGATTGCAAAGGTCCAAGAAGACAATCGCCGAGGGTTCAACAAGAAGCGAAAAGAAGCCCAGCCATACCGCGAAGGTGATTTGGTCGCGGTGAGAAGATCGCAACAGGCACGAGGGCAAAAATTTGCAGCGAAGTTCCTCGGGCCCTATGACATTGACAAGGTGTTGCGCAACAATCGTTAATTCGTCCGAAAAGTTGGAGAACACGAGGGACCCCAAAAAACTTCGACTGCCTCCGACTCCATCAAGCCATGGTTGAGCGAAGACAGCGATTACAACGAAAAAGGTGACGATTTAGAAGAAAAAACGAACTAGGACATCCGAGGGCGTATGTCTCTGCAGGATGGCCGAATTGTAGGATGCGCGCCATCGCGTGTGCAAAGGAATATATTAATATGCCGATAGTCAATTAATATGTCGTTTCAACGACTATATGAACGACTCGTGCAAAGGCCGCTGGCCGCCGAAAATAACTATAGCCGACCAATCCGGTGGCACTAATTACGAGTTGAAACAAGGGAGGTTCGAATAACGGAGAAACGCAAAAAAAAGAATAGAAGGACTACGACGTGCGAACTAAGCGGATGCTATATCTTTATCCTGTAATTGCCGAAATATATTTACTCTCGTTTTCTCATCCGCGCTTCCTTTTTCTTCCGATCCCGAATAACAAGTAAAACTAAGAGGTCTTGAAATAGACCAATATATATATATATATATATATATATATATATATATATATATATATATATATATATATATATATATATATATATATGAAGGATGATTCACAACTATGAGGGTTACCTTGATGACCATATAGAATGTGTCATTGCGAGCAAAACACTTAATTCTTTTAATGTGCGACAAAAAACGGCCGAGATATCCGCGTACAAAATCTGACGCTGACAAGGACATCACTTGAGTATCCGGAGCATTATCCCATTTTTCGCTAAACAGAATGGATTTAGACGAAAACTGTATACAACATAAAAGATCAATGTTTTTATAGGCTACAACTTCTGTAGGAAACATTTTTCTCTAAGATCAACATTTATTCAAATAAAATATAAAAACTTAAAAAGATCGGATTTTGTAAGTTTCGACCTTGAAAATTCAATTCGCGGGTATTTTCACTATCACATTCGTAATCAGCGGGTCAAAATACATGGGTACACGAAACTCCAAATTCATCGAAGGTATGTCCTTTTCGAAACTACACCCGAACAATGGCACAGTAGTTGCTCACGCGCTAGTTTTTTATTTATTTAACCATTCCTTGTCACACTGAGTCATTCTGGCCCGGACGAATTCGAAATAAAATGCTCACCTGCCCAAAATTAAAAGGTTTCAATAATTTTATACACCAATTCAATTTCATGTTTTCCGATTTTTAATTATGCAGGCACATTGAGAAATGTTTTAAGTGTATCCCGGATTTTTTTCAATAAAAACCGATCGATGGGTTGCTAAGGACAGGTGGATGAATCACTATCCGGGTCAAATTGACCCAGTGTGTCAAAACCGTGGCCAAATAAGTCTGTCAAGGGAGGGTTAATTTTTAAATAATAAATAAAAATGGTTGACTCGTATTATCGATTCGCAAAGCGAGTCTTTGTGTTCATTATTTTTTAGCGAAAAAAAAAACAAATTTTTATTCAAGAAAACAAAATTAACTTGTCCGAAGGTGGATGTGAAGCTGCGTTTGAACCGACAGACGACAATGTTAAATTAAGTTGATAATAGAAGATAGAAGATGACTATGTGACTTAATTTTAATAATTTTCCCATCTATTCATCTATGTAGGAACTCACCAAAACGCTAATATTTATTGCAATTGTTGTTTTTCATGTTTGAAAGCGGTATTGTTACCTTCTTATAACGATATCCACTATTATTTTCAGATGGTAAATAAATATAAAAGAAAGACACAATAAGCTTCTTGGGATGAGAGCCTTAAAAAGGATTTGATAACTAAAAAAAGCCAAAAAGTTAAAAAAAATAAACAAACTACAGACAAGGAAAATAACGTGTGCATTATATGCAACGAACCTATATAGATCCCCCCACCAAAGACTGGATTCAATGCAATGACTGCCAATTTTGCTGTGATAATTGCCAAATAAATCAAGTTAACTGACTGTTAAGAAGACACGTTAAGTTTTTGTTCTTTTATGATAATAATAATGATTCGTCTGCAATAAAATATGTGGATACATTCATAGTTTTTCCCCCTATGATTCCCTATATTCTTCTTATTTATGTCTAATCTCAGGAAATAATACAGGGTGCTCGCTTTACCCTCTACGTGCCCGCTTTAGGCTACCCCCTGGGCAAAGCGGGCATTTCTTAAGGGGTTAGGCCATTCTAGAGGCCGAAAAATAGGCTTCTTGAGGATTTTTTTCTAGAAAAACTACAAAATAAATCGAGATTACAAAAAAGCGTATTTATCATACATATCAGTGACTGTATACAATAATTTTTTTGAAGCGATTAATTTCAAAATGGCGCCTGTCCAGCGTTTATCTCAATCTTTTATATTGCATAGTTCATTTGTTATTAACAATTACCGGACGATTTTTTAGGCAAATTTTTCACGTTCCAAAAAAATCGTCAGATAATTGTTAATCACAAATGAACTGTGCAATATAAAAAAATCCTACGTACTTCCATAGACAATGTATTTTTCAAGATATATTCAACGTTTCAAGTGAATCGGTTGAAAATTGGTTGAGTTATGTTTCCGGCCAACTCAAAAAATGCAGTTTTGAGATAAACGCTGTACAGCCGCCATTTTGAAATTAATCGCTTCAAAAAAATTATTGTATACAGTCACTGATATGTATGATAAACACCCTTTTTTGTAATCTCGATTTATTTTGTAGTTTTTATGAAGAAAATCCTAAAAAGCCTATTTTTCCGGTCTCTAGAGGGGCCCCTAAGGCCTTAAAGTTTTCAAATTCGTTTCATTATTTGTTTTTGACGATTTACTGGCAATGTGTGAATGTACTATTGAACTACGATAAATTTAGCACCTGATAGCAAAATAAATTGTTTGAATATGACATTTTATAAATGTTTTTTTTTTCCTTAGAGAGCCCACTTTGGGCCCCCCTCCCCTACCTATGATATGTGGAACGTGGTTCGCACGATAGTATTTAATAGACCACGGAACATCGGTTCATCCAATATGTATTGCGTATGAATGATAAATCATCCAGTCGGCTGGATCGTGTGCACGTCATCCTTGTCAATTCGACAATTTCTGCTCTCGTAAAATAACGGCGGCCTTCTTCGCCGCGGCTGCACGGCCTCAAATTTGCACATGCACTTCGTGATCATGCAGCGTACGACGATTCGATACCCGGGTGAATCGCTAAGCTGTGCGTTTTTCATATTTTAAAACTATTCATATTTATTCATTTATATTTGTTCCAGACATGGCACACTTCTGCTTCGCTGAAAATGATAGAAAATTACATGTATGTATGAATGTACGCACATTCCTATTATTATTAATAAATTAATAATTTTATGCGAATACATGAAATATATTATATTTATATTTGAATTATATTATAAATCTATTATATTACTTTTATCTCATTAAATTGTTTTTTTGGTAATAATATAATTTAATATAATGTAATGCAATAATTATTTTCGTCAAGGGCAGTGAAATTGTGCCTTTTATGAAACACTGCCTTTTAAGCGGTTAAGCTACTGTGACGACCCGAAAATCAGGGTTATTTGAAGAAGAAAAAACATTTCGAAGAAACAGGTAAGATGATTTCAAAATCGTATGGCCATTTATTTGTATGTACATTAACAAATTTGTGTACCAAATTTCATAAAAAAGCTCATTGATAATTGAAAAAGTTATAAACAATCTCGTGATGCATAAAAGAAGACTTTTTTTTCTTAACGTAGATAATATCGACTACGACTTGACCGAGTTTCTTTTGTTACCGTGTTTTAGTCCGCCGAACAAAAAATTCGTTTTTTTTTTCGATTTTTCGAAGAAAAATTACAATATTATTGTGAACTACTAATTAATAAAATTGTAAGAAGAAAAACCTTGGTCAAGACTAAATTACTATTACACTGAATACGTTTATCATATTTCAAGTCAATCCGTTAATTAGATGTTGAGAAGTCATGTACAGTAGAACCTCGATTATCCGAACCAATTGGGACCGAGACTAGTTCGGATAATCAAAAGTTCGGATAATCGAAACGTGGGTTTTTTGCGACGAGATCATAAACAACACCTTTTTACACAAAAACAGTACATACATATATATTAAAATTTGACATACATGTTAACGTTGAAATATATATATATATATATATATATATATATATATATATATATATATTTATATATATGTATGTATGTATGTATGTATGTATGTATGTATTTGAAACACCTGAAAAAAGTTGAATGCTTTTTTTATATTTTTTAAAATAAAATCGTCCATTTTTAATTGACGAAGGACTGTAACGCGTTTTTGAGCGGCTAAGTCTCGCAGCCGTTTGAGAAGAAGTTGCGTTGGGTTGCTCATTGTTGCTCACGGCGGTGGCAGCGAGCAACAATGTATCTTTCGCGCCAACGTTCGGATAATTGAGCATTCGGATAAACCAAGTCATCGTTCGGATAATTGAGGGTTCGGATGATCGAGGTTCGGATAATCGAGGTTCTACTGTACACAGTTTTGAAAAATATTGTTCCGTGAAAAACGCGTTTAAAGTTTGACTAGCAGTTATATCGGTGAAATTTCAAGTTTCCTGCAACGCAAATGTTGGATGTTCCTCCTCAATTTGAGTTGCCTCAAGCAACGAAAGAGAGTTTTGATATTTTCACAGTTGCCTAATGTCTCAATATGTACATACATACATACATAGATATAGTATATTGTATGTGTGTATATGCGTGTATACACATATATACACCCATACATACATACATACATACACACACACACACACACACACACACACACACACACACACACACACACACACACACACACACACACACACACACATATATATATATATATATATATATATATATATATATATATATATATATATTATTGATTTTCGTGAGTGGTTTCTTGTTTAGCCACAAAATTAATGGCAAGCGATTGGACCGATCGAATATCGAAATTAATAGACTAATTATTATGAAAGCCTGCGCGAAAAGTGGACCGCGTTATCAATCATCGGGAGTTTCCGACAACTGAGAGGCTCGTCCGATAAAATCCTTCACCGTAATATTTCGTAGATAACAAGTGTTCACGCGCGTATGCAGATATATATATATATATACATTCATACATTTTTTAGGCGGATTGTATAGGCATCACGTATGTCAAAATAATATCAATAATAACGATACATAATACACAGTTCACGTAAAACGATAATGACATTGAAAAAAAAGAATAATGAAGCGAAGGGAGAAAATAATAAAACGGAAATTGTTGAAGAGAGTAATAAAGGAGAAATAATCTACTCGAATTCTTTTATAATTACGAATCGGACAACTTACGAAAATATTTTCATCAATTATACGGAAAACGTTTGTTTTGCAATCACACTGCAACATTGTTCGTAATTTATTTCACAAAAGCTGAATTCGGTTTATTATTTTCAAATTTGCCGAGTACGTCGCTTTTAATTTTTCCCCCGCAATGGCAAATTTCTTTTTCCTTTCCTTTTTTCAATCGTGCTGTGCTATTCTCGCTCGTGACATTTTTCGTTATTCAGTTTACGAGAACTAGATTCGATGACGAGTGCATTTATTCATATCTCCTGCCGGGAGCTGCACAATCTTTGGTGCTGTTTCTTAAAAATAATTCATCGTCACCTCGTCGTTAAGGGGTTAGGCCACTCGAGAGGCCGAAAAAACAGGCTTTTTGAAGATTTTTTTCTTCATAAAAACTACAAAATAAATCGAGATTCCAAAAAAGGGTGTTTATCATACATATCAGTGACTGTATACAATATTTTTTTTGAAGCGATTAGTTTTAAAATGGCGGCTGTGCAGCGTTTATCTCAAAACTGCATTTTTTAAATTGGCCGGAAACATAACTCAGACAATTTTCAACCGATTCACTTGAAATGTTGAATATATCTTGAAAAATACATCGTCTATGGAAGTACGTGGGATTTTTTTTATATTGCATAGTTCATTTGTTAATAACAATTATCTGACGATTTTTTAGGCAAATTTTTGGAAAGTGATTCACGAGAAACAGAACACCTGAATATCTCTGTTGGATTTGAAAATACGGAGTATGTACATATCGGAGTTTGAATGGTTTGCAACGACGCACATGGCCATCATAATATTGTGTTTTTTTTCATTGTTATTCGGTTTTTCAACGTCATCAAAATTTTTTTTTATGGAATGGCATATTTTTTCCCCTTGCACATTGTAGTCGGCATCGGAACAAATTCAAACATGTAACATAGTATGACCTTCAAATGACCTTCAACCCAGAAATGGTGAATAAATAGTCATTCAACGAGTTTTAATTTATTACCTTGACACTTAATGTTCAAGATGAACATCGACATCATGTCGATCTTCTCTTCCTTCGAGTAACGCATTACGAAACATTCATCGTTAAGCTGATAGATTAGAAATTTTAGAAACCTCAGAAATCTAATAGCAAGAAGGTATTCAGAGTAATGAGTAACTAATAAACACGATTGTGTACGAACGAATAGGTGAAGGTGTTTCGTGAATCTTCTGTCATCACCGAACCTGCCACTCTTGTGTTATCGTGATACGTTTGAATGTAACACGGCTCGCAGGAATTTAGCGTAACAGAAATAAAGGAATTATAATAAGGAATTATAATAAGGAAATAATAATTCAACTTACACGTTGAATTATTATTTATTCAGCATTTCTGGGTTGAAGGTCATTTGAAGGTCGTTACATGGTTGAATTCGTTTGAATGCCGGCTACAATGTACGAGGAAAAATATGCAATTCCATTTTTTTTTAATTTGAGTACCTTAAAAAAACCGAAAAGAATGTAAAAAAAGTATTATGATAGCCATGTGCGTCCTTCCAAACCATTCAAATTCCGATATGTGCATACTTCGTATTTTCAAATCCAACAGACATTCAGATGCAATGTTTTTCGTGCCTCACCCTGTATATATTTCGAGGATTGGAGCGTAAAGGAAGTTCATCAAAGTTTCCCTGTCGAAGAGAAGCCACAGATCGACCACAATTTCACCGAATGCTTTCATCGAAGTCCGAGGAGTCTTGGCGGACCATACTTTATGGTCGTAGTGGTAAGCTCTCTCCTTCATCAAGGATCGAATGCAAAGATAGGGATGCTGTTAAGAAACAGCCTTGATCTTCGGAAATTTTAGAGAGGATTACATATACATATACACACACGTACGTATATATAAATCCATAAATACGGGCAATTTTCTCAGAAGTCGACGCCCAAGACCACATTTTTTTCCAAAAAAGCAAATTCGAATCCAATGTTTTTTAATAGGGAAAAATTTGCTAGTCTCGTCATGAACTTTCCTCGAAGATTCGTGTAGAAGTTTTTCCTACTTTGCTGCACCAGGAGGAATAAAAAAATCAGCGACAGCAAAATCCAACAGCAGAATTTAAGGAGGCTGCTCAGGGTATTTACTGGGCAGGCGGCAAGACGGGAACGCATATGCTTAAGGCGTTACCCCCACTTGTAGCGCAAAAAAAGGCCTTTTTCATGAATTTTTTTAAAGAAAACTACAAGACTTTTTTAATCGATCAATATACCATCTTAAAGAACACATCTTGAAGAACTTTCAGAAATTTTTTTTATGAAAATTATTACATTGTTTAGTGGCAAATGGCCGTCAATAAAATAATGTTTTTATATACACGGTTTGCGGTGACCAACATTGCGGTGAAGTGGATCATCTGAAAAAAAAATGCGGATGGATTTAGTCAAATATAAGTATAAACTAGTCTTTAATCGAAGGATTTTCAAAAATATTCATTTTTCACAAAATGGCGGACAGTCAAAGTTAATGGTTCGATTTTAACGAAAAAAACGGCCGTTTTTTGGCTATAAAACGGCCATTCTTTTTCGAAAAAAAAAATCGAACGATTAAAGACTACATTTTTATGTATTAAATAAGCCTGCAAAATTTCAAGAAGATCGGTTCATTAGTGTTC
>OY723388.1:48627035-48642035 GCA_963210295.1 Ophion ellenae | reverse complement strand
TTTCGTCTCTCTTGCTGACGTACAGTGGCTGGTGTGCAAGACACGTCGACCGTTTTTCTCGAAACACAATTTTTCAAAACGGCATGCAGCTGTTTTAAGGGGTGAAACCACCCCTCAATATAGGGGTAGTTCACCCCTAAATTTTTTTTGCAATGTCACTATAGTGGTTTTTCATTGCTTCGGATTAGAAGAATTTCGGTTTTTGTTTCATTAAAATCGGTGGACTCCGTGTGTGCAAAACTGCTATATTACCCCTAGAGATGCCTTTTTTCGAGGGGTGGTTTCACCCCTTAAAACTGTTTTTCCACCGATCAAAAAAATACGTATCGCTTACTTTTCGGTGCTTTACAACATATCCAAATTTCAACAAAATCGAAGGGTGTCACTTGAGGGATGTTCCTTGTTAGAACGCATCATTCACGCAATTTTCATGAGATTTACTTGACATTTCGACTGTAGCTTCTTAGATCGATTTTCTAGAGAAGCTCACACGATTTTTACGATTCATCAACAATTTTCGTTTTTATAAACCAATTAAGTCCGCTTTTTCAGCGAAAACAAATTTTGAAATAAAAAAAAATCCCATTTTAAAAAGAACCATATTTTTCAATAATGATGTGGGCTTCTCTAGCAAAACGATGTTTATTGTTGTAGGTGCTGATCCATAAAAGTTCTGCGTCCAAAAATAATCCAAAAATAATCCAAAAATAAACCAATTATCCAAAAAAGTCTCATTTTTCGGTAAGTCACATATATGTAACGCCTCAAATTAGTTTGACGTCACCGACAAAAGTTTTGTCTTCGAGTAAATAATGTTTTTCTTTTCATTTTAAATATTGTCCCTTTTTTAAAATTTCTCATATTTGTTCAATTTTTTCTAATTTCTTTAAACTTTTTTTCCTCATCTTTTGACCTCAAACATTGTTTTTCTCTCATTTTTAATGTTTTTTCCGTTTGACTTCACTATTTCCAATTTCTTTCAATGAAAAAATGACTTATTTGATATGAAAGTATAATAAATAGGGGTACGAGTTAACCCCCCCCTCCCATCTTCCCCTCAAATCGACGAAAATGCCCGATTAGGAGTCGGAGCAGCTGCCCAACGTCGCAAACGTGCCTTTAATTTCCTCTCCCTCACGAACGTTCGTTCGTACACCGACTCCCGTAATTCGGGACGATGATCTCTCGCTCATCTCGCGTTTTCCTACCTCGCGATATCCTCGCGACCCTCGTTTCAACGGCTACACAATTTGTTCCTCGCTTATGTTCTTTTATTTCTTGTTCGTTATCGTCCTTTCTTTATGACGCATTTTTTTATTTTCTTAAATGTTGTTTTTTTTTAGAAGCGAGTCCATAAACATTATTTGTCGTTGCGTGAAATAATGTTATTTGTTTCCGAAGCGAACCTCAGCTGAAAAAGGAAAATCTACACTAGTCAGTCAGGTCGGATCAAGCATTTTTCCGTCTCTATATTCGAAATTAACTCGTCGAACAGGCGGATTAAAACGTCGTGCGAATACAGAGAGAAAGAGAGAGAGAGAGAGAGAAAGAGACAGTGACAGGGGGAGGGAGAGAGAGAAAGGGATTTTAGTGAGTCTGGGCTTATGGAAACTTTCCTGACAGTGCAGTCCATCCGGTGGTATTAATTCTCGGTGAATTATTCGTTAGGGAGAATTATGTTTGGAGGAAAATTATACAGCGTAATAGATATTTATTATCATTATTTTGCGTAATACTTGCTATTACAATAATTTTTTTTGTCTTTTTTTTTACTCGGGATGTGAAAAATCTGCTGGCCGATACCTTGGAGAATCCGCGCTCCAAGATTATGCGGAGACGCCTGGAAAGGCGACTCGCTAGAAAACGTACTCCGTTTCTTCTTAGTTAATAATATTAATATTAATAATAATAATAATAACATATGACAACTATAAAATAATATGTGAAAAAGTAATAATAATCATATTAATACATTATGAATGTGTTATTATTATTATCATTGTTATTATATTATTATTATTGTTATCGCCGTTGTTCTCGTTATGAGGACGATGTTCTCGTTGTTCTCGTTATGAGGAATATTATTATTATTATCATTGCCAATGTTATTCTTGCTATAACAACAACAACAACCATAATAATAATAGTAATAAAAAAATAACAATACATTATTATAAAAAATAAAATGTATTATTATTAAAAAAAATAACAATGTATTATAATAATATTATAAAATAAATGTATTGTAACAATATTATAAATGTATTATAACAATATTATAAAATAAATGTATTGTAACAATATTATAAATGTATTATAACAATATTATAAAATAACAATGTATTATTTATTAAAAAAAATAAAATGTATTATTATTTAAAAAAATAACAATGTATTATTATTATTATCATTATTATTGTCATTGTTATTGTTCTTGTTTGATGATGATGGCTATTATTATTATCATTGTTATCATATAATTATTATTGTCATCGTTTTTTGTTATAACGATGATGATTATTATTACCATTATATCGATATTATCATTTATGCTTCTTATTAAATTATTATAGTTGCGGTTATTATTACTATTAGAATAATAATAGATATTATGGTTATCACTTATTTTCAATGAAAAGTCCAATCAGTCAAGGGAGTCAGTCAGATTGACGATGAATAACGTTCCTGCGGTTGCTTACAGGACCAGAAATGATGAAGGGAGCGGCGTACTCGCAAGAACCCCATAAGTTGTTTTCCCCATGCTTTTGCACCCCTCCAGTCACTGGCTTTGGAGAAATTTGCGTTATGGATCATTTTCGCTCTTGTAAGGGATGAAGTAAGTCAGAGTAACTTTGGACACGCATATATATATATATATATATATATATATATATATATATATATATATATATATATATATATATATATATATATATATATATACAGGGTGGACCATTTAACGTGACCACTTCAAATATCTCCGTTGCCTTTAGAGTGATTTGGGTTCGTCTGAATATCAGTTACAACGTCTTAATAAAAAAAAAACTATGGCCTTGACAAAAATTAATTTTTCACCCCTGCATCAGCCCTTCGAAATCAATCAAATTACCTCCTGACTTTTTTTTCGTTACTCTAAAGGCAACGGAAATATCTTTTCATGTGTATTCGAAATGTATTAAAAAAATGTGACATGAAACAATAAATGACTGCCGCTTTATGAGCCTATACCATGTGCATTTCGTCACTGCAGTCCCCAATCGGCAGGAAAGATGCAGCTCGTAATTCTTGACTGAAACAAAAAAACCAATCGAATTTTCCATTGTCATATATTTTTCTTCTTGGTGAATTAAGAAAAAGCGGAAAAAAACGTGAAATTTTAACTTTTCTTAGGTTTGAAATAAATGTTTAAAAAAAAACACTTTAACGTGCTATAAGAATTATTTAAAAAGATTTTTAGTTACGTTAAACTATAGTTTTTGTACTTAAAAATGAATAAAAATGAACTAATTTAAAAACAAATGTATTTCAAGACTTTATTTATCAAGCCCAACAACTTTTATATTCATATCTTTTATAAAATCCTCAAAAAAATCGCGAGAATAGCCTTTTTTCGTGGCTCCAAAATGGTCTGGCCCCTTAAACTGCGAGCTAGCTTAATTACGCGCGCAACACAGTGTGCCTAGCTAAGCCGTCACCCATCCCAGTAATGCACGCAAGCCAACGGTCTTCAACACAGCAAAAAAAAAGTAAAAAAAAAACAAAGAAAATAAACTCAATATGATGTGCTGCAAACGAATTGCATTCGGATCAAACTCGTCATTATTTTTCACTGTTCGTCTACGGCCGCACGCATAAATCCTGGGTGAAATTCTTGCGCGATATTTCTGAAAATCCATATTTCACGGGACGGACGCAAAATTGTTATAAATAACATTAACAAGGGATCGCGCGATAATTGGCTATCGAAAATCGCGTCAAAAAATCAACGTGCATATATCCATATATTTGGTTGTTTGGTGAAAAAAAATCGCCAGGTCTTCAATTCGAGAGGTACGGGGAGGGCGTCATAGAAATTCGTGCTTCTCCCTTGGCACAAGGCTATGAATGACACGGAGTGGAGAATCTGTGCGAATCTCACCGAGCGAGAACGAGCGGAATCGTTGAGATATTATTTTCCTCTGCCTAGGGAGAGCTCACACTTCGGGGCATTATTTAAATTGGAATTACTTTTCTCATTATGGTGCATCCAGGGAGAAAATCTTTCGCTATTCCGTTCTTACTTTTATAATTTACGTTGAAAGGGATCGGGAGTGCGGCCCGTGGATGTTGAAAAAAAGGGAGAGGGAGAGTACTAAGTTAATCTTTGACAGTTGGTGCGGCTGAGATCGGGAGAAAGAGGGGGACAAAAGGAGAAATGTCGATATATATATATATATATATATATATATATATATATATATATATATCTTCATTTATGTCCAAGTATCTAAATAATACGATTATATATACGTGAAAAGAATATATTGAATTTGTTACATTTATGCAATATTGCTCATCAGCACACCTGGCAGTTTTGAGAATTTTCTCCAAATGTTTTTTTGAAAGTATCATTAATTTACTTACATTTATCTTAACGTGATTTTTGGGATATTGGAGTCTAAATAATTTCGGGTATGGGGAAATTAGGCTGAGGGGGCTAAGGGTTGGGGGGTGGCGATGTGGATGGCAATCGGAGCCGAATTAAAAAAAAATGAATTTTTTTCGTATATATTTGTACATACCATCAACACACACAATAATCTTGCCTACTCGGTGAACAACTGATTATAATAGTTTGTTATATACATGTATACAAATATGTACAAAGACAATTAGAGTTCGTTTTGATATATGAGGCATTCCACGTCGGTTTAGCCAGTAAAAAAAAATCCCCAAATGATTTTGAAAAATCGAGTTACTTTATTGAAAAATATTCACCGAGTGTCGAAATTTTTTAAAAATTTCTGACTTTTTTTGTTGTTGATTACCATTTATTAACATTTTTCGAAACCGAATATATATATATATTCATTCATTTATTGGGGATGTTATATATATATATATATATATATATATATATATATATATATGTCTTCCCCAATAAATGAACTCGAATATAGCACTAACATGATCAATTACGATCGTTAAATCTTTACGACCGTGCACTTCCGACCGAACGTTCTATAAATACGGAATTTCGAGAATGCAAATAAGAACGTAATTTCGCTCACCAAAACATTATTCCGATCGGCTGATTTCAGTAACCGACATTTCCGTTGAAATTAAATCGGTTGCCATGATTAATATATTTAATTGCCGTTAAATATTTGATATTTCCGCCGTCTAAATGTACATCTACGTCCACGTTTCCCATATTATTATTGGTATTGGTATTATCATTATCTTAATGATTTTATTATTATTATCGCGATCACGATTACTATGGTCATCATTTGCATTATTATTACGACTACTGCTAGTACTGTTATATTTATTGGTATATTACGAAAATATTGGGCAGCCAAAAGGGGTTTCTATGTATAGGGAAATTGGTGAAATCGCGAGCACCCAAAGTTTTTACCTCTAATACAGTCACGAGATAAGAATTTAATAAGCGTGTATATCGCGCACGAGAGAAAAGTTTCGCTATACTCGCACAGCCATAAGCAAGAGAGGGAACGAGCCATACCCGTTACAGATTTTTCACTCCCACGCGCGGTCCGAGTAGATTTTGTCCTCTTTTTCTTTTTTTTTTCGTAGTTCACCGTAGTAGGTACGCAGCCGGGACGAACCGCACTATCTGGCAACTATGAGATGGATAGGGGGTGTATAGATATATTTATATATACAGAGTGATTCACAACTATTAGGGCTTCCTTTGTGAGCGTGCAGAGTGTGTCATTGCGAGCAAAACGCTTTTTTTGTAAATGCCGTGCGGTCAAAATTGACCGAGATAGTCGCGTTTAAACGTCAAGTAATAATCACCTTCGAATCCACCTACGGACAAGTTAATTTTTTTCTGTTGTGACGACTCGAAAATGAGGGTTGAAAAAAATTATTTTGGAGGAATAAGTAAGATGATTGAAAAATCGTGTCGACATTTATTGGGATGTATATTAACAAAGTTTTGTGCCAAATTGCATAACAAATATCAATAATTGAAGAAGTTAGAAACAATTTCATGAAGGCCCTCTGCACGTGAGGGGTCTAACGGTGTACTTGATTTACGCCACCCGCTTGATATGAAACAAAAAAAACGAGTTTTTTCTTAAAATAGATAACATTGGTTAAGACGTGATTGAGCTTTTTTTTTATCGTGTTTCAATCATCAAAAAAATGTTGTTTTTTTTCGAATGTTCGAGGAATAATGACATCATTATTGCTAATAAATAATGAAAAAAATGTTAAGAAGAAAAACGCCGGGTAAGACTCAACCACTATCATACTGAATAAGCGTACTAAATTTCAAGTCAATCCGTTCATTAGATGTCGAGAAATTAGGTGCATCGTTTTGAAAAGCATGGTTCCGCGAAAAACCCTTTAAGGGGTTAGGCCACTCTAGAGCCCGAAAAAATAGGCTTTTCGGGTTTTTTTTCTCAGAAAAACTAGAAAATAAATCGAGATAACAAAAAGGGTGTTTATCATACATATCAGTGACTGTATACAATAATTTTTTGGAGCGATTAAGGGGCCAGTCCACTTTGAAAATTTCAAAAAATCGAAAGCAAGCAAGACATGAAGAAATCGACGATGATGAGCAATCAGAAGGGATTTTGTACGGTGCAGGAATTGCCGATTGAGTTTAGGTAATTTTTATTTAGGTTTTTAAAAAGTTTTATTTAGGTTTATTTAGGTTTTTTTTCATAGTATGAACTTCGAACGTGTTTTTCTCGAAAGAACGTTTTCAAAATCTAGCTCCATCGTATCTCTAAAACTAATAAACCGATTCTCTTGAAATTTGAACGACATTTTGTAAACATGATTCGCAACAAGATGACCGTCGATGGTTTAAAAATTTTGATTTTTACTCTTCTTTTTTGCGAAAAACTGCGGAAAAAACGCGTTTTTAAATACTTTTTTGTCATCTGCCATTTTTTATTTTTTGATAAAACTTTATATCCGAGGGTCATTTTATAGCTGGTGTCATACTGAATCTAATGGACTTTGATTTTTTTGTTTCAGACAAGCCGTTGCCGAGTTGTGATGGAGCTACCTAGCCCACCTATTTTTGAGGCGTTACGTTGAACTATAGTTTTTGTACTTAAAAATGAATTGAAATGAATTAAATTTAAAAGAAAGTGTATTTCAAGACTGTATTTATCAAGCCCAACAACTTTTATATTCATATCTTTTATAAAATCTTCAAAAAAAATCGCGACAATAGCCTTTTTTTCGCGACTCCAAAGTGGACTGGCCCCTTAATTTCAAAATGGCGGCGGTGCAGCGTTTATCTCAAAACTGCACTTTTTAAGTTGGCCGGAAACATAACTCAGACAATTTTCAACCGATTCACTTGAAATGTTGAATATATATGGAAGTACGTAGGATTTTTTTTATATTGCATAGTTAATTTGTTATTAAAAATTATCTGACGAAATTTTTCCCTTTTCAAAAATTTGCCTAAAAGATCGTCAGATAATTGTTAATAACAAGTTAACAATGCACTATAAAAAAAATCCTATGTACTTTCATAAACAATGTATTTTTCAAGATAGAGTCAACATTCCATGTGAACCAGTTAAAAATTGTCTGAGTTATGTTTCCGGCCAACTTAAAAAATGCAGTTTAGAGATAAACGCTGCACAGCCGCCATTTTGAAATTAATCGCTCCAAAAAAATTATTGTATAGAGTCAATGATATGTATGATAAACACCCTTTTTTGTAATCTCGATTTATTTTGTAGTTTTTCTGAAAAAAAATCCTCAAAAAGCCTATTTTTTCAGCCTCTAGAGTGGCCTAAGGCCTTAAAGCTTTACCAGCAGTTTTACGGTTGTAATTATAAGTTTACCTTCAATCTGCGATTCGTGAATCATATGTTGGATCTTCCTCTTCAATTTGAGTAGCCTCAAGCAACGAGCGAGTGTTCGTCATTTTCACAGTAGCCTAAAGCCTTAAAAAAACGTTTTCGGCATAAATAATGAACACGAAGAAGCACCTTGCAAAAATTCGATTCAATCACTTTTGTTTATTATTTGATACTGGAAGAAAAAAAATCACGCGTGGGACTTTGAATATCTCGGCCAAGTTTTGCCGCACGATACTTAATAAAAAAAAGGGTTTTTATCGCTGAGGGAACCTTGATGGTTGTGAATCACCTTGTACATATTTGGACATTGAATAAGTTCTCGCTGTTTTCCAACAGATGGGGTCACCAGAACTGCGTGCACGTAGTTTAAGACGGAATGACACCTCATCGCGGCCGGTATGGTAGAACAATTATAGATTCCCAAAAATCTCTGAAACGGCTCGTCAGATCCCGTCGAAACTTTGCCAAACCACGTCACCTCAAATTTTCTGAATTGAAGAAAAAAAAATGTAGATTGGCTTATCATAAGCTAATCTACATTTTTTTTCTTCAATTCAGAAAATTTGAGGGGCAGACAGCTGTTCGTCTATCTATTTAACGTGGTTTGGCAAAGTTTCGACAGGATCTGAAGAGCCGTTTCAGAGATTTTTGGGAATCTATAATTGTTCTACCATACCGACCGTGATGAGGTGTCATTCCGTCTTGAGATGGCAACGCATCGATAAAGCAGTACTACAGTCGAACCTCGATATAACGAACTTCCCTAGAGATGAGTTCGTTCTATCGAGTTTTCGTTATATCGAAGTCATGTTACGTAAAATGTTCATGTTCAGTGTTTAAAAAAATTCGTACTATAAATACAGGGATATTTTTCAAAGAAAGAAAGGTTTAAATTAGAGCAATGACCAATTAGAGCATAATATGTTATTATGTCGTTGTATCAAGGTTTCAGGTGTCTATCGGAAGGGAATGGACAAATCTTCGTTATATCTAGGTTCGACTGCCCGTGCAGAAAACCCATAGGGCATCCCTATTAAAAATAAGGGCCTTTCAGGGCTTCCCTAGTGCTTTCCCTAGTAGGGATTTCCACACTGGGCCCAGACTTGGCCATTATCGGGATAAACCTGTAGGGATTTCCACAATAGGACCCGACTTGGCCATTATAGGGATAAACCTGTAGGGATTTCCACAATAGGCCCAGACTTGGCCAGTATAGAGATAAACAAGTAGGGCTTCCACAATAGGCCCAGATCTGACTATTATACCGATAAACCAGTATAAATAGCTTAGGCTACATGGTTGATGGTATTTCAATTATTCAAATCGATTATATACATCGATGGAATAATATTATCGAACGAAAATTGAGAAAAAGCGTAAGGGCATTAGCAAATAAAAAATCAACGATGAACACAAATATGCAGACAAACATCAGACAGTATTTATTTATCAAATTAAAGAAACCTTTTACACAGATACAAGCAATTACTCATGGTTTCACTCATACATGGAGTAATGCTAGCGCATAAGTGTGAACAGTCCCAACCGGTATTCTCGACATTTTTATAGCAACTAATTTTCGCTCAATACTCATCATAGGGAAAATTATTTCTTCTGAAGACTTTGCTGATATTTCCCATTCATAAACTTTATCTGACTGTGTAGGATAAGTAAATAAATTGGTTCTTTGTTTTCCAGATCTTTTCCTCAATGGAAATAGATTTTAGTGATTCAGTAGACCCATATATTTTTTTTATTTCTACTACACATCCATTCCTTAGAATGGATTATTTTTTGTATTAATTTTGTCATGGCAGTTTGTCATAAAGGCTCACATGCAAATACGCAATCACATTTCTACGCGCGCACACATACATACACATGTACTCACGCCCACACCTATGCACATGAACAATTACATAAAAACAAATACAGATATACCCTGACGCATTTAACATACACGTATATCCACTGATACGGATATTTTATGGCGCTGAAATGGTTATGATGACGCATTGACGCATTTTCAGGGCGCTAAAATGGTTTTGATGAGGCGCCATTGAGGCAACTCATAAGGCCCCGGTCGTTGCGCCTTCAATGGCCCTTGTTGACAAAGTGTGACCGGCCGCTAACGGCCCTCATGTGGCTTCCAGGTTAGGGCCCGAATGAAGTTAGGGGAATATTATTGGGGCCCGATCACAGCCCCAACTCAATTTCCGCACGGGTGTATAAGCAAGCTTGAAATTCAGTGCAAGTCATTTCGTCGAAGTGTAAACAACTTTTTTTTCATAGTGCTACACATGTCAAATTACGTGCCAAAAAAAGCATTTGCGGGGAATTTTACTGCACTACTTTATTTTAAAAAATCTGTGGCTGAAACACACAGAATTCTGTCATTAACATTAGGGGCTCAAAGTTGTTCACTACCAAATATTTGGTAGCGATCCGAGATATTTAGATTTGTATTTCATTTAAATAGGTGACCTTGAATGACCTTGAACGACTTTGACCCTTAAATGTTTTTTATGCGGCTTGAGGTGCTCCGCAAGATGGTTGAAAAAAATGTACCATTCCGTTAAAAAAAGTGGAGGTGACCTTGACTGTGCGTCAGCGCCTCCACCGAAATAAAGAAAAATTGGTCGCATTTGATGGCCCCCTTTACGCCGTAGAACTTTCGTCTGGAACATTTTTTTTGTGACGTCGACAATGACCGAGTTATTTTTGGTGGCGGAGATAAGAGGGACACCCTGTATATGGATATATATTTACATCTCGCGAAAAGATATTTTGAACTCGTCACTCCCATGCCATGTTGGTCATCAGCATATTTCGCTGTCTCGAAGACCACCCTTGAAGTGGTCATTACGTAAATTTACATTACATTTATTTATAGGTCATTCAGAGGCCTTGCGTTTGCCATATGGTTGACGATGGGAAAAGTAGCTTATAATGACGCTGAAGTTTGCGTCGTTGAAATGCAACGAAAATATATATTTTTTTAATTGCAATTTTCCTTTGTAACATTCAGGCCACCAAAATCACTCAAACGTTTGCACGTATTGTTATTAGAGATTCACGACCTCAATTAGCAAAAAAGGCTTTGGATAACGATAAAAACAAATAAATAAAAAATGAAGGCAATTAAAATGGTTGCGTTCCAACCATTGAAACTTCAACGTCATGGCTAATATGAGGACGGTCCTCGAACTCGAATGTCCTCGAAAGCAACTTGACCATTTCCAAATATATATAAGTTCGTGCAATGGATATTCAGTGAGCCGGTGCGCCGTTTTTTTTCATAACCATCGCCGAAAAGCCCGCGAGGAGAATAATTAAATTTCATCGTTAATCCTGTATATAATAGCGGACGTCCGAGAGCTTGGCGAGCGGAGCTTATCGTCAGTGATCCGTGTTAACAGCGGACCTTTTGCGAGCCTTCATACACTTTTCTTTGCCACACGCATGCACATTTTTTTTAATGACTTTTTTTTCATTTTACATTAACATTTTTTTGTTCTTCTTCTTTTACCAAAAAATTGTTCCTCCTCTCGCGCATGGTCGTGCGCGAATATTCGGGCATTCGTGTATACACGAGAGATTTTAATCCTTCGGTAAAATCGCAAAGCCGCCTTCCTGTGAGCGCACAACTTGAGTGAAATTCGTGCACTCAATTGGAGTCCACCGCGATTGGAGCCCAATCGCGGCTCGCGGCACGTTCCAAATTCACACGATATAAGAAGAGACAAAAATCTTCTCGCTCTTTCACCAGCGTTGGGAAAAACATTTATTTCGTTTCGCTTCCTCGGCGACTGTCAGTATTTAATTAGAATTAAAGACGCGAGGGTTGCACAGGCATTTTTAAACCGTAAGTGGATAGAGCTCTTTGCGTGAAGACGCTTTCTTGCTGCAACAAAAGGCGCACGGGAATGTTATGAGATATTTCATTACTCCAGCAGGCTGCTGTTACATCTATATATACGTATCAAGGACCACTATAATTTATGTGATTAAATATACATATATATGTATATATATGTAATATAAATGTGTGTATATATATATATATATATATATTATTTTAAATGCAGGCATTTTGTTAAGAAAATTGTTTATTGTTTCAAAACTATACATGATAAAAAAATTTCAGATGATGTTTTTGTATGAAATTTAATGCTGTACAAAAAAGGTAACTTGTAAAATTTTCGTAGATTTAATATTTATCACATAATCAGCAAAAATACTGTCATCATTTATTCCAAAAATCGATCATTATGGTCAAAACAGGAGTTTGACGTCGAAAAACTGCAATTTATTTTTCGTATGCAATTAGAAATATGAAGAGATACGTAGCGCACTCAATAACAATATGTGAGCAATATTTAAATTTTCAATTTTATCAATTTTATCATTAATTATGATAAATTAAAGCCGTCCTGCCTTACCGACAAGTGTCCTTTGGTCGGATGAGTTGCTTCCCATGCTTGCCGCAATCCTCGTTAACCTCGAAATAAATGTATGTCTACTGTTTCCACGTGAGGCACATGTCTCGATTCAGCGCTGGACACATGTGCTCGACGACTTAAGTTTAGAAAATCGCGATGACGTTCCATGACCGTAAACATATTTTTTTAATTGGTGATGCTGATTCACAAATAATTGGAAGCAAATTGCCTTTGAAATTGCAGGTGTTAAAAGTACTTTTTTATAATACTCGGGTTCTAAAATTAATGATACATGAAAGTGCCACAATAACTGCCAGAGAAGTGTTTGTGTTTTGGGATAAAGCCGGTATACCGGTACAAACTTTGCCAGAGTGCATTTAAAAAATCAAAAAGTTACATGCACGCTACAATCTATTGCAAAAACGTGCTGGAAAAAATCATTTTTTTCATATAAAAATTTGACAGCTCGGTGGGGTGGGTTAGAATTATTAGACAAACTTCCGCTTGCGGCCAATTTTTTTTCTATATATGTTGATTACGTTTGAGGAACAATACCAAAGAATTTACAACATCACCAAATTAAGAACCACCCTAATATATATATATATATATATATATATATATATATATACGACGAAATAATAAAATAGCAAATAACAATAAATAGTGGTCCTTAATATGTGTGAATATACATATTCAGGGGTGACATCTACCCAAAGGCCCGAAAAATGGCAAAATCCCGAATTTATTTCTGAGAAAAGGTTGGTAAAAAAGAAACGCATTTTTTAAAACACAAAGGTACATTTATTGAGACTTGAAAAAAATAGCCAAAAAATACAGAAGAACAACAAAAAGCCATGGCCGCCGGCAGATGATGACATCTTTTTCGCGACGCTCGGCGGTGGACACTCTCCAACTCAAACAGTTCGTCCAAAATCTAAAAACCAAACGGGTTATTCAAGTTAACAATAAATACGAGTCCTTGACGATCGTCGATTTTCAAAATCATTTGTTTAACAACGTGGCGACGAATTCAATGTCGAGCATATAAAATTTATGAAAAAGGTCGTCATTTTTACGTTACTATTAAAAAATGAAGATGGATTTAAGGAAAGTGAGATCGTCAACGACTTTTGAATGTTTCGCATCGTATGTCCCGTGAATTTGGAAATAATCCATCGAGTGGTTCTCCAGCTATCATGTCCACCGACTTTGAAAAAAGTCGTTTCAAGAAAGACGCGTTTAAAGTTTGAAGTATGGTGCTGCTACCGCTCGCCCGGCTGACTGTTGGAAGCTGTAGCTTATTCAATTTTAGGAATATTTCAAATAAATTTTCAGGAAATATAGCAAAAGGTGATACGATCGAATTAAAATATTTTTGTATAATGCATTTTTTTATCAACCTTCGTAGAAGTAGTCCTTAACACCCTTTTGCTGGTTTGCGAAACCTACGTATAAACACTCATAACTTCCTCAATTTTGAACGAACCGACTTGAAATTTTTAGCGAATATTTTTGAATTGTTCTATTCTAAAAATCCGTTGAAAACCACAAATCGGTGCTTAAAAAAATGTCAATTAGGCGCTTGTAAGCGCTTAACAAAAAATTGTTTCCTCGAGTCGAGTTTAAGTGCTGCTTGGGCGGATAGAAAGGCCAAAGTACCGAGTGACCTTTTAACGATGGTTACCAGAGATTTTTTTTTCGAAAAGCATCGCAAAATTATAGCAAACATTAGTATTGGTCAAGATGCTCAAAAAAATCTATCATTTTAAAAGTGGATGACCCAAAAAATGCTTTTTGCTTGACACGGCGTAATATATATATATATATATATATATATATATATATATATATATATATATGTGTGTGTGTGTGTGTGTGTGTGTGTGTGTGTGTGTGTGTGTGTGTGTGTGTGTGTGTGTGTGTGTGTGTGTGTATTGGGATGTTGAAAAAGTTCTCGCTGTTTTTTTTCGTGACAATTAATGCTTTATTTTTTAAAATGATCCTTAATGCTTTCAAACGTCTCGAAACTGTTGTGTGATCAACTCCTAATGATTCTGCAAGTTCAGCTAGCGTCTGACATAAGTCTTCATGAAGTATTGCGCTTCATGAGTGCCTCCAATTCAACACATCAAAGTAATTCTTTTTGAAGCGTCTAAAGCAATCTCTGTATGTTGTCTACGACAGAGCATGTTCGCCGTAAGTCTCAACAAGAATTATGTGTGCTTCAGCGGCAGATTTTTTTTTGAATACTAAAGTAGTTTACACTTCAGCGAAATGACAGAAACTGAATTTCAAGCTTTCTTCAACCATCTCAAACTACACGCACGCAGTTTTGGTTTGGTTTCTTACTTTTACTAAACTGAAATTCCAGCATATAGTAGGACATGATGTGACCTACTGACAGTTACAGGATTATCCATTCATAACAGGACACCCTGTTTATATATATGTGTGTGTGTATGTGTGTGTGTGTGTGGGTGGGGGCGTAT
>OY723388.1:48588473-48626835 GCA_963210295.1 Ophion ellenae | reverse complement strand
TTTCGCAGTGAAAAAACGACGCAAAGGAAATCGAAATCCATTATATTTTATAATTTCGTGCTCGTGTTCTAAGGCCAAGCCTTCATCCGCCAACGCCAGGAACTTTTTTCGTAACTAACAAAAAATGGGATGTCTAATACTTTTGGCAAAGGCTTTATATATATATATATATATATATATATATATATATATATATATATATATATATATATATATATATATATATGTATGTATATATATATATAGGTGTGGATTTGTGACTCTGGTCTTTTCCTTCCGGACGAATGACACCGAAGAACGTTTTCCCGCGTCGTGAGCGATAAGAGTATAATGTTTCTTCTAATTTTTTTTGACTCGTGCTCTCTGTCTACACACACACACACACACACACACACACACACACACATACACACACACACACACACACACATATATATATATATATATATATATATATATATATATATATATACAGAGAGCACGAGTATAGATATATATCTATATATATATATCTATATATGTTTCTCGCGTACTCTCCATCCCTCTTTTATTCCTCGTGGCTCTCTTTCATCTTTCGATCCCTTTGCTCTCTTCGCACATGTCCAACCTTCCACCGTATATATACGGTGTGAAGATAACGGAGAGTTTTCCGGCGGGCCGCACAGGGTAAGGAGTAAGACAGAGAGAGAGAGAGAGAGAGGGTATAGTGCATCGTAGCGTGAACCAAGGCTTTTCCGGTGTTCCAGAAATGACGTACGCGTCTGACCGCACCTTGGCGTAGTAAACCACATAAATGTATATACATATATATGGATATATATATATATATATATATATATATATATATATATATATATATATATATATATATATATATTTACCTGGGGGTTAAATATACCACATTTTATGTTATATATATATATATATATATATATATATATATATATATATATATATATATATATAGTACATAAAATGTGCCATATTATATCCTTCATAGGCGATAGAGCTTTAGATAAGATTCGCACAGGCTTCCGAGCAGTTACAACTCATTTATATTGAGCACACACGTGTATGTTATGTGGACTGTCTTGCATAAGGCAATAAAAAGGACGAGAGGGAATGAATGATTCCAAAAGATCTGTCGATCAAATGAATCTGGCCTAATTGTTTGGGTAATGTGAATACTGCATTGTTTGCGAAAACGTTTATATATATAGATACATACATACGTACATTTTTATTATATATATATATATATATATATATATATATATATGTATTATTCAGTTAAGAGAACCGGATGGTGAAATTTTTGCCGTGGCGAATTTTTTTTTTTTAATAATAATTTTTTTCCGAAATTGCGATCCATGTAGGTATTTACACTAGAACATTTCAAAATATCATATCTTCCACTGTTTTTGGTTCAAAAAGAAAAACCAAACGGCATTTTCCAGTTGAAAGACTTGTCGAAAAAAAAAATATTAAATTTTTTTAGGGTAAAAATAAGATATTTATTTGCAATTTGAAAAATAATAATTTCACGATATATGCTCCATGACGGAGGAGAACATTTGGACGAATTTATACGCATACAGAATGATATTTAAAAAAAAGAAAAAAAAACGTTTGGTTTTTTTATTCAGTAGAAAAGTGGTGTATCACATTAGTAGTAAAAAAAAAGAAAAATCAGAAGAGGAGATTAATAAAAATTAGAAACAATCGCGGGAAAAATGGAAGCTTCGACGTTTTGTCCTCTGCCGAATCAGCACCACGAAAAATATCGAACTTGATTCCGAAGCTTAAGCGAATACGCTGATTCCTTCCTTGAACGAACTGCCAGTTTGCTTTAAAAAATCAAGACCTCTGAAAATATGTTTTTTTTTGTCACCTTCTAAATATTTTTTTCGTGAAAAAAAAAATTTCAAAAGTGGGTTTTTATCTATCCAAACCCTAACGATCGGTCGTTTGTGTCCGCTCTCGATTCGATCGCTCTGCGCTTAGCGAAAACGCTGAGAAAAACTGATGGTGCTTGGGACTCATTTACGCGTATATACTGTCGAAATATTTGGCACGAGCACAAATTAATTGGATTAAGTTCCATTTGGCATGGACACAAATTAATGGAATTAATTGTAAATTCCATTCGTCCACTCCCAAATGTATCTTTGATAATTGTTTCTCGATGACGGGATACACAAAAAAAGTTCTCCAAGAGTGTTCCGTATTCGGAAGTTAATTATCTTGATTATGCTGTACTCACAATGGTTTTTAAATTTTTTTTCCAGAAAGCTCATTTTTTTTGGCAAGTGCTGCTCGTCATAAAAATACGCTATATATTTTTTTCGAAAACGATGCGAAAAACCATTGAAAATCATATTTTTCCCTGTGCAAAATTTCCGCGCAATACCCTTAAGGCAGTATTCTAGTCTAGAGGCGTAAATATCGAACGTTTTTTCGGGCTTGATCGAAAAAAAAACCGTTTTTGGTATTCATTTTTCCGACTTTTTATTGATGATTCGAGAAGTTCAAGAAAAAAATGTTTTGCAAAAAAATACAAATTCGAAAGGTTACAGGCCTCTAAACATGGTCGTGAAAGAAAAAGGGGTGATTCGGTTGACATGATTCCAAAGCTCCCGTTCATTTGAATTACAAATCAAACCAATTTTTCTTATCAATGAGAATGTCATTATGGCAGGTACAATAAGAGTAAAATAAAATAATAACGCGACTGTCTGATAAAAGTTAATTTGTCGCTCTATTTATGTCAATTTTGTAATTAAAAATAACAATAATAAGAATTTGACCATGCCCGAGGTAAAGACGATAGAGGAATGTACAATGAATGTCCATACCAAATTTGCAGCCGATCCGTTGAATAGAACGTTCTTTCCTACGAGCGGTTCTAGCTTCCTTCGAAGCTTTTCGAGTTTCGTATCTCCGACCGGTCGATCCTATTCTGGTCTCGGTAAATATTAGGTAAATTAGGAATTTCGAAATTTGTGTTTAAGGACATATTCTTAAGAGTTTAGGAAGAAGCAAAAAAAAATCGATTCTTTCAAATTTTTCGCCTAGAATACTGCCTTAAGGCCTTAAATACGCGAAAAATTTCGAAAAACTTCATTTTTTGAATTATCTTTTATTCCATTAGCCTGAACGGTTAGGAATATTTTGAGCTTCACAGAATTGAAAAATTCCAAAAATTGTTGAAGTTACAGCATTTAGAGCTGGATAATAGACACCGCGCGGTGCACCCTACCGCCAACTTCAAAGCCGTTTTTCCACGATTCACTTTTTTGAACCTTGTAAAAGTTCTAACTCTTGAACGAAGGTTCAGATCGCTCTGAAATTTTTGCAACATATTCTTAGTATCGTCACCTATCGTGTGAACCACAGAAACAAACATTTCAATGACACGAAAAAATATAAAAAATAAAATACCAATAGAAAATTGAGAAAAAAATCTTTGCTTCGAATTTTTATTATAATAATTTTTGTTTAAATATTGTTGGTTCACACTGAAGATACATTCATTATGGAATTATAAATATGTTCATTTTTTTTCAGACACCCACATCGATGCCGAGAACTTTCACCATCAACGCGCGCGCAAAAAAAAATACATTGCTTTATTACGTTATATCTTCGCCGTTTGTGAATATTTCTGAATTTTTTTTACATATGCCTAACCATGTGCATAAATGATCTGTAAAAAAATGTTGTCAATATACGCGTAATTTTTTTTTAACCGCGTCTAGAAAAGCACCTTCGAAAATCGGCGAAATCGCGTATATAAGGCCTTAAAAGCACATGGCCACCTTATTATTGTCATCCGGTCTACACACACACACACACACACACACACACACACACACGCACACACACACACGCGCGCACACACGCACACACACACACACACGCACACACACACACACACACACACACACACACACACACACACACACACACACACACACACACACACACACACACACGCACACGCACACTCGCACGCACGCACACGCACGCACACACACGCGCGCGCGCCCACTCACTCATACGCCAAAGCTGTACGATATTGCACTTCTGCAAAGCTTTTCCTATCTCTGTCTCCATATCTCTCTCCCCCCGCCCTTGAGT
The DNA here is from genome assembly GCA_963210295.1 of Ophion ellenae. Classification (NCBI taxonomy): domain Eukaryota; kingdom Metazoa; phylum Arthropoda; class Insecta; order Hymenoptera; family Ichneumonidae; genus Ophion; species Ophion ellenae. The sequence continues at coordinate 48,622,695 of OY723388.1, read as the reverse complement.
GACTTCTCGCTCTTGCCCTTCTGTCTCTTTGTGTATGTGTGTGTGTGCTTAGCGCTTTACGTTACGCGAGTTTACATTTGGCATGTTGTAACAGTGCGTGAAAACGTGTGCGTGTGTGTGTGTGTGTGTGTGTGTGTGTGTGTGTGTGTGTGTGTGTGTGTGTGTGGCGAGGTTTCTCCCCTGCTCTGTCTCTCGTCCGTCCGGACTCAATGTTCCGTAGGAAATCGCTGACTTATGCCTTCGCGGTCGAGTCATAGGTACCTCGACGTTTTTCCGCTATTTTTTTCTTTCACTTTTTTTTTTAACCATTCTCCGACCCTCTCCGCCGTCTCGGTAGTCGTCCCGTCCCACGCTGACCTGCGAGACACGGTGGCGTTACGCTGCTTGCTTTTTTTGCTCTCTCTCTTTCATAACCAACGACGGCGACGCCGACTCGCCCGCCTGGATCGGCGGAGCTGGGAGACTCTTTTACATTGTACCCAGATTTCAGCGATTAATTCCTTCTCCTTCCCCCGATCCTTCCGCTGCCGCATTGTGTGCCGTCGTGTCGTGGACCGTCGCAGCGCCCTCTACCGTCTCCTCGCACTTCTACGCGCTCTTTCCCGCGTGTTTGAAGCTTCAGCCCTCCCCCCGCCCCGCCGCGCCTGCTCCTTCCTCCTACCCTGGCGACGAAACGATCACATTGCTCGGCCTTCTTTATCTCGCGTTGCCCCTCGGTCCCGCGTTGGCTCTCGTCGTCTGCTCTCCCGCTCGTCGGGCAGCGCCCTCTCGCGGTTTAGTGCAGTTTTGCAGTTTTTCGCCTTACGGCGACGGAAATGATATGTGTGTGTGAGAGGGAGGAAGAGAGAGAGAGAGAGAGAGAGAGAGAGAGAGAGAGAGAGAGAGAGAGAGAGAGAGGGAGAGAGAGAGAGAGAGATCAGCCCCGCGAAGACTACCAACACAAGTGATGATGCACACTCCGCATTTTCGCATTGGCAAACACAGTCCCTTCGAATGGCCCGGTATTAAAAACTATATCCCCTCTAATGGAATATCTACAGTACTGCGGTGGTCCTCATACGTTGATGTTGACTAGATCCACTACTCCTCTCTACCCGCACCTTCTCCCCTCGCCCGTCTCCGCGCCACGCTGGATTAGGAATGACAAAAACGATACGAAATCGGCGCGTATGCTAGTCACACACGTCGATGTTTGCGCACGCGCAAGTCCCCGGATGGCGATACTTTCAGTGGGTGGAAAACGAAATTAAAATAAAACAACAAAGTGAAAAACGTAACGGGAAATTCTTGTTTTTTTTTCGATTTCTACACTATTAAGGGGTTAGGCCACAGTGACGGGTATAAAATCATGTGCGAATTCAACAATTTTTTTTCAAACGAAAAAGTGATTTACCCATAAAATTAATTACACATCTATTTAGTATGAATATCAAGCTGTTAGAGAAAATCTATATTTTTTTTCGTTGTTCAAAATGGCTGGCTACTAATATTTTCTTTTGTTATCTTTTTTAGGCGCTCCGCGGCGTGACATTTAGCATCCACAATTTTTTGCCTTGAACAAAAAACAAAAATTCTCGTTAATCTACATTAGAATACCTAGAGAAGTACGTACGGAATTTAAAAATATTGTTTTATTCAAAAACTTAAGAAATGAATTTTCAGTGAAAAATTTCGTTATAACTGCTCATAAAATGAAAACTTTTCGATTAATCAGAAATTCCGTACGTACTTCTCTGCGAAATGCAATTAGGAACATAACTTTTAAATTTGAAGTAAATCGAGTGAAAATTGTTGAAGTTATTTGTCACGCCAATTGGGAAAAAGTTGTTTCGAGAAGTTTCGAGTAGTCGGCCATTTTGTACATCGAAAAAAAAAAAAGAAAATTTCCAACAGCTTGATATTCATACTAAATAGATGTGTGATTCATTTTACGAGTGAATCACTTTTTCATACGAAAAAAATGTTACATTCGCACATAATTTTATACCCGTTACTGTGGCCTATCCCCTCAAAAAGAGGAGAAATAATCAACGATCTTGAACGCACTTTTCAATCGTACGACTGCTTTGTCCTGCAAGAGGAAAAAAAAACTACTATTGTCCCTTGGGTGACGCGATAAAAAGAAAAGAAAAAGAAAACTACCTCTGTTGGTACGCCAACCGGTGCGGAAAGAACAATGAACGGTACCTCGAGACCTAGACGTATTTAAAAGAAAAAAAATCTTTTTTTTCTCTTGAATACTCGCACTCCCGGACGGGTGTGAACTCCTAGAAAATTCCTTCACGTTGAATACACTTTTTCCGTCTAATATATATATATATATACATATATATAAAACAGACAATAGTATACTTGCATGAAAAATGCATGAAACATTTTTCCTCTCGCTTCAATACGGGTTATTCTTCGATCTTTTTGTTCTCATTTTTAAAAAGGTACTTTTTCTTATTCCTCATGTTTTTTTTTCTTCATCACGCCTCGAGCTGTAGAAATTGTTGAGATTGCGAAGACACGCGCGAGAAAACGATTGCGAAGGTGAGAAGAAAGCCTCAAGCTGTAATATATATACCTAACTCTTTCTCCCTCTTTATGTGCCTTCTCTTTCAGACATGTGCAATCTCCTATCGCATCTTCCTCTGTGCACATTGTTTTTCCGCCTTTTATTTGTACATAAACCGAAACCCGGAAGTCCCGCCGCACATTGTCCGAAAAACGATACCGCTTATCGCGCAGAACCAAAAAAGAAAAAAGTCCCTTTCCCCTCAAATCAAAGAAAAAAAGTTCTTTGATTTCCACATGGGCCTCCATTTTGCCGAGCTGCCGAGCTGAATACGAAAGTGATAGAAATTCACCTCAAATATAGGTGGATAAAAACTTTGAAGTCATTTTCCAACAATCAGTTTCGAAGAAGTGATAAGCACTCTGAAAATGATGTTCTTGGATGTTCTAGCTTTTTTACACGGAGCATGCAAAAGCACGTGCAAGGTCAACATAACCTCACAAATGTGCGGAGTGAGTTTGCTCATGAGCGTTTGAGTTTTTGTCGAAAAGCACCAGTCTGGGTAGAATTCACTGACGCAGAGCACGAAGACTTTCTTCTGCCCCGAATATCCTTCGCCTCTGATAACTGTTCGGAAACTTCAGGTCCTCGGACCTGTCACGCGGTCAGCCCCCTGACACTGGCCTACTATTCCTATACGATAATCGAAAACGCGTTTTGTCCCGGTTTTTTAGTTCTTGAAATCGCCACTACCTAGCGTTGGCTGTTATGTGACAGCCATGGAGCCTAGATACCAGGAGGTTCAGCGAGGCCTTTCAACTCGTCCCCAAAACGAGAACAAGAAATGATGGCGCTGGGGTGCTCCGGCACCTATATGTATATAGATATACGCTAAACATGGGTGCGATCTAAGACAGATCACAGATGATGTACCGAACCCTCATTAGTGTTAAGGGATAACACCACTCTAGGATTATGGAAAGACGTTTTCTTTCCTAAAAATATTTTGGTGTCATAAAAACAATATGCAATTGGTCCTGTAGCAATTTTTTTTATTTAAAGGTTCAATTATCGATTTGGCCGCAGTGCCTTGGAACGCGCGCTGAGTTGCTCGTACAACTTTAAACGCGTTTTTCTCGAAACCTCTTTTTTCGATCTCGGAATACGGATTACTCGACCACCTTTGCATGCATCGATTTGAAATTTTGATAGCAGCTTCACAATCATATTCTTTATGGGATTACGTAGCCGGTTTTTTTGATTAAATGTAAACTTCTTTTTATAAACAATTTACTACTTTCTTTTGGCAAAAAATAGATTTATTTCCTTCAAAGTGCGCTATTTTTGCAAAATTTGAAAGCAAATTTCTAGGTAGTCTCATAGCTAATAATATGTAAATTATCATTTTTTTGGTTTTTGTTTCACGTCTTATATTTTACGAGAAAACCGTTCGCCCGTGAAGCTATATGTAAAAAAACACGTTTTTCTAGATGGGCTGTATCGCCGCCATTTTGAGTTTGAGTTTGAGATCTTTTCTCGCTTTTGCGTTTTTTTTTTCGAACCGTCATGAGGAAATTATGAATCGGCGGATATTTCGACGTTTGATGTCACGATCGGTCTGTCGTGAGGTTAGAAACTCATCCGATCACTTTCACCTCGTTGACCAATATATTACTATATATGTAGGTGCCGCTGCACCCCAGCGCCATCACTTCGGGACATTTTCGGGGACGCTTTTTTCAGCGCCTTTGCATTGCCGCTGAACCTCCTGGTATCTAGGCTTTATGGTGACAGCCTTCGGCTCTAAATACTTCGATCATATGAACGATTCGATACTTTCGTTTCGTGCTGTTATCGTTATTGCGATAACAGCATCCATACACGTGAATAATGGTTTTCGAAAAGTTATTTGCACTATACTTTTATTCATGTAAAATATTCGAAACACCGGTGCAACGTACATGTAGGTATATGCATGCCTGTCACACGACTACTAGCGCCACACTGCGGCAAGGACATTTCGCGAATCGCAGTCATCGCAGTGCCAGTGTCAGCCCTCTGCACGCGGTACAGCATCTCGCCTCAAGTGCTCTCTTCTGAACGATCCAAATACTGATCTAATTCTGATGAAGATATTCAAAATTAGAATCTCCAAATTTCACTATGTTTCTGATAACTTCCGTGGCGGGACGTGTGCAGATGATCCTTCGGTAACTGGATGGACGAGGGATTCCTGTGGGGATTAATTATCGCTGGATTTGGATTCCTCTCTGTTGTCTCTGGCTTGCCGCGATATCCGATACGTCATACGCCGCACAAAGCCCATTGTTTCTCTCTCTCCCTCCTTTTCTCTCTCTTCAGCGAACACAACGCCATAAAACGCAAAGGCTTCACATCGCGAGCTTGAAACGACAATGTTGTGGTGTTTCCTACGGCGGTATGGATGTCACAGTCGCGCGCCGCTTGTGGCCTCGATGTGTCTTGTCCGTTTCGCGTACTCTCGCGCATAAACCTACACGACCGCATGTGCGCTGTGCAGGCACGAAGCGTTTACGTACCAGCCAAACGAAGCAGCATGTGGCACGGTGTACAAACGGGCGGAAAGTCAACGAGGCCCTGCCGCTCGTATGAGTGGGTAGTACAAAACGCCACCGCGCTACGGCGCTCCTGAAACGCCACGAGAGCAACGAGTCCCCGAGTCGTACACCCGCGACGACGAAGTAACGCGCCCAAACCCACACACACACAAACGCACACGGCGACGTACCACGGCCGATTTGTGAGCCACGATTTACCCCTTACCGTCAGGGCATTTCTAGTACCGACCATAACTTTTGGACAATGTGCGTTTCGTCGTAAACTAGGCGTCGCATATGTACGTACGTACGTACCGCGGGACGTTTTGTGTACGTACGGGCTCGACCGTTTGTGTGTGCCGGCGTCGCCAAACTACGTATACGTGTATTTATTTGGCACCATACATCATTATGGGTGTGCTCGTGCGTGTACTCATACATCTATATATTTATAGGCAAAGGATATATATATATATTAGAAGATGAAAAAATAAATTGATATAAGATTAATTTTCATATAAATATAATTTATTAAATATAAATTGTATTTCATAGAGATATAAAATATGCGAATAAATAAAAAAAATTCATCCAAATGTAAGAAATGGAAGTTTTGCAAATTAATATTAGTAGACCGGGTGAGGTTAGCAGTAGAAATCTTTTCCAACCTATCAGACTTTGGAGGAAACTTCAATTAATTAATATTAATTAATAAAACTTATTAATGTAATATTAATATAGAATTGATAGAAAAATTAATATAGAAAAATGAAAATATATTGATAAAACTATATATTATATATAAAACTATATAAAAAATATAGTAAATATAGTAAAACTATATATAAACCACACATATTAATAAAACTAAAATTAATATTAGTAGACCGGGTGAGATTAGCAGTAGAAAATATTTTCCAACCTATCGGACTTTGGAGAAAACTTTTCCTACAGAAGTTGCATAGCTCCAAGGGGGTAATCGAGTAGTGTCACGAGGTTCATCCAAGTGGAAGTCCTTCAGAGATTTCAAGGTCACCTCCATTTCTTCGTTAATGAGACCACAATTTTTTGTAGAACTTCATCAAGGAAGTAAAAATAAGTTCACGCACGAGATTTCACGATGATCGATCAAGATTTAGTCCAAAAAATCGATGAAAAATAAATTTCAATGATTTTAGCCTAGAATAGATTAGAACAACGGTGCAAACACTTACTGATATGAAAGGTGCTCAAAGTGATGGGTACCACTTTCAATTCACGCTTGCAATCTGATTCGCATTAATTGTCTTGTCTTATCAATAGCGTCAGTCTGTGGCAACGAACAGGCTCTTATTGAGGTTTCAAAAGTTCTTATGCAGCTTTTCATTGAAGGGAAAACACATTGTGCGTGTACACTTTAGAGAAAAGTTGATAAGATTCGTAGTTGCTGACAAAGTGACCAAAGCCGTACGACTTACCTGGATTTTGCTTGGTATTAAACTATTGGAACCTCAGTTAAAGCCTGTTCCGTAATACAGACTAACGCGATTGATGGGACAATGCATTCAATAGGAATCAGGTTGCAATATAGGAGATTGCAATATAGGAGTAAGCATGTGCACCATTTTTTTTAAATCGATTCTACGCTACAATCATTGAAATTTCTTTTTTGTCGACTTTTTATACTAAATCTTAAACGATGATCTTGAAATTTGGAGGATGAACTTATTTGTCGTTCGATGATATAATTTTATGAAAATAATAGTGATACCATTTAAAAAATGAAGGCGACCTTGAAATCTCCGAAGCGCCTTGACCTGGATGAACATCGTAGCCACCACTCGATGACCCCCTCGAACTATGCAACCTTTGTAGGAAAAGTTTTCTTCTAAGTCTGATAGGCTAGAAAATGTTTCTGTGGCTGATAGTTGTTGTCTCGACCGGTATATCTAGAGGTTAAGGTAGTTTTAAGATTATGATGATGTAAATTAAGATAAGATGGTTATGTAAAAAGCACAGGACGCTATGGATGAACAGGAATATGTTCATCCATATTTGTATAATATTTATTGAATAATTTGTTTCCAGTATACAGCGTCCTGTGCTTTTTACATAACCATCTTATCTTAATTCATCCAGGTCAAGGCGCTTCGGAGATTTCAAGGTCGCCTTCATTTTTTAAATGGTATCACTATTATTTTCATAAAATGATATCATCGAACAACAAATAAGTTCATCCTCCAAATTTCGAGATCATCGTTTAAGATTTAGTATAAAAAGTCGACAAAAAAGAAATTTCAATAATTGTAGCGTAGAATCGATTTTAAAAAAATATAAAATATATATATAATATATATATATATATATATATATATATATATATATATATATATATATATATATATATATATATATATATATAAAATAAAATCAAAATCTACATAGGGCAATGATATTTCATATCCGTTATATCGTATCATGTATCATTGCACATCCGGAAAATCGAAGAATTTTCTTCAGGTCCATAATTTATTTTCGTATTAATCGTTGATGCTGGCCACAGGGTGGTTATTGAAATGGCTACTACGGAGACACACACAAACACACACATATGCAAGTAGGTTCCATGTATCTGTGTGTTCTATGCATGGGTGTATATGTTTATACATATGAAGAGTAGTTACGGCATGTTTCAGGTGCCACAACTCCGACAATGTTCAAGGTCAAGAAAAAAAAATGCGTTGGATTAGTCTTCGATGGAGCGTAACTTGACTTCACCAATCCCTCTGTGCTGCTTGCCCCTCGAAACGCTGCAAATGTTGTTCGAAAAATGTTGGGGGACTTTTTATAATGGTATATGCATATATGTTCACGCCCTCTCTCACTCTCTTCCTCGCTGACTCTATCAATTTTAATTTAATTTCAATTTCAATTCTTATATTAATTATAATGTTGCCTCCACTATGGAAATTGATATAATTAGCCTCATCACTACCGTTTGTACAATCTGGTCCATAGCGTACTAGTACATAAATAAATATTCATTTAATTCCTCTCTCTTTCTCTCTCTCCCTTTCCCTATGTATGTATGCGTATATATATTAGGGTGGTTTTTTCTCAACGGCAAATTGAAGGATGTTAAGAAAAAGAAAGTTCTGCAAAATTTTAGGGTTCTAAACAATTTTTTAGTTAGTGCTCAACCGCCTTTTTTATGTTTTTTTTCATGATTAGGAGTTTTTTTCTTTATCTCCATGCAGAAAATGTTAGTGCGTGATCCAATGTAAGTCTTGATTTAATTTTTTTTGTAACAATACACAATTTTCATCCAAATGTTCTTTTTTTACCATAAGTAATTTGTATTTGCGGATTAAGAATCAATATATGTAATTCGGTTGTGAAAATTATATCAACCCCTTGATGAACAAGAATACGGTGCTTACATCACTGAACGTTTAACAAGTGTGCGTGTTTTTTTGGAGTAATATGTTGATTTGGAGTAAGAAAACAAAGTCATACGGATTCGAGAGTTACAAACCGCGGCGCTGTTGACGCTACTGCACCTTTGTTTCTCTGACTGTCCGTGAGTTCTTTTCGCGATTCATTTGACTGTTTCCACTAGTTACTGTATCGAGGTACGTCACAGTAAACGTATAAATAAAAATGTAAAAAAGTTTATTCGAACGATTTGAGCTCCCGTGCAGTTTTTTGCACTTGAATCCTTCACTTTGGGACTTGAATCAGGATTGTAATACGTGCTTGATTACTTTTAAAAACATGCAAGTTGTGGACGACATAGCTGAGCGAGTCGTTTCTTTTATGAAAGATTTCAACGGTTTGTCTACGAAAAACGAGGACCAAAAACAATATCTGTTGTAAGTTGTGAGCGAGCACAGAAAAACTCATCCTTTTTGCAAGAAGGGAAATTATTATTCGGCTCGATCTTCGGAGTAATTACGTAAGTTTTTCCACAATCGCATTCTGTGATACAGAATACATATTTTTTTAAACATCTTTTGGAATTATTATTTTCAAAACTACTTGAAATGAAAACGACCTGTTTATGTTAATTTAGAAAATGCTACAGAGCATAAACAGTTTTGAGACAATTATATTATTATGAAGTCTATTGGCGGGGGGAAAAAAAAATTAAAAGTTGTTTGACCGCTACCTAAAAAAATGTTTAGACCTCTCAAATTTTGTATGAATTACTTTTTCATAACGTAGTAACATTTTCCGTTCAGTGCCGCGATTTTTTTTAACCACCCTAATATATATATATATATTAGGGTGGTTGAAAAAAATCGCGGTACTGAAGACGTTACGTTATTATATATTATATATATATATATATATATATATATATATATATATATATAGAGAGAGAGAGAGAGAGAGAGAGAAATGTATAGAAAAATTGGAACAAAATGATAAAACGTCACTGAAGTGTCCCCCAAAATTCTTCGCACCACATGTTTACCCTCCATTTACATTACTTATTCTCATGCATGGTATTTTTTCTATTTTTCTCCATTACTCGGTCGTTTATGTGTTTTTCATTTTTTCTCCGCAAACAAAAAGACGCGCAATAGCGAAATCATTTGGAATAGACGGTGACTCGTTAGTATCACAATTATTCGCGTGTTCGAACTCGACCGAATGAATTTTGTTTGATTGAAGCAATTCCAATTTTCTTTGACGGCAGAGTGGATGTAACGCGCGGGATAGACAAATTGCTGTTCGAATCCGTGTTGAAAAAGGAGGAGAAGTTTCTCATCCCACTCACTACAGCCCCCCCACCCCCCTGCCGCGCCGGCTCGAGCCTTTTTTAACCAAAAAATACGTGACCATTCGTTCCAATCAATTTGCTCGAGATTTCATTGATTTTTTTCCTTCGTCGAACCGCGTCTTCGCCGCGTGACGCAATAATAATGACGTGTAACGAGAGGGTGAGAGGGAGAGGGTGGGAGAGAGAGAGAGAGAGAGAGAGAGAGAGAGAGAAGTTCGTGCCTGGTCCTCTTTGCATTCGAGGTGGGAGTTCGTCCGGACAAGATCGCAGCTATTTTGTTCTTCCTTTTTTGTCTCCCTCGCGTATGGCAGATTCAGCGATAAGGACGAGGAAGAGAGCAAGTGCGGTGAAAAGCGCGAGTTTGAGCCGCGTGTATTTATATGCGTTTATGAAGCTCGTTGAGATGGGAAAAGAGCTGGGAGAAAATGGAAGAGAAGATAAGGTGATAAGATAAATCACGACGTTCAAATTTGCATCCTTCGAATGCAACGATTTTTTTCTCTCTTCATCTTTAATTTCTTTTTTTAATCATTACCAAGCTTTTATCAAGCTTTTTCCTGCAAATTAAAGTAGTAAATCTCTAATAAGAATACGTAAAACCGTTTTAGTGATTTTCACAGCCCAAATCGGAGAAATAAAATTAGTCCAATTAGTCCAAAGACATTAATTTTTGTTGTGTTTGAACGATGCAAACTTCAACGTCATCATGAATCGATAGATAGAGAGGTCGAGAGGGATAGGACGGATGAGATAGATCGATAGATAGGAAGGTAGATGAGCTATTGAATGTGGTTATCAATAAATATTTTATAAAGAATTTACTTGTGGATGGAAGATTGTGAAATAAGGGGAATATCAGGGTGAGAGGGAGAAAGATTTATTTGCAAAACTTATTCTTAAGGGGTCTTCTCACTTTAGACGCTAAAAAAAGTGTAACTTCATGATTTTTTTCAAGGAAAACTATTTGAAATTTCAGATTGCGGTTTTAATTATCTAAAAGCATATACATTCAAAAATATGTTTAATTTTCTTTATTTAAAAATATCAAAATTATACAAGGATATTGTATGGTCCTTGGAGCGTCGTAAAAAAATCTGCGCATACGGTACCCACTGGCGTTTCTTCAAAAATCATCGGAAAAAAAATCAAAAAGATTATTAAATTAGATACTATAATCTAGTACTTGTCATAGCCGATTTTGAAAATATCGATTTATGACAAAATGGCGGACGTTTGAACATAAATAGTGATTTTTGGGCCAAAAATTAGTTATTATTTTGCCTATGAAATAAAAACTAAGTAACGGAAAAAAAATCCTATGACAAGTACTAGATAATGGTGTATAGAATAACCACAAAAAACCTCAAGGCAATCGATTCATTGGTTTTCGAGAAATTTTGGGTACCGATTTGAAAAACGTGGTTTCGAGAAAAACGCGTTTGAAAATTTGGGAATGAATAAATCATGAAATTTGTCAACTTACATGGAATCATCGATACCAGGCCTAGTGTAGGTCTTCTACGGTCGACGGAAAGTTCATAGCTTCTAAATGCTCGACCTCGACCATCTAGGAGTATATCTCTCTTTAATAAACACACATTCCAAATACATTTAAAAAATTATTTATTTAAGTCACTATTTATCGACGAAAATGCTAGTTAAAAGATATCATAAAAATATTGTAGATCTGCGCTGTTAATGAAATCTCGGAGATGGATCATCCAAAACAAAAAAATTAAACGGTTTCAAATTCAGTATGTTAATGGGTATAGCGCGTATCATACGATTTTTGTAATATGCAAAAATAACAAAATGGACATTTTTCTAAAAAACAAAAAAAAACGTGTTCGTTTGACCGTTTTTGGCAAAAAAATAGTAAATATCAAAATTTAAAAAGTCATTGATATGCGCTATAGCTATAATTGTAAAGAATATGTGGTTGAAATTTCATAAGGACCGATCCTTATGAAATTTCAACCACATATTCTTTACAATTATAGCTATAGCGCATATCAATGATTTTTCAGTAGTTTCGAAGATTTTATCAACAAACCGTCGAAAAACGTTGTTTCGAGAAAAACGCATATAAGGTGGTCCTATAGCCAGGCTTCGATCCATAGGATTTACAGAATTTTCTTTGAGCTTTACTAAATATATTAATAATCGTCTCTGTAAAATTTCAGGGTCGTATATCGACCTAATTACAGAGAAAAGAAATATTAAAATTGCGGATTTTTGTGAAGGAATTCGGAGACGACGTACAAAAACCCAATTTCCGGTCGCTACAAAAGTGTATATAATCGCGGGAATCCGTCAGATTCGTTAAAATAATCAGATTGACATACTTAACACTTGTAGTAATCCAGTGCTCTCAAAAAAAAATTATGCTTATTGACCTAATTTTTTTGTAATATCAAGTTTAATTAGAACTTCCGGTATTGGATTTATTACCACTTGCTACGATAAAGAGACGTGACAGCAAGGCAGCAGCTGACTGTAGTCTTAACCTCATCTCACTCATTTGAATTTCCACACATATTTCATTTTTAACCGACACATTTCGCCGACCCAAATTTTCCACGCTTTTTACCAGTCGTGGCCCGAATACAATGCTTTATATTTCCCATACCTGACATTGTTTTGTCAGATCGACGTTGAAAAGCATGGAGGTTAAACTCGCCTGCTTGAGTAAAAAGAGACGGAGGTAGAACCAATATTGCCAAATATCAAACCGAGAAATACTGAGCGAATCGTTGGAATAACTATTTTTTCATGCTTCTAATTAAATGTGAACATTCATTGAACATTTTACACATGGAAAATTTAGTTAGTACAATTTTTTTTGCATATGTTAAAAATATAAATTGTACAAGTCTCAAGTATAATCAGTGGTGTGACTAGTGTGAAGCGATAGGACTACCTTAGAGTTTGTTTGGGTTACATAAATACATAAATTTTATTAAATGTTTTCGAAAGTGTATTTATTAAGTGTAACAACTTTTACATCAATATCTATAATATAAACCTATTAATCAATTCATGAAAATAGCGTTTTTTAGCGTCTAAAGTGAGAAGACCCCTCAACGGGGTATACCTCTCTGGAAGCCCAATTTGAAGGGTCAGAATGATGCATTTTTTCTAGTAACACATTGGTTGGAATAAATTAATTTTTTTCCAGCATGTTATACACATGTTTGTGGTTACAATGTAATTTTTTCGGATGAAAATCTTTCGACGTGTTCGTGGTGCTGCAGTTGGCGTTGCGGTCCTCCAGCGGCGAGGCCTGAAACGGCGGGATCTCTGACAAGCTCAAATTCAATCTAAAACGAAAACAATATTTTTTTTCTTTCAATATATCTAACTGGCTATGGGTTCACGATCCACTTTTCGAAATTTCGAAAAATACGAAAAATGACAGCTTGTCCAAAGAAAATCCCATTTTTTTCTTCAAAAACTGCATGCCGAAGTCATTGTTATTAACAAATGGTTCATCCAATAAAAAAATGCGATCGTGAACCGAAAATGACTACTGTTTAAATGCTAAGTGTGCAAATTCAAGTCAATAGTGTGAACGTTACTCAAGATATCAATCCCTCCGTGTCAAGGTATGTAGGTTCGAGATAATCGCGTTCAAACTCGATGGATCGCGGTAAACTCAACGCACACTGTTCCACTAAAATAGGTGTAACTTCATCAATTGTTAGAATTTCAGGGTCCGGTTGGTCCTAAAATATTTTTGAAAGTTCACACTTTAACAATATGCAAGAAAAACGATTTTTTCAAGTTTCGAGCGAGGAATACCCCCTTAAAATACAATATAATTATAATATTATATATCTTATAAAATGATGACATATTTATAATATGTGCGGGTGTCCAATAGGAAGTTGCTGAAACTAATCGACTGTCATTTAAAAACACGTGCACAGAATCAGAAAAGCCAAATTGCTTTAAATAGAGGAAACTCTGCAGTTTTAAACGCACATAAATAAAACCCAGTCAAATATTTTTTATGTCAATTTATTACATCTTATAAAAATAACGAAAAAGTACAGAGATTAATGACAGATATTTTCGAAGTGCGAACCGTTAGATTGTGCACAAAAATCAATTCTCTTTTAAAAACTGTGAAAAACTGTGTCCAACATATCGTTCGTAATGCCGCGAACCACTTCCTGGATGGCCGCGATCAGTTCTTCGACTGTGCTGGGGTTTTCAGCGTAACAATGATCTTTAATGTAACCCCACAAGAAAAAATCACAAGGGTTCAGGTCCGGTGAGCACGGCGGCCATTCTAGTCCGCCTTGAGCAAATTTGGGGTACCCCAGACCGATTACTCGAGTCCCATATACGCGATGAATAGCTTCAACCACCTCATGAGCCCGGTGCGGCGTCGCTCCATCTTGCATGAAGTAAACATTTTTAACCAGTCCCCTCTTTTTTGCATAAGGGAAGAATTTCGTTTCCAAAAGCTGCTTGTAACTCTCTCCTGTTACCGTAGATTCCAAGAATTGCAAATAAATTCCTTTTACTGGAATCGCTGCCCATGCCGTTACTTTCTGTCGATGAAGGGACTTCGCTAGCGATATGTTGGGATTTTCCGTTCCCCAAAACCGGTAATTTTGCTTGTTTACGTACCAATTCATCCAAAAATGTGCTTCATCGGAATAAATAATCAATTTCTCATTAAGTTCTTCGGCTTCAAACAGTCCCGTAATAGTGTTACAAAATTCGATGCGTTTCGTCATGGCATGTTCAGTTAACAATTGATGAGTGCTTATTTTATACGGATGAAACTTTAAAAAATATTTCAAAATGTTGTGTAATGATGATTTGGTTATTTTTAATGCTTGAGCAGCTTTCCGGATCGAATCATTTGGATTGTGTTTCAAATAATTCTCAACTTCGTTGATCTTCTCTGGTGTAGTCACCGTAACAGATGGACCTGGCAACTCGTGTCTACGGTCCTGGAGTGTACCATACTTCACGAAGTTATCGATTATCCTACAAAAATTAACGTAAAATTACTTCAATGCAGTTCAATTGAATTGAAACACAAGTTGTGTGATAGATGAATATGAATAAATATTCAATTCTTACCTTTTCAGAGTGTTTTCGCTGGCAACTCTATGAGTTCCAAACTTAGTACGAAACCCTCTATACGCATTACTATAAATTTTTCCCTTCGAGAAGAAGCACCCAATTTGATATACTTTTTCTTCCGTGGTGAGCTGACTCATTTTGACGCGCGCGTACTTGCTTCAACCACGGCTGGAATAAAACTGCGGGGCCTCAGGTATGCGCCTTAGAAAAAGGGACCACTATTGTATTCACGGAGGGAAGAGACACTTATTTAGTTTTAGCAACTTCCTATTGGACACCCTGTATATCTTAATATACATTAATAATAGTGGTTTGATTGTTCCAAGTATAACAACCCTTTTAGGGTGTTTGCGTAGAAGATCCCTCCTACATATATGTTTCCACTTACAATATTTTCTTATTTCTAAACTTATACTCTACTGTCATTTTGCTTTCACTTTCCTCTCGCCTCCGTTCCTTCATTTACAATTTTTCCAATTCGTTTCTCGGAGTGCTTAATAAATACCCACAGTTCAGTCACATGCTTCTTTTTCAGCACCATCTGTATCTTCCTATTGATTTTGTTCTCGCTCTTCGTCTCCTATCCATTTTGCCAGGTTTTTTTTACTATTTCTTTTATTATTTTCTACTTGGATTATTTGCACGTACATATATGCACTAAGTTTCCTACTTCTTTTCTACAAGCCCTGCACTTGTTATCAGTATACCCCTTATTAACTTCTTACCCACATTTTTACATCTGAATGGCGCCCAAGTTTCTTTTGTTTCTCCTGATACATTTAAATCCTCCGAATCCTTTTCGGTCTCCATGCTGTTCTTCGTGCTATTGTATTGAGGGCAATACGTCGATTTTGTAATTTTGTTCCAATGCTGTTGATAATAGATAATAATATATAAATCATATAATTAAGATATGAATTCCATAAGGAATTTATTTATAGACAGAAAATTGCACATTAAGAGGAACGATGAGCGACACAGTGGCGGAGAAGGGGGGGGGGGGCAGAAAGAAAGTAGATAAAGATGAAGATATATATGCCGGGTGTCCCATTTTCATCTTACACCTGATTTGTCTAAAAAAATACTGCTTCAATCAAGTATTGAGCATGATAAAACGTTTAAGGTGCACAGCGGGACGTTAAAAAAATCTCCTTTGGTTCAAAATTTAAAATGACGACGTCAAGATTGCCGACATGTTTTTAAAAAATGGGATCATGTATTTTTTTCACCAATACATTTATCAGGGCAAAACCGTCAACTTTTGTAGGAAATGTTTTCTGACGTTTCATAATTTTTAGGTTGGAATGCCATTTTTTAGCCGAAGTACGAGCCGCAGAGACCTAATCCTTGTTTGGGTTTTTGGGGGAACCCAAAAAAACGCGAACAAACTCACACCCACATACACGCGCGCACTTACACTAGGGATTTTGAAGACTTTACCTCCTAATGGCACATTCTGGATAGAGCTATTAAAGTAAGAAATTATATTCTAACCAAAAAATTATGAACGTTATCGAAAAACTTTTGCTACAAAAGTTGTTAGTTTTCACGTCGCCATTTCGAATTTTGAAAGAAAAAGGATTTTTTTCAACGTCCCTCTTTGAACTCTAAAATGTTTATTATGCTCAATACTTGATCAGAGCAGTATTTTTCGAGCAAAATTAGGCGTAAGATTTAAATGGGACACCCGGTATAAAAAAATAGAGCCGAAATTTATACCATGCTAATATATATATATATATATATATATATATATATATATATATATATATATTAGCGTAGCACAAATTTGAGCTCTATTTTTACTCACCATCCAATTATTTTCTTTAAAAAAAAAATAAAATTGTCGCGAAACCTCTAGCCGGTCAATAAATATTTGGTGGTCGCTCAAGAGCTTCGAGATTTCCATTTTTTTTACCCTCCTCACTCATAACTTTGACGCATTGTATAATTTTCAAACCAATTAATCGTTTTTCCATAGAAACAGATTTTTCAAATTTACCTCACACTACTAACCCAAGAATGATAATCTTTGTTCTCATAAAATAATTCTTTAAGCCCTTGTCCGTAAATAAAATTAGAGACGTTAATTTAAAAAATCCGTTTCTTAAGAAAAAAATAATTAATTGTTTTAAAAATTTTACCAAGTGTCAAATTTATGAGCGAGAAGAGAAAGAAAATCGCGACAATAGAAAATTTCGCAGCTCTTCAGCGACCACTAAATATTTATTGGCCAGCCAGAGCTTTGGCGACAATTTAGAAAAAAATGTAGATAGTTGTATGGTGACATTTGTGCCACCATAATATATAATATATATATATACATGAAGGCAAATCAATTTATTTATCAATAAAGAATATTTATTTCTCTTTCTCTCTCCCTCTCTCGCTCTTTCTGTTTTTTTTATATGCCCCTTGTCCCTTTCTTCTTCCCATCCTTCATTTCGACTTCCCTTTCCGTTTCCGCCTTTTCCTTTTTCACTTCCTCTCTTTTAGTCTTCCGCCCCCCGCCTGCCGTCTCGGGCTTCACCTTGTCTCCGCGTCCTTTGTTTCCTTCCGCTCCTTTTCGTTCGCCGTTCTTCGCGAATTCGAGGCTACGGAAGTACGTCGTTGCCGAAAAACAGTGAAAAAAGGTTTTCCCATGGAGGTTCCTGCAGGATCGTAGCATCGCTAAGGGACGGGCAGGGTCTTTCGGCTGGGGGCGGCTGGCGCGGGGGGCGGGGAAGCTAGTAGCGAAACAGCTGGTACATACTGGCGACAGCTCGCCCGTCACTAACTCAACCTGGATACACACGCGCCATGTGCGCCAGATACAAACTTCATTGATGTTGGGTGAAAAGAACGGGGTTAGACTTTATCCCCTCTGCCCACCGTTTCTTTTTGTTTTCAATCCCCCGTTCCAAATTCTTTCGCTTCGACTGTTCTTCTTGCGTGAAACTGATTTTTTCTTGCCCCAGAAAATATCCCAGGTATTTGTTCAGTCTCCGTTTCGATGACGATGACGCGCTGGCATTTACTGCGCCGCCAATTTATTTTTGAGAAAAAATAGAGAGAGAGAGAGAGAGAGAGAGAGAGAGAGAGAGAGAGAGAGTCGGGACGTACGCGAAGAGGCGTGCCGAAGTAGAAATAGTCGTTGAAGGTACGCCGCAATTTTTTATCCACGCCGCGTCCGAGATCCTCGTGCGTTTCCGCCGCACGCGATTCAATGAAAAGTCGCGGTACAGGGGAAAAGGTTCGGCGTGGTTTGACGCGTGGAGACTAGATCAGGTACAGGGAGAAAGAGACCGATATACATCGATGCATACACGCGCGCCAATACATCGAAATAGACTTAAAAAGAACGAGAGAAATAGAGAGAAGGTTTGCGTGAGAGATCGAGGGAAAGAAATATACAAAGAGAAGCAGACAAAAAACGGAGGCAGAGAGAGACAAAAAAAAATTCAGCCCTGAAGAAGACACGTTTTGTTGAGTTTTCTTTTCCTGACCGACGTGTGCGCCCTCTCGATCTGAAAAACGGTGCTCTTCAATGTGTATATGTGTGTGTGTTTGTGTGGTCTCTGTAAAGGCAAGGGTAGAGAGAAAGTGGAGAGGCCCTCGAAGTTTCTACGAGACTTTTCTCTGGATATGGCAAAAAGGAGTTCATACCTCGAGTCTTTTGCGATTTTTGTTTCCTTCACTCTCTGTGCTCTCCCTCCCTCCCTTTCTCACTCTCTCTCTCTCTCCCTCGCTCTCTCCATTTTTACAGTGAAGTACGGGATACCAAAGTAGATCCAAGCTCGGGATGTATATAATCATAAACAGTAGACGAGAAAACTTGCGTTGTCTTCGTCCTTCGTTGTTCCATTCGTTTTCTTTCCTCGCAAGACGCGCGACGAAACGACGAAAATTCACGACGGAGAACGTCGATACTCTGGAAAAATTTTATTTCGTATTTCGATGTTTTATTCGATATTTTTGGGAGTCAGGGTGATTTTTTTCCTCGCTCATGCATTTGGTCCTGTTTTTTTTCTAGTTTCGTACGAAATTAACGAATTTCAAGAATCTTTGGGGGAAGGACAAATTTCGTAAGATTTTACGAAGTTTTGACAAAGAGATTAATTTAAAAAAATGTTAAGTAGTTTTTTTTAACAGTAACGAGTCTAGTAACTTTTTGACGGAATAATTCATTTAGCAATTTTTCCGTGAGAGGCAACAAGTTTGGGAATTTTTTCTGCGAGGTAACACATTTTTTATTTATTTTTCACGCTCAAGGGGTTAGGCCATAGTAACGGGTATAAAATCATGTGCGAATTTATCAATTTTGTTCGTATGAAAAAGTGATTCACTCATAAAATTCATTACACATCTATTTAGTATGAATATCAACCTGTTAGAATATATATATATATTTTTTTTCGATGTGCAAAATGGCCGACTAATAATATTTTCTTTTGTTATCCTTTTTTAGGCGCTCCGCGGCGTGACATTCAGCATCCACAATTATTGACCTAGAATAAAAAATAAAAATTCTCGTCAATGTACATTAAAATACCTAGAGAAGTACGTACGGAATTAAAAAAATATTGTTTTATTCAAAAGTTGCAGGTATATGAATGACTTGCAGGTATTTGAATGAATTTTCAGTGAAAAATTTCGTATAAAACTGCTCACAAGATGCAAAGTTTTCGATTAATCAGAAATTCCGTACGTACTTCTATGCGAAATGCATTGGGAACATAATTTTTTAATTTAAGGTACATCGAGTGAAAATTGTTGAAATTATTTGTCACGCCAATTGGAAAAAAGCTGTTTCGAGAAAAACACGGTTAAAGTTTTAGGTACTCTATGGCCGTGCCAGAGATGGGCTTACGTTGTACGCTCAAAGTCGGCGAAAAAAAATGTCTGGCTATAAATCGAATAGTAATTTATTTTTATGACGATAAAGCACTGTTTTAGCGAGAAAAAAATCGATTTTCTGAAAATTCTACTGTGGCTTTACCCCTTACAGAATTTTGCAATTTTTCGTAGAAAATGTTAAATTTCGTAATTTTTTTTCACGAAGTAACAGTTTTTATTCACCGCAATGATAACAAATTTCCTAGTTTTCAAACGAGCTCAAACGAATTTTTAATTTTCAACAAATACGAAAGCTAATTTCGTAATTTTAGGAATAACGAATTCAGCTTTTTTTCATAGACTGTTATTCGCGCGATGAAACGGTGAAAATTCACGACGGAGAACGTCGATACTTTGGTAAATTTTTAATTCGTGCTTCGAAGTTTTATTCGATATTTTTGGGACTCACTGCGGTTTTTTTTGTTTCTCCCCCATGTTTATTTTTAGTTTCGTACGAAAGAAACGAATTTCGCGAAGTTTTGGGGAAATAAAAAATTTCATAAGTTTTTACGAAGTTTTGATAAAGAGATTGATTAAAAAGAAATTGAAGTAGTTTTTTTTAACAGTAAGGGGTCTATTAACCTTTTGACTCAATAATTAATTTAGCCATTTTTCCGTGGGAGGTATCAAGTTTGGTAATCTTTTCCACGAGGTAGCAAGTTTTTAATTTATTTTCCACAATAAACCAATTTTGCAATTATTCGTACAAATGTTAAATTCCGTAGTTTTTTTTCCGTATAATTTCCGTAAAAATGTAGTAACAGTTTTTACTCATCACAACAATAACAAATTTACGAAATTTTAAACGGGTTCGAGCAAATTTTTAATTGTCAAAAATTCCAAAACGAATTCCGTCATTTTAGCAATAACAAATTTTACATTGTTATAACACATTAATAAACGGTGTAATTTTTTTTTTCGAAGCGACACTTGATATTTTTTTTTCAACCAAAGTAAAAATCCTTTATTTTTTCTTAAAGTGACATATTTCTTATATTGTTGAGCTTTTTTCCGTCAGTTCTGCTCCTTTTGAAAGAAAGTATCCAAATCAGCCCGGAACGACTCCACTCCACTAAATATTTCAATTAGGCGGAAATAATTTTTGCATTTTTATCTCCGTCACCTGTTGTTCCACGGAATAAATTTTTTTATTCAAAGTCGTCTGATCCGTTTTACGGGTGCTGGGAATCTCGGGATTTCCTCGACGAGACATCTCCGCGCTCGGGAAATGTGTAAGGCGAGTCGCGGAGTAGAGCTCGAAACACGAGGAAAACACAGGACTCTTGACGTGGGCCATGTCCGGCGGTGTATTATTTCGTTTCCACGGTTCCTTTAATTACTGCGGCCCGGCCAAATCGCGTTTTCTCGATCCCATCCATCCTTTTTATTCACAAATAGATCCGCCTCTATCATTTCACTGGAATTCAAAAACAAAAGAAAATCCTACATCCGGGCGCACGCTATTTGCATCAAGGAGACAAAAGTGCCTCTTTGACGTCGCGCATTCAACGAGAGGAAAGAAAAATGCAGTTTTCTTTGTATATAAACATCGTTAAAAAAGTCCTGGTCGAATTGACAGGTTCAATTTTTCGTTCAGTGTCGAAAAGGTGACGGAGCGAAGCTCACCGAATTATCTAGCGTTTTTAAAATTTTTCCCCTAGATACAACGATTTTATGTGAAAGTACTCACCGAATATTTTTACGAATTATTACAATTTTTTTATTGAAGGCTTACTAGACTTGATTGATTTATATTTTTGACGTCAAGAATGGCTCGAGGCGATGGAAAAAATTGGGAGATAACAACAGAGAGTGGACTTGAGTAAAAAAACAAGCGTGGTAAAATCACAGTAGAATTGTTACTATAATTCTTCGAGCCTTTTCATTAAAAAGCTTTAAATAAAAAAATACATCGCAGAAACTCTTCATATAATATAATAAGAATGATCATGAATTGTAACCTGATTTATGCACATTAAAGGACATACTCAAAATTATAACTAATAGAAAATAAATGAACAAGCATTGTCAAATCACATTAGAATTGTTATTAAGATTCTCCGAGCCTTTAAATAAAAAAAAAGAGTGAAGAAACTGCCGATATAAAATAATAAAAATGATCACGAATCAAAACTAAATGAACAAGCATTGTAAAATCACAATGGAATTGTTATTAAGATTCTTCAAGCCTTCAATAAAAAAAATACATCGAAGAAACTCTTGATATAAAATAATAAAAATGTTCATGAATCGAAAGTAAATAAACAAGAGTTTTAAAATTACAATGTTCTTAAAATTCTTCAAGCATTCGAATAGAAAGATAAATCGAAGAAATTCCTGATTAAAAATAAAATAAAAATAATCATTAATTATAACCTCCTGCATGCACATTAAAGATCATACTAAAAATGATAACGAATAACGAAAAGAACTGAAAATTGTAGAATTAAATTATACAATATATTATTTAAATATATTATAATGTTCTTAATATAAGCGCAATTACAGAGCAATTACAAAATAAAACAAATGAAAAAAATTGACAATTGCAACGATCGCCGGAAAAAAGGGAGTGTAAAAAAAGTAAAAAACAAGAAAAAGAAACGATCATTCCCATTATCAACCCTCGTACCAAAAGAGTGATTCGCGATCGTTTCTCGAAGCGTTCGAATTCGTTTTACCTTTCTCGCTCAACATCTTCGCCAAGAAAATTTCCCGATACTCTGCGACGATTTTAAAGAATCGCATCTTTCATCGTCCCAAGTACGTCCTTTACCGACGAGCACATGTGCATACCGATACCAGCGTGCTTTCAGTGAAAATCGAAGATCTCCGGGACGTGTGCGCGTCCCGTGAGGTGGCGCGGAGCTAGACTCGACGATTCGTACAAACGCGCGCCGCGAGGGGGCGCTCGCCTCGTTCGCGCGCCGCGTGAAGTAGCTGCACCATACGTGTGCGCCCGCCTCGACCGGAAGCTTGATGGTTCATGGCCATTATTACTGTCGCCCGTGCGGGCAATAGGTGATTGTGCGGAATGGGAGGGAGGAAAGGGCTGCAAAATCGTGAGACAGGGAGAGGGAGAGAACGAACGTAACAAGGAAAAAAGGAGAGCAGCGAGTGAGAGTCGGAGGACAAAGTTGTAGTTTTCGTCGCGAATCGAGTTCTCGTTTAGTCGTCGTCGTCGTCGTTGGCCGGATACGAGAGTGTATACTCTTCGATTACCGTTTTCAACGATCCTCCTCGTACAGTATACACCCGTTGTACATATCCATATACATAGACATATATATAAATATAAACATAAACATATATACCCGGTGAGTCGCTAGAACTTAGACACTAAAAAATCCGACTAAATATTGTTTATAGAAAAAAAGTCAGACACAACATTTAATTAATTTGTCAGTATCTATAACTCGGACTGAGTTTTTTTCCATTCTAACTTTAAGGTTATGTTCACTTTTTGGAAATAGGTAGCCCGATAATTGAAATCCCACACCCCCATTTTTTCAAATGTGCGAGAGGGCTGTCTTATCGAGGCCTTGGGATGACCTTGGCCTCTCAAACCGATACCCTATCGCGTGCTTGGGATGAGCTTGACATGTCAAACCAATGACCTATCGAGTCCTTGAAATGACCTTGACGTGTCAAACCATTTGCCTATCGAGACCTTGGCGAGCCTTCGCATGGCAAAAAATGGATACAACGTAACCTTGCTCGAATTAAGTAATGGACGTTGTATTTGCGTGAAAAAATGTTTTTTTTTTTAAATAATTCGATCAAAATGTTTTTCATATAAAACGCATGTCATTTTTTCTCCATACGTTCCGTTTTTTAAAAGTCTAATATTCGGTGGGTGGGGATCAGAAATTTGAGATTTCGAATTCAGTAATGACGAACCTTCCAATATAGACAGATCACTCTTATGATAGTCTGTAAAATAGTTAATCGAAATTATAAATACAAAAATCTCAAAGTCGATTTATAGCGAAAACACATATCAGATTTAGCAAAATAATGAGAGATATAATATCGATTCGCCTATATGTATACACCAAACAATTCGAGACGTCAAGTTGTCGAATTGTGAATATTAGTTTACAATTTCGAATTCATTAAGGGGCCAGTTCACTTTGAAAATTTCAAAAAATTGAAAGCAAGCAAAACAAGATTACCCACGATGGTTTTAAAATTTTGATTTTTACTCTTTTTTTTTGCGAAAAACTGCGGAAAAAACGCGTTTCTTTACTTTTTTCGTTTTTCATCTGCCATTAAAATTTTATATCCGAGGGTCACTTTGTAGCTGGTGTCATATTGAATCTAATGGACTTTGATTTTTTTTGTTTCAGATAAGCCGTTGCCGAGTTGTGATGGAACTCCTAGTCCACCTATTTTTGAGGCGTTACCTTAAACTATAGTTTTTGTACTCAAAACTGAATAAAAACGAATAAAATTTTTTTTCAATGTATTTCAAGACTTTATTTATCAAGCCCAACAACTTTTATATTTATATCTTTTATAAAATCCTCAAAAAAAAATCGCGTAAATAGCCTTTTTTTCGTGGCTCCAAAGTGGACTGGCCCCTTAAAGCGACGGATGAAAAAGTCGAGCAGTTAAAATAGCGATGGGCCAAAATGGCGAACGGTCCAGATTGCGAAAACTGGGGATCAAGCAATACTACTTGCGCTTCAGAATGAAGATGGCAGATGGCGTTAGTGGTCAGTCGGGTCAGGCAGCCATGTCATGTTCGCCATTCAGGTATTCGCCATTTCAGATCATCGATCATTTGCGTTTCTAAGATCTACACATTCGAAGTTTGTAGTCTCGATATATGGCTTTTTGCTATGGACGGTATTACGAATATGAGATACTCACTTTTTTCTATTTCAGAGATATGAATGTTGTAGATTGTTCGAATTTGTATTTGTATGACTCAAACTGCAGACTATCTGCATACATGTTCTCGAATAAATGAGCTCTCGGATTAATAATCCTATGGTGTAATAGTCATTTGATTTCGTCATCGGTCAAAGGATAAATTTTCGAATAATTTAACCTTCGTTATTTTGAGAGTTCATAATTCTGTTATTTCAAAATTTTTGTCGTTCTATATTTGGACATTCGACATTTTGACCCTCAGCCAACTCACCCTGTATATGGATATATATGTATATACGTCTATAGCAGTGAAAGGAAGCATCTTGCTTCTCGCGTCATGGCGCAATCGTCTCTCTCTCTCCCTCTCTCTCTCGAATAGCTGTATCGAATTTGTCGTAACCCAATTTTCATCCAGCGGAGAAAATCGACTCAGCGTTTTTCCATGCATGTACCCATATATGTACGTATGTGTGTGTGTGTGTGTGTGTGTGTGTATATATATATATATATATATATATATATATATATATATATATATATATATATATATATATATATATATATATACACACACACAGATACCGGGTGTCCCATTTTAATCTTACACTTGATTTATCTCGAAAAATACTGCGCCGATCAAGTTGAGTATAATAAAAACTATTTGGGCTCAAAGGGGGGCGTTAAATTATTTTTTGGCCCAAAATTCAATATGGTAACGTAAAGATGGCTGCCATGTTTTTTTTTAAATGGGGTAATCAATTTTTTTTCACGAAAAACTTTGTCACCCCAAAACTAACAACTTTCGCGGGACATTTTTTTTATAACGTTCATAATTTTTTGGTTAGAATACCATTTTTTACTATTTTAGCGCTATCCGAAGAATGTACCACGAGGAGGTAAAGTCTTTAACATTTCTAGTGTAAGTGTGCGTGTGTGTGTGGGTGTGAGTTTGTTTAGGTTTGTTCGATACACGAAACAAACCTAAGTAAGATTTAGGTCTCTGCAGCTCGTCACTTCCGTTATCAAACAAACCCAAGTGTAAGTGGGTGTGTGAGTTCGTTTGGGTTTGTTTGGTAACGGAAGTGGAGAGCCGCAGAGACTTAATCCTTGTTTGTGTTTGTTTAGGTTATCCAACAAACCCAAACAAAGGCAAATGAACTCACACCCACATAGACACAAACACTTCTACTAGGGATGTTGAAGACTTCACCCCCTCGTGGCACAAGGTTGATAGCACTAAAATAATAAAAAGGGTATTCTAACCTAAAAATTATGAACGTTATGAAAAAACTTTTCCTACAAAAGTTGTCAGTTTTGGCCTAACAAATTTTTCGATGGAAAAAGAACTTGACGATCGCATTAAAAAAAACATGACGGTCATCTTAACGTCGCCATTTTGAATTTTGAATAAATAAGATTTTTTTTTAAGTCCTCCTTTGAACCCTAAACGTTTTATTGCACCCAATACTTGACCGGAGCAGTATTTTCGAGATAAATCAGGTGCAAGGTCAAAATGGAACACCCGGTGTATATATGTAGATGGCTAAAAAGTTAGCTGAAAAAAAATTGAAAAAGGACGCATGAAAAAATGGATGAAAGGACGAACACGATGTGCGCCGAGCCTTTGGACATGAAATTCGCTTAGTTCAGGTGGCCACTCGCGCAAGAGTCGGTGTATCGAAATAAAAAAAAAAGCGATGCAGGAGTTTTCGCAGACTGCCGATATTGTCACGCGTCTCCCGGTTGAGCGAGGACGCAAGTGAGTGCACTCGCTATACTTAGCGGGTTTTGTATGGTCCAGCACGAGGCGGACGATTTTGTGAGTCAATTTTGCTGCGCTTTTCATCGAAATTTGCAGAGACGCGTTCGCCATAGCTTATATTCGGAGGCGGTATATACACGAACGGCGCCTCGTCCACGCGCCACTACTTTTTCCTTTGCCCTCCTGTTTTTTTTTCCAACTTTTTTTCTCGCCATGTGTATACCTAATGGGCGCTGTTTACCGAGCTCTTCATGTATGCAAATTGCTGAACAGTATTGTCCGGTACCGCTGTGTGTGAACATATTTATGCATATATTAGGGTGCTGAAGAAAATATCCGCTCCCATACCCACACAGGTGAGTGTATGATGAAAAAAAATTCTCGTCACAAGTGATCCCTGTAGGTCAATTAAAAAAAGTTTCACAAGTCTTTGCTTGGCATTCTTTATTTATTTTCTCGACATAATTGTTTTTCATGTCGCAAAAAAATACTACTGTTGAAATGTTTTCGAAAGCAGAAAGTGATTTTCGTTGGAAAAATAAATGTATTGCATTTTTTTGCAGCGCATCTGGTGAATACCTACGCTCAGAAAAAAGATTTATTATGTTCTAATAAATTGGCACATTAGAGCATCATTTATTAGAAATTAATAAATATTTACTCGTATGGAGACACTTTTTATGTGATTGTAACTACAGCATTTGTTCGACGTCATTAGATATGTTCTTTTACGTGCCGATTTTTCACATAAATTAAAATCCATATTTAAAATAGAAAATTTGAATAAATATTTCCTCAAATCAAATAAATACTACTTTCCAATCACGAAAACCTCTTATTTTGCGACTTTGATAATAATGCGCGTATGCGCACCTTTCCCTTCAACGCGACGGGCCCGATAGCAGGCAGCTCGTCCTCCTATGCCAATGCTTTTGGCACGATGGTCAGTGTTGCGTTTCGAAAGTGACAAACTCGAAAGTGAGGAATGATTTAAGTGTAAGTAAAAATATAAAATGAGAAAAAAACGTTCAAGTGTGAAAATAATGACGGACGAAGTGACACAATTCCTCGGAAAAAACCAGCTGGGGGATTATGAGGAATCTTATTAGATGTTAAGAAAAACTCTATATGTCGGATATAAAACACCTATTTCTTCTAACTTATATATCCTATTAGATGTTAAGAAAAATTCTTAGTAAATCTTAAACATAAACTTAAATGAAAACATTTCTTAGCTGTTAATAAAATCGAAGTAGGCCGACATACGAATACGAGAACTTATTTGCCGGGAGATAAACTTCTTTGTCCTTAAGGTAGTGCCTCTGCGAAAATCTCAACCAAAAGTTTACATACCATGTTCATGTTTAAAAGATTGATAATTGGTTTAATTAGTAATGAATAAAATTAAAAACTACGCAATATTGACTCGGTACTAGTAGATAATACGATGGATATCATTTATTGCCGTAAAATATATGTTGTATTGTGTTTTTGATCGACCATTGCCAGTAAACTTTTTGCCGGGACTGTCCAGGCTTTGCCCCAATTGTTTTTTTTCCAGGCTTTGCCAGGCTTTGCACCAAAATTGTGAAGGCTTCTCATGGTTATATCTTGGAAACTAGATGGTGAATCATTCTCATTTTTTTTCACATTATTCGTGATATCTTACTGTAGCTTATCCTCGTTTTTTATCAATTTCTTAATTTTAGTTTTGACGGTAGAATTAATGATGCTCTGTTTGCCCATCATAACGCATTTGTTACGTGTAAACCAAGCCAACTTTAAGTGTAAATATCTCAGGTTTGGGGTGGTCAAACTTATTCGAATTGCACAGATGTTTGGATAATGTATTAAATAACGTATATGTCAAATTTCAACCATTTCTCAATTCAACTCTTCTGTGGAGGTACTACCTTAATAAATGTTTTTTCTGAGTGTACGCGTTTCTGCTCTCTGATGCAATAAAAATATTGATTTTGCTGTTGCCGATGACACTTGGCACATGTCAATATTAATCAACCCATTCGTCAACAATTTTTTTATTTGACACGTGAAGAATCATGATGTTGAATGTAGTACGTGTCGTTGTATTGTAATATGGTATTATACCATTGTGTGATGTTGAATAAATTAGAAAAGTCCGCGGAAATGGGTGGCGCTAGATCGAAAGTCGGTCTACAGGGCTCACGTTGCGCGAGGTTTTCTTTTAACCATATTTTTTGCTATGGCAAAGGAGAAAAAATTCCGTATTTTGATATTAATAATGCTCTCTTATATATAAATATGCCCTTATTGATTTAAAGACGATTCGAATGTCTTTAAAATCTTCTTTTATTTATTTTATTTAATATTTATATAAAAGTTCATATTTCTTTATACAGGGTGTCCCTCTTATGTCTGCCACTCGAAATAACTCGGTAATTAACGACGTCACAAAAAAATGTTCCAGCCAACAGTTGTACGGTGTGAAGGGGGCCATCAAATGCGACCATTTTTTTTTCGGTGGAGGCGGTGACGCACAGTGAAGGTCACCTGCACTTTTGAAATGGAATGGTACATTTTTTTTCAAACATCTTGTGGAGCACCTCAAGCCGCATAAAAAACATTAGGGGGTCAAAGTCGTTCAAGGTCATTAAAGGTCAGTTTCGATGATACAAATCTAAATATCTCGGATCACTACCAAACATTTGGTAGTGATCCGAGATATTTAGATTTGTATTTCTTTTTAATAGGTAACCTTGAATGACCTTGAACAACGTTGACCCCTAATGTTTTTTATGCGGTTTGAGGTGCTCCACAAGATGGTTGAAGAAAATGTACCATTCAAAAAGTGGATTTTTTTATTTCGCTGGAGGCGCTGACGCACAGTGAAGGTCACCTCCACTTTTTTAAATGGTACATTTTTTTCAACCATCTTGTGAAGCACCTCAAACCGCATAAAAAAACATTAGGGGTCAAAGTTGTTCAAGGTCATTCAAGGTCACCTATTCAAAAGAAATACAATACTAAATATGTCGAATCACTACCAAATGTTTGGTAGTGGTCCGAGATATTTAGATTTGTATAATCGATACTGACCTTGAATGACCTTGAACAACTTTGACCCCCAATGTTTTTTATGCGGCTTGAGGTGCTCCACAAGATGGTTGAAAAAAATGTACCATTCCATTTCAAAAGTGCAGGTGACCTTCACTGGGCGTCAGCGCCTCCAGCGAAATAAAAAAAAATTGGTCGCATTTGATGGCCTCCTTCATACCGTACAACTTTTGTCTGGGACATTTTTTGTGACGTCGATAATTACCGAGTTATTTCGGGTGGTAGAGATAAGAGGGACACCCTGTATACATATAAGTGTAAATATAAATTTTTATAAAAATGTAGAAGGTACTTTCTCCCTAATGAATATATGGAGAAAGGCCGTTTTATGGACATTCGAATCGTCTTTGAATCAATGAAGGCATATTTATAGTAGTAGTAGATTTATTATTCCAGGTATACCCCTTTAGCGTGCTTACACAGAGACCCCCCCCTACATATATGTTCCGCCTTAGAATATTCTTTTATTTCTAAACTTATACTCTACTATCGTTTTTGCTTTTCGTTTCTTCTCGCATTCGTTTCCTCATTTGCCATTTTTCCAATTAGTTTCTCAAATTGCTCAATAAATACACACAGTTCAGTCACAGGTTCCTTTTGCAGCACCATCTGTAGCTTCATATTGATTTGTCCCTCCTCTTTGTCTCCTATCCATTTTTCCATGTTTTATACTATTCCTTTTTTAAGGTTGTTATGGGGTTTAGCCGTCGGGGTTGTAGTACGAGGGGAGCGCCCTATGCTTATGCACGGAGCCGACTGCCTGTTACCAGCTGTTAGCTTTCAAGTAATCTTCATATTTAATGTGAGTTTTCGAACTATTTTTCTACATCTATTTGTAAAAATATGCATTTTTGAACATTCGATGATTACATTAAGTTTTTTTTTATTACTTTGTATAATTATTTTCTATAACTTTTTCTCGCTCAATTAACGCGAAACGAATTGGCAACGTCGTAACTCGTGGTACATCATAATGCCCAGGTTGGCAGAAGTGTCGCGAAGTCAGAGACATGTGCGTCCCGTTCGTACCCTCAATATCGGCCCAAGGAGCTGACAAAAATGAATATCGGTTCGTGTAAAAAAATCGGCTGGAATAAAAAAAGTGTGTACTAAATCTGCCTATAATCTCGAAGAAATAAAAAAATTTAATAATTTTCCGATATGCTAAAAAAAAATCCGCGTTATTTTGTCTTTGCCTAGAAATGTCTAGAAATGTATAATTTCTGAACATAGTTATCAAATTGATAGTAAGTAATTATTACTAATGAAGAGAATAAGTACCAATAATATTCGTTGTTAATTATCCTGACCGAGTAGTTTGAGGTTCCCGGGCATATTTACCGAATACTGATAAGAGATTTTGTGTGCTTGATTTTCGCACAAATTCGCTATCAAAAACATTAATAATTTTATGACGGTACTGTGAATCCTCATTTTCGCGGTACCAAGGGTTAGTCCGATAATTAGTCGAAACGTACGAAATTTTCAGCTCCGTGGTAACATTCACTTAGCAGATAATAATAATGTACTGGAAAATGATCGCGAGTGTTCCATAAGCGTAATGTAATTAGCCCACGAAAAATGTCGAGTTGCCGATTTTTTTTCTAAAAAACAGTACTTAGTACAGTCGTGCTGTATATTGATATCGGAAAAAATTAGAAGAAGGCTAGTTTTTTGACAGGTGATTTTGTACGTGCCGCGGGTGCTAAATCCAAGTTTGCCTAAAAATCGGGGTGTAGGGTTTTTTTTAGGGGATGGGGGTGGGGGTGGATTTAATGTTAAACTACAACCCCCACGAGGTCGGCGCCGGGAGACAAAATGTTCAGAAAAATCCGGGTTTTATTTTTGTCCACAGCGCCGAAGTCGTGGAAGTTCATTTTAGGGGTGAAAAAGTGGGGTGAAATTTTGAAAAATCAGTTTTCATTCGATAACTCTCGAGGAAAAATTCATACAATTTTTGTTCAAATGGGAACGTTGTAGCCCTTGAAAAGACGCGTCGATCGAGTATGTGATCTTCCCTCTACAATAATATCTTCACCCCCAAAAGAATTGTTGAAGTATAAACAAAAAAATTGTTTATTGAATAACTCAAAAACAATGGTTTTTTCGGGGATGGTTTATATGTACGGAATATAGAGAATAATGTTCTCTATGTTTTCGTTCCTATGGACCACCCTTGAATTTTGCTTTTTCGAAGCCCCCTCAGGGGTTGGAAATTCAAAATAAAATTCTGGGAAAACTATTGACCGATAATAAAAAGATACGAGTTTGGCGCTGTGGACAAAAATGTAGCTGAGGGTTCAAGCTACAAATTTTTCTACGGCGTCGAATTCGTGCGGTCAATAGTTTTCCCAGAATTTCATTTTGAATTTTCAACCCCCGAGAGGGGTTGGTAAATCAAAATTCAAGAGTGGTCCATACAAACGAAAATATAGAGAAAATTATTCTCTACATTTCGTACGTTTGAACCATACCCGAAAAATCGATTGTTTTTAAATTATTCAATAAACAATTTTTTTTGGTATTTTAACAATTTTTTTGGGGGTAAAGATATTATCGGAGAGCGATTATCAAATGCTTGATCGACGAGTATTTTCAAGGGCTACAACGTTCTCATTTGAACAAAATGTGTACGATTTTTTTCTAAAGAGGAGTTATTGAATTAAAACTGATTTTTCAAAATTTCATCCCACTTTATCATCCCCAAAATGAACTTCCACGACTTCGGCGCTGTGGACAAAACTAAAGCTCGGATTTTTATACAGATTTTGTCTCACGGCGCCGACCTCGTAGGGGTTGTAGTTTGCCATTAATCCACCCCCATCCCCTTCCATCCCCGAAAAAAACCGTACACCCCGATTTTTAGGCAAATTTGGATTTAGCATCCGCGGCACCTATAAAATCACCTGTCAAAACACTAGCCTTCTTCTAATTTTTTCCGATTCCGGGGTTTTTCAGCAACAGCACGACCGTACTAACTGTCGACCGTATTCAAACTGCACAGGATGATCAGCAAAGAGGTTATAAGGGCCCAGACAAAATTTCAGCTCGGTGGTAACATCGACTTGACCCCATAACAACCTTAATTCTCTCCTTGGCTTTTTCGCACGTAGTTATATGTACTAAGTTTTCTACTTCTTTTTTACAAACCCTGCACTTGTTGGCACTGTACCCCTTATTTTCTTTTTCCCCCACATTTCCACATCTTTCTCGCCCAAGTTTCTTCTATTTCACCCGTCATATTTACATCCTCCCAATGCTTTTCTGACTCTAGCTATTCTTCCTGCTTTTGTATTGATGACGATACGTCGATTTTTCAATTTTGTTCCAATCCTGTTGGATTTCTTGTTCGACTTTTGTTTTCGTACCCCTCTCTATTATTCTTTCCATTTCACCTCTACCGTCGTTTGCTTTTGCTCTCCACATCTTCCCCTCCACTACTTCCTCCATGGCATCTTTTACTTCCACTCCCCACTTTGATGGGTTTCGATTTAGCACTCCTCTCGCCTCCTCTTTGAGGCATTTCTTCTGCCATCTTCGTTATCTGCATTAAGGCGTTACCCCCACTTGTAGCGCAAAAAAGGCCTTTTTCATGAATTTTTTTAAAGAAAACTGCAAAACTTTTTTAATCGATCAATATACCATCTTAAAGAACACATCTTGAAGAACTTTCAGTAATTTTTTTATTGAAAAATATTACATTGTTTAGTGGCAAATGGCCGTCAATGAAATAATGTTTTTATATACACGGTTTGCGGTGACCAACAGTGCGGCGAAGTGGATCATCTGGAAAAAAGCGGATGGATTTAGTCAAATATAAGTATAAACTAGTCTTTAATCGAAGGATTTTAAAAAATATTCATTTTTCACAAAATGGCGGACAGTCAAAGTTAATGGTTCGATTTTAACGAAAAAAAAACGGCCGTTTTTTGGCTATAAAACGGCCATTTTTTTTTTCGAAAAAAAAATCGAATGATTAAAGACTACATTTTTATGTATTAAATAAGCCTGCAAAATTTCAAGAAGATCGGTTCATTAGTGTTCGAGTAATCTTGGTCACCGACTTCAGAAATGCCATTTTGAGTAAAACGCGTTTAAAGTTTCTCTTTCAACGCTCATATCTCAGTCAATTTTGTGCGGATCGACTTGAAATTTTCAGGACCTATTCTCAGGTACTTATACTTCAAAAAAATGCAATAAAAAAAATCGATTTTTTCAAAATCGCAAGTGGAGGTAACCCCTCAAATAATTTGCCGCCCTCTTTCATGTTTCTTCCGTTATACCTCTACATCCTGCTTCCATCCTCCATATATAACTTGGCGTGTTTCTATGCAGGACGATCATCATCTTAAGGGGGGGGGGGGGGGAATCATGCAAATCAGCAATTCTTTCCACGCCTAAAGGTATGGCGTGGAACGAATTGCTCATTTGCATGATTTTTTTAACAGGGAAGAATGCTTCATCGTTATTGAGACTTAGGGTATGTTTTATTACTACTTTTGGCTGTTACATGATATTTTTTAATTAATCCTTAATCCTTTCTTGATACACTGGTCCATTTTCACTTGGACGAATTTGAAATAAAATGCTCACTTTCCTGAAACTGAAAGTTTTCTATAATTTTTTACAATTGAATTTTATACTTTTTGAATTTTAGTTATGCATAC
>OY723388.1:48513473-48578473 GCA_963210295.1 Ophion ellenae | reverse complement strand
TTTCTCGCACGGCACGCAAGCCTCGGATACTTGTATAAAGGGAAATTAATCATCGGGAGCCCCGATCTTTTTTTTCGCTTTCGTTTTTATCCCGACACCCCCCCCCCCCCCGCACGAACGACGAGACGTCGCTGTGATATTTATGTAACTCGATCTGGTCGAGTTCTGTTCGTTACGCGCGGCTGTTATGGATTCATTTGTTGCGCCGACAAATAAATGTATACAGAGTATGTCGATATATATATATATATATATGTATAGTAGAGTCAGGAAATGCATGAGGGAGTGACGATGAAGCCACGATCCGACAGGGAGTACTGCTGAAAGCAAAAGCGATAGAGAGAGAGAGAGAGAGAGAGAGAGAGAGAGAGAGAGAGAGAGAGAGAGAGAGAGAGAGAGAGAGAGAGAGCTCGCGATGGAGAAGAGACAAACTTTTTTATTATCCCATTCGATGTAGTTCGGAGCTTAATAACGTAATTAAAAAATCCAGGAGATTCGAATTACCCGCATATCTCAATATTCTCGTCGGAATATTCCTCCAACCATCCCTTTGAGTCTTCGAATCTAGACGACGAAAGAATAATACTAATAACATAAATATTTTATCATATTGTTATTTTCATAATTATAGAATAAAATGTAATATAATATAATAACAGCAATAATAATAATATAATAATTATTATCAATAAAATAATAGTTATTTCTTAATAATGAATAAACTATCAACAAACAAATAAATAATAAATATAATAGTATATTTATAAAAAGAACAATCGTGATAAATAGTACCGGGATGGTAGTACCGCTAATAATGGCATTAGCATTAACCACACTGAGAAAAAAGAATCGTTGAATGTGCAAAATGCATTTTGTTGTCTCGAAATTTTGTTGTTTTAACCGTTGCTCAGACATGCTAAATAAGCAGATAGTTTAAATGTATCTTTGGTCACTGCCCAACTATACTGTTTTGTTATGCCAATCAAAAATCAAATTGAACGTATTTAAAGATACAATTTTGTTGAACCAACTGAATTTTGGACGGATGAACGAATTTTTTTTTCAGTGCAATACTAATAATATTGGCAATAGGAAAAATACTAGTAATAGGGGTACTCGGGGCAAGACGAATACGCGGGGTAATATGAATCACAAGCCTAGCTGCTGAACAGTGCGTGCGAGCAAAGTGCTCCCGTTGGAGTTTGAAGGGGCGGCCGTGAGGTGAATGAGTGTGAAAGTATCAACTGTGGCGGAAGCACGCGTCTCGAGCGAGAAAACAATATCGATTTTTAGACAAAACGATGTAATTTTTGGTGAAGTTTAACATTGTTTCAGTTTATTTGAGTTGCTGATATTGATTAGAGACAGGCAGGTAAACACAGTGAAAGTATTAATTATTAATATATTAAGGACGATTTGTCAGAAATGTTCAAGGTCATTGCGGGATTCTCTTGGTAATTCGTTAACCGTGTAATGGGGCAAGATGAATACAAGGTTACGCAAAGCCCCAATATTTTACAACGTACCACTATTGACGTTAAAAAGGGTGGAATGAAACTAGTAAAGCATTTGGTTCCTCTTCAACCGGTGTTTCTACCAGGGAAAGAAAAAGAACTTACAAATGATTAAAATCATATGGAAGCAAGATTATTGGGACTGAATACTACAGGACTTACAAGGAACATCACTTTGGTGTCCTCCGATTTTTTATGTGGAAGAGTGTCAAAAACGAAGAGACACGTATTTTTTTTATCGGCGAAAAAACGGTTTTGAACCGTGTAACGCACCCTAAAAAATAGGGGTGTTTTTCGTTTTTCGTCGATAACGTTATCGTTCTCATCTCCAATGTGTAGTACACAAAAAAATAAACGTGGTTGGAATTTGAAATTTTTTTATATCTCGTACCGTTAAGGGGCCAGTTTGGAGCCACGAAAAAAGGCTATTTATGCGATTTTTTTGAGGATTTTATAAAAGATATGAATATAAAAGTTGTTGGGCTTGATAAGTAAAGTCTTGAAATACATTTTTAAAAAATGTTGAATTCATTTTTATTAATTTTTGAGTACAAAAACTATAGTTTAACGTAACGCCTTAAAAATAGGTGGACTAGGTAGCTCCATCACAACTCGGCAACGGCTTGTCTGAAACGAAAAAATCAAAGTCCACTAGATTCAGTATAACACCAGCTACAAAATGACCCTCGGATATAAAGTTTTATCAAAAAAAAATTTTAAATGGCAGATGAAAAACGAAAAAAGTAAAAAAAACGCGTTTTTTCGCAGTTTTTCGCAAAAAAGAGTAAAAATAAAAATTTTAAACCATCGAGGGTCATCTTGTTGTGAATCATGTTTACAATATGTGGTTCAAATTTCAAGAGAATCAGTTTATTAGTTTTAGAGATACGATGGAGCTAGATTTTGAAAACGTTGTTTCGAAAAGAACGCGTTTGAAGTTTATACTGTGAAAAACTCTTACCTAAACTCAATCGGCAATTCCTGCACCGTACAAAATCCCTTCTGATTGCTCTTCATCGTCGATTTCTTCAAGTTTTGCTTGCTTTCGATGTTTTTTAAATTTCAAAGTGCCCCTTAAAACGTTATCGACGTAAAACGAAAAACATCCTCATTTTTGAGGGTGCGTTTTACCCCTTAAAATCATTTCTCCGACGGTAAAAAAAAATACGTGCCTCTTAGTTTTTAATACTCTTCCACATAAAAAAAAGTTTCAACAAAATCGGAGGACACCAAAGTGATGTTCCTTATTAAATGATTGGCTTATCATATTGCTGGTACTGAGAATGGCACCACTTTTATATGCGAAAGATGCCAATAATTTGTGTCCCATAATTCTCCTAGCGCTGTTTCATCTTGACATGCATTCGGGGTAAAATGGGAAAAATAAAGGTTCAATTAAAAATATATATTGTATGGAACAAATCAGAAAGAGTGATTTTTTTGCTTTGAAAACTAATAGATTAATAAATGTTGATTAGTTAAAAAATTAATTAAAGTTAACTGATTCATGTATGTATTGTTTTATTTGAACATGACCTTAGCGTTATCATCTTGCCTCTACTTCCAACTTGTAATGCTAATGCTTGCCATAATACAAATCACAATGATACTGATTATTATCATAAGAGAACAACGATAGCACCAGTGACACCAATATCACTACTACTACGATTACTAACAATAATAATACATAATTCGTGAATAATAATAATAAATAGTAGTCGAATACTTCATGCAAACTCAAACAAACACAAACGAAAAAAAAAACTAAAAATTATAATAATAATTTCATGAACAAGATAATCATGCATCAATAATTAATGTATTCATAATCAATGTATTCATAATAATTAATGTATTCATGTATTCAATAATTAATATTCATGAACAAGAATAAAAATGTGAATGCCAATGATCACAACAACAATAATTCGTATTTCCTTGACTGATCGGTATTTCCTCGATCGACGTATGATAGGAATCCAGTGCATTCCATCGTGTAAAATTTTCCCATCTGCCGAAAACACGAGAGTTATACAGGGTGTCCCTCTTATCTATGCCACCCGAAATAACTCGGTAATTATCGACGTCACAAAAAAATGTTATAGACAAAAGTTGTACGGTGTGAAGGGGGCCATCGAATGTGACCATTTTTTTTTTCATTTCGGTGGTGGCGCTGACGCACAGTGAAGGTCACCTCCATTTTTTTAAATGGAATGGTACATTTTTTTTCAACCATTAGGGCGTCAAAGTCGTTCAAGGTCATTCAAGGTCAGTATCGATGATACGAATTTAAATATCTCGGATCACTACCAAAAATTTGGTAGTGATACGAGATATTTAGATTTGTATTTCATTTTAATAGGTGACCTTGAATGACCTTGAACGACTTTGACCCCCTAATGTTTTTTATGCGGCTTGAGGTGTTCCGCAAGATGGTTGAAAAAATGTACCATTCCATGTAAAAAAGTGGAGGTGACCTTCACTGTGCGTCAGCGCGTCGACCGAAATAAGAAAAATTGGTAGCATTTGATGGCCCCCTTCACACCGTACAACTTTTGTCTAGAACATTTTTATGTGACGTCGATAATTACCGAGTTGTTTCGCGTGGCAGGGATGAGAGGAACACCCTGTATATAAATACACATATAAACGGCTGGGCTAGAATTTGGTGCATTCTTGAGGCTGCAATAGCACGCATACCCCGTGAGAGCGGAGGAAAAAAATGGTAAAGAGAAGCAACAATGCTCGAGTAGCTGAAACTCAACAGTATTTGCGATCTATTAAGGCGTTACCCCCACTTGTAGCGCAAAAAAGGCCTTTTTCATCAATTTTTTTAAAGAAAACTACAAAACTTTTTTAATCAATCAATATACCATCTTAAAGAACACATCTTGAAGAACTTTCAGTAATTTTTTTATTGAAAAATATTACATTTTTTAGTGGCAAATGGCCGTCAATGAAATAATGTTTTTATATACACGGTTTGCGGTGACCAACATTGCGGCGAAGTGGATCATCTGAAAAAAAAAATGCGGATGGATTTAGTCAAATACAAGTATAAACTAGTCTTTAATCGAAGGATTTAAAAAAATATTCATTTTTCACAATATGGCGGACAGTCAAAGTTAATGGTTCGATTTTAACGAAAAAAACGGCCGTTTTTTGGCTATAAAACGGCAATTTTTTTTCGAAAAAAAAATCGTACGATTAAAGACTACATTTTTATGTATTAAATAAGCCTGCAAAATTTCAAGAAGATCGGTTCATTAGTGTTCGAGTAATCTTGGTCACCGACTTCAGAAATGCCATTTTGAGAAAAACGCGTTTAAAGTTTCTCTTTCAACGCTCTTTCAACGCGGATTCTTCTCTTTCAACGCTCATATCTCAGTCAATTTTGTTCGGATCGACTTGAAATTTTCAGAACATATTCTCAGATACTTATACTTCAAAAAAATGCAATAAAAAATCGATTTTTTTAAAATCGCAAGTGGGGGTAACCCCTTAAGAGGAGATATACACCTCGGAGCCGGAAAAAGGTCATTTTTGTGAATTTTTCAAGGAAAACTATTTGAAATTTCGGATTAGGGTTTTAATGATCTAAAAGTATATACATTCAAAAATATGTTTAATTTTCTTTATTCAAAAATATCAAAAATATACAAGGATATTGTATGATCCTTGGACCGTCGTAAAAAAATCTGCGTATACGGTACCCACTGGCGTTTCGTCAAAAATCATCTGAAAAAAAACCAAAAAGATTATTAAATTAGATACTATAATCTAGTACTTGTCATAGCCGATTTTGAAAATATCGATTTATGACAAAATGGCGGACGTTTGAACATAAATAGTGATTTTTGGGCCAAAGATTAGTTATCATTTCGCTTATAAAACAAAAACTAAGTATGAGAAAAAAAATCCAAAAACAAGTACTAGATAATGGTGTATAGAATAACCACAAAAACCTCAAGGCGTTCGGTTGATTGGTTTTCGAGAAATTTTGGGTACCGATTTGAAAAACGTGGTTTTGAGAAAAACGCGTTTGAAAATTTGGGAATGAATAAATCATGAAATTTGTCAACTTACATGGATTCATCGATACCAGGCCCATAGTGTAGGTCTTCTACGGTCGATGGAATGTTCATAGCGTCTAAATCCTCGACCTCGACCATCTAGGTGTATATCTCCCGTTAAAGGCCTTATATATGCGATTTCGCCGATTTTCGAAGGTACTTTTCTAGACGCGGTTAAAAAAAATGACGCGTATATTGACAACATTTTTTGACAGATCATTTATGCACATGGTCAAGTATATGTAAAAAAAAAATAATCAGAAGTATTAACAAATGGCGGAGATATAACATAATAAAGCAATGTTTTTTTTTTGCGCGCGCGTTTATGTTGAAAGTTCTCGGCATCGATGTGGGTGTCTGAAAAAAATTAACATATTTATAATTGCATAATGAATGTATCTTCAGTGAGAACCAACAATATTATTAAATAAAAATTATTACAATAAAAATTCGAAACTTAAAATTTGTTTACTCAATTTTCTGTTGGTATTTAATTTTTTTATATTTTTTTGTGCTATGGAAATTTTTGTTTCTGTGGTTCACACGATAGGTGATGATGCTAAGAATATGTTGTAAACATTTCAAAGCGATCAGAATCTTCGTTCGAGAGTTAGAACTTTCACAGGCTTCAAAAAAGTGAATTTACAGAATTTGACGATTCTGGAAAGCTTAAAATATTCCTAACCGTTCAGGCTAATGGAATTTAAAAAATAATTAAAAAATGAAAAATTTTGAAATTTCTCGCGTATGTAAGGCATTAATTCGACTCTTCCGAAGAGCCGTATTCATTTTTGTATCCGTAGCGGGCGTGGGACGGGGTGCCTTGTTTTTTAAAATACGATAACCCGATCTGTCGGAGTCGAGGAAAAAAGTGGCGCGAAAAAAACCTGACAAAATCGCGAATTTTTCGGTGCAAATTCAAAGCATACGTTTCTGGATTAAAAAATTTATCATTTTCGTGGTTTGGACTACATCGCGGTCGGGATTTTTTTTTTTGTTCGGTTGGAAAATAAATGAAAGTTCGTACAATTGCGTTGATTGAGAAATAATATTCACATCGGTTTTGGAGTCTAGGCAAAATTTTTTTCTTCTCATTATCCACGTTTTCGTTTTCCTGCCTTTTTTTTTTGGAAAGTGCTTCCGTTTCTACAGGACCGGAAGTTTACTCATCGTTGCGAGCAATCGAGAGTTTTTGCGGAGAAATTTTCGCGTGAAAAAAAGTAACAAAAAACAAGACAGATTTGGGCCACTTTTTGCCATTTTGGTATCATCTTTGGATGGGGAGCGAACGGTACACGTGGCTCGCCTCTCTCTCTCTCTCTTTCCCACTCTCCCTCGCTCAAACGCTAAACGTTTCGTGATCGCGCGTGGAACGGTGGCGCTTTTCCGGTTCGGACACCCCCGCACACGCAAACACGTGCTTACCGATGGGCCTTCGCAACCCTCCTCGCTATGCCGGATAGGAATTCGAGCACTTTTTTTTAAGTCTACTTTCATCCTTCAAACACCATTCACAAATATAATTATATCTCAAACTCGACGCTTACTCCTGTGACTCGAAAAACGGAGCCTGAATTCCCAATTGCGAGCCTTTCCAGCGCGTGAATTTTCTCCCTCTCTTTTTTTGGTCGAGTTCCTTTTCTTCATACTTTGCGCTGCGAGTTTTCATGACCTTTGGTATTTTCATCGGTGGTACTTTCGCGCCGCTATGGAGAAGGGGGGGGGGGGGGGGGGAGAAAAAGTAGTTGCGTTACTCATCCGAAGGGATGGATGAGGTTTTAAGTTCCACTATTAGCGTAATGCCAACGAGCAATATATATATATATATATAAATTTATATATATATATATATATATATATATATTTAACAGCTGGAAAGTTTCTCATTCATTCTGAACGCTGTCGGGAAAATGCATTTTCCCGATTGCCTGGCTTCATGAGCGTGTTCAGAATCAGGATAAATCAGAAGTTTAAGTGTCGTACCAAAAAAAATTGTCTAGCCTTTAAAATACCTACATATATAAAAAATATATACTATATTATATATTGTATATATAGTATATATCATAATATAGTATATAGTTTTAAACACACTCACACACACACACGCACACTCAAAAAAATAATTGAGGTCTGATAAATTTTTAATGGGTCCAGCACCTTTTGTAAATATGTGAATATTATATATACATACATATATATATATATAAATTTTTTTGTGTGTGTGTGTGTGTGTTCCGTTCCTCGTTTTCTTCAGATTACCATATGTATATGTATATACGAATATACAAAGAGAGAGGGACAGGAAAATAGGACAAAAGGTAGAAAACAAATTGGATGCACCATAAAATGAGAAAAAAATCAGTTTTGAACAATTATGTTGAAAAATTAAAAATTCATCTTTTTTAAATATTTATTTTTGTTCCTTTATTTTATGTATCATTTGAGAGAGAGAGAGAGAGAGAGAGAGAGAGAGAGGGCGGGAGAAGAAGAGAGAAAGAGAAAAAAAGTCATTGAATGCACCACAAATTGAAAAAATATTGAAAGTTTTGAATTCGATTGAAAAATTCAAAACTCATCTGTTGGAAAATTCGTATCTTTATTGTTTATTTTACGTATTATTTTGAAGTTTTGTTTCGATAGGTTCGCGTGATCTATCCATCTCTCTTGCTCTTTTTATTCTGTC
This sequence comes from Ophion ellenae, assembly GCA_963210295.1. Classification (NCBI taxonomy): domain Eukaryota; kingdom Metazoa; phylum Arthropoda; class Insecta; order Hymenoptera; family Ichneumonidae; genus Ophion; species Ophion ellenae. Next base: position 48,570,197 of record OY723388.1, on the reverse strand, counting down.
GATTTTATGAGCTGCACGTCTTCGATCCCAAGCGTCATGGTCATACACCCACACACACACAAAATTATGTACATAAATATGTGTGTGTGTATATATATCTTTATATAGGAACGTTCTGAAAACCGCTGATATGTTACCATTGAACTATTAACATATCGGCTGTTTTGAGAACGTTCCTACAAATCGAATGCCTTCAAAATCGCGTTGCCTCAATAAATATTGAAATGTAATTAGTCATTGTACTCACAGCTTCATGAATAGTCCATTTTTTCCAAATATCCTTTTAAATTGTTATATATATATATATATATATATATATATATATATATATATATATATATATATATATATATATATATATATATATATATATATATATATATATATATATATATATATATATATATATATTTGAAAAGAATGCACTTTTCATGGAGCAATGAGTGCGATAACTTAAATAGTTGTACAGCTGTACGAAATAATAGTTTCCTGCTCGAAAAGACTCTCAAATCGTAATTTTTTTTCGCCTCATTAAAGAGCCCGCGACGCCGTATAGAAAAGAGGCTGAATCTTTTATTCGAGTTTTGAGTCGCCTGGGTAGAGTGGAAAGCGCCATATGCGGCTGGACACACAGAGAGCGCCATGGCGCGATATGAGCTTGCACTATAAGGCTTTTCTCTCTCTCTCTCTCTCTCTCTCTCTCTCTCTCTCTCCCTCTCTCTGTCGTTTTCTGCAGTAACTTTTTATTGTTACTGGTGCGGGGCCAAAGAAGACGATGCGAAGTGCACGATGGCATTAAGTATGTTTGCCATTGGTACCCCCGTCTCTCTCTCGCTCTCTTTCTCTTTCTACCGCGAGAATATCCAAGGAATGTGATAGGAAGAAGTAAAATGAGGGGGCGAGAGAGCGAAAGAGAGAGAGAGAGAGAGAGAGAGAGAGAGAGAGGACTAGGCTCGGAATTGATAACATAAATATTGTGGCGGACGGTGGCCGCAATTTATGGCCATTGTAATGACCCTTAATGTTCGCGAGTAGTTTGGCTACGAAGAACGGCGCTTTCTCTCTCTCTCTGTCTTCCCGCTTCGTCTTTCCCACTATCTTTCTCTCTTTCCCTCTTTCTCGCGCTCTTTCTCTTTCTCGCTCTCTCTCTCTCTCTCTCTCTCTCTCTCTCTCTCTCTCTCTCTCTCTCTCTCTCTCTTTCTCTTCTTTTCCGCCTTGAATTTCCACTCTTTCTCTCTCCCTCGCTTTTCTCTTTCTGCTGCCCCCCCTCTCTCGCTCTCTCTTTCACTCTCATTCTTTCTTCAAAGCTCCGAACTTGTTCCCTCTCCATTTTACTCTGGCAGTTTCGCGCGTCTCGTCCTCGTATTTCTCGCATGTGGGCCGAAAACGTCACTAATTTTCCCGTACCCTCGTTCCCCAGGCCTCGGGGCCCTACTCTCTCCCCGAGATTCTCCGAGCAAGTAAAGCGCATCAAGGTTGCACCTTTTTCCCCTATACTCGATATACAATGAGCAAGCGTAGCACAAAAAAAGCGTAAAAAAAAAGAAATGAATATCGTATCAGCCGTAGTGCAAAATAAAAAAGTAGCGCCAGCCGTGTCGAAAGAAAAAGAAAAACAAAAATTCGTACAAGCTGACGAAAAGAAAAGCAAAAAAAGAAGAAGAAATCGTACGATCAAAGATGAGGCAAAGTGGATTTGATCGCGTTCTGATACGTAATTAAATCCTCGATCGTATTTTCGCAAGTTTCGATAATTGTAACGGAGAAATCTATCGGCAATGTAGACCGGCGAGCGGCAGGAGAAGGGGGGGGGGGGGGGTGTCAGAGTTTCTCGTGTGCTTGGGGCGATCGCAAATACCGCAAAGGATTCTCTCGTCCTCGCGCGTCCTGTCCGTCGTACTCGCCGAGTTGTCGCGTGGTCGGACCCTGGTGAACCGCGGGCTATACCTTTTAGGTCGCCACGGCTTTGCTATCCTGAGTTTCCTTATCCCATAAATCGAGAATGGTGTTTGTCTCTCTCTCTCTCTTTCTCTCTCTCTCTCTCTCTCTCTCTCTCTCTCTCTCTCTCTCTCTTTCTCTCCCTCCCTCCCTCTCTCTCTCTCTCTCTCTCTCTCTCTCTCTCTCTCTCTCTCTCTCTCTCTCTCTCACTCTCTCTCTCTTTTTCTCTCTTTCCCTCTCTCTATCTCTGGTTTCTCACCCTCTCTCTATTAATTATTAATACTCTTCTTTGTCTCCCCCCCTCTCTCTATTCCTTATTATTGCTCCTCTTTGTCTCTCCCCCTCTCGCCATCGATCATTATTACTCATTATCGTTTATAATCGATTTTTTGTATTGCTTATTCTGATTCCGTAATTGCATTATAATTTTTATTACAATACGATGTGCGAGTAGTAGTAGTAGTAGTAGTAGTAGTAGTAGTAGTAGTAGTAGTACACTGAGAAAAAAAACCAATTGAATCAAAAAAATACATTGGTTGATTCAAATAAATGTCTGATCGCGGAGTGCCACCGATATATGATGTTACAATACTATAAAGTATTGGAAAATGTGATTGATTCAAATAACATATTATTTTATTTAAAAATCTCTCCTGTTCTCTGAATATCTATATTATCCTTCAAATAAAATTAGATTCGATTGAAATCATTCAATGTACAATCCGTAGATGTATGGATGAAATAATTAAGCGGTGGCTACAAGATTTTTTATTTCGTACAAAAATATAATCAATAGAGTGAATTATTTCTTGACTACATCGAAACGAATATGCCATGAGACGCGAGTTTTTCAATTTGTTTTAAATCTTAAATAAAAAGTGAGCATCTGAATGATCATCCACGATAATAGTGGACAGGATATCAGATATCCAATGGAATATCCATGGAGAGAATATCAGATATTCGACTGATAAGAACAGATACTACACTTTGATCTTAGCTACAGGCGAAGAAGCGATACTCTTTAGAGTTTCTCCGGCGTTTAAGTAGATTTTCGGTTCGCGCTACGCTTAGGAGAAACGAGCGCGCGTGCGGCTTCTAGCGGTTACTCCGAGAACTACGGGTTTCCTCACACTTATAATTTCGGTGGCGCTCGGCCATGATTTGGTTGAATTTTTTCAACCAAATGCACAAGAAACAAATTTTATTTTCGCATAATTTTTTAACCAATTCAGACATATGCTTAATATTTTTCAATCAAAATAAAATATTAATATTTTAACGAATAATGTACTTGAAAATCAATATCGGATATGGTGAAAAAAATAAAATAACACATTTATTCAATCGAAATTTCATCTGAATCAAACGACCGAAATTCAATTTTTCTTGTGTACTCGAATCAACAATATTCATGTTATGAATTGAAAGGCTTTTTTTGTTCGTTGCAGAAAATGCATTCAAAGCTATATAATTTGTTCGCGATAATTTTTTAGATAGTTTCAATAATATATTGTTTTCGGCTAACAATATATCTTTTGAACGAAATTTTTATTTTTATTTTATCATGTTATTCAAGTCAATGGCGTTTTGTTTGGACTAATAAATCCGATCATTTACACCAACAATTGTACAATTGAATCAACGAAATTTCATTCTCTAACACCAATGATATAGGATCAATGATTTTTTTTCTATCAGTGTAGCAGTAGTAGTAGTAGTAGCAGTAGTAGTAGTACTAGTAGTGGTAGTAGTAGTATTTATTATCCGAGGAATACCCCTTCAGGGTGTTCACACATAGAAGACCCCCCCCCCCACCTTTCCCCTTACAAAATTTTCTTATTTCCAACTTATATTCTATTGTCGTTTTGCATTTCGTTTCGTCTCGCATTCGCTTCCTCGTTGGCTATTTTGCTAATTAGTTTCTCGAAATGTTTTGTGTAAGGAAGGACGGGGTTCAAAGGATGAGTTGTTGCGACGGGAATATCACTCAATGGTACGACATTCGCGACGCACTTAACACTTATTAATATCACTTTTTTTCTCAGTGATATTCCTGTCGGAACAACTTACCCCCGACACTTTGAATCCCGTCCTCCTTATTAAACAGTAATACTAGTATCAAATATCTATGTCTCATTTGTTTTTTAAACGAACACAATATTTCGGGTTTGACAAACAATTAACAAAATCCTCGAAAGTATTTTGAAAAAAAAAAACAAAGAAATCTTTTTTAAACTTTCATTCTTATTTACGATGAAATTTTTCTTAATTAACAGTCTTCATACTCATAACATATTTTCAAACATTGATCAACTTTCATAGACTTCAATATTTCGTATTAATTATCATATTGAGATCAATCAACTAACTATCATTTTACAATAGTTATATAAGTCTTTGTTCAGTCTCATAGAATGGACTTTGGCAATAATTATTACTATTTACTCGTCAGAATTGCAATTCTAACAAACGTAAGTATGAACATCGTCCGAATCCGAGCATCTTAAATGTGTCCAATTCTTGCACAAGACGTATACAATCCATTGTTCTCTTGGTTGTGAATTGGAATAGGAATCGCAGCAAATTATACAATACCATTCCAGGCTATTATTTTCATTATCACTTCCAGAATCGTCGTCTTAAAGGACTGTCCGTTTTGCAAGCTCCTTACCATCCGTTGGTTTACCTTTGAGTTTACCCTTTCTTCAAGCTCCATTGAGCTTCATTAAGCCCTTTCTTCCCTAAACTTCAAAAAATAAGAATTGAAGTTTTTAAAAGATTTCTTTGTTTTTCTAAAAATTCTCAGGATTTTGTTGATTATTTGTCAAAAACCGAAATATTATGTTCTTTTTTTAAAATAAATGAGACATGGATATTTGATGCGAGTAATACTGTTTAGTAGGGAGGACGGGATCCAAAGTATCGGGGGTAAGTTATTCCGACAGGAATATCACTGAGAAAAAAAAGTGATAGCGATAAGTGTGAAGCGTGTCGCGAACGTCATACCACTGAGTGATATTTTCGTCGGAACAACTCACCCCCGGCACTTCGAACCCCGTCCTCCCCTACATTAGGGTGGCACAAAGTTGGGCTCTATTTTTTTCCCTTTTTCTCACCATCCAATGGTTATTTAGAAAATCTTATTTGAAAAAGTATATCATTTAAAAATGAAAATTTTCGCCGAAGCTGCGAGCGGTCAAAAAATATTTAGAGGTCGCCCAAGCCTTCCAAAAGTTCAAATTTTCGTTAAAAAATCGGCGATGGTGAGATGGTGAGAAAAAGGAAAAAAAAAATTGAGCTCAAATTTGTGCTACCCTAGTGTACATACATAGTTTATTTAGTTAAAGGCTTTTTTTTAGCACCGTCTGTATCTTTTATCGATTTGCTCTCGTTCTTTATCCCCTATCCATTTCTCCGGACCTTCTACAATTTCTTTTTTGATTTTTTCCTTGGCTTTATCGCACGTATATACGTATATGCACTAAGTGTTCTACTTCCGTTTTAAAAACCCTGCATTTGTTGTCATGGTATCCCTTATTTCCTTCCTTCTCCACATTCCCACATCTCAATCTCGCCTATATGATTCTTTTGTTTCGCCCATTACATTTACATGCTTCCAGTACTTACCTGTCCGTATGATATACTTCCTGCTTTTGTACTATGAGCAATATGTCGTTTTTTCAATTCTATTCCAATCCTGTTGGGTTTCTTGGTCCACTTTTGCTTTCGTCCCTTTTTCTACCATTATCTTCATTTTCCTTACATCGTCGTTTGCTATGGCTCTCCATACGTTTTCCTATCCTATTGCCTTCATTGCCTTCATTGCCTCTTTGACTTCCTCTCCCTATTTTGTTGGGTGTCCATTTAGCACTCCACGCGCCTCCTCTTTGAGGCATTTCTTCGGCCACCGTCCTTCCCCCATTTTCATTGTCTCTAACGATGTGCTACTGTATATTAATTCTTTTATTTCTGCAAGATGATCTTGTTTTACTATTATATGCCAATATATTTATGGAGTTGAATTCGATTTTTATTCAATTTACGAAGGCATTATTATTTCAATTATGTTTTGAAAGATAATCAAAATAATAATAATGAGGAGAATGATTTATTATTATTAAAAACATTATTTTATTTGACAATTATCTATTTCGGATCCAGAATATATGTGTGTGTGTATATATATATATATATATATATATATATATATATATATATATATATAGGGTGTCCCAGAACCGAATGCGTTCGCTGAAATGGGGGGTTGGGGGTGAAATTCTGAATCGATTGATATAAGCAAGTGTGGGCCTTAGATCAATCCCTGAATTATTATTAATTTTTAAAGACGGCCAATCAGGTGCGCCCGATGAGTAGGTGCGGTGCTCCCGCCAGGCACCACTGCACACGCGTATCGCTCACCGACGTACGCCCGCTCGCCAGGCGCACCTGATTGGTCCACCTTTAAAAATTAATAATAATTCAGGGGTTGATCTGAGACCCACACATGCTTGTATCAATCGACTCAGAATTTCACCCCCAATGCCCCGTTTCAGGAAACGCATTCAGTTCTGGGACACCCTGTATGTTGGCTGTTGCCATTCTTTGCTCAATAGTGGACGAAGAGTCTTATTATTTTATATCAATTTGCTACTTTGCATTATTTATTTATAGTTATAATTAACGATAATTTTTTTATCGTCATATGGCTTTACCCATTTTCATCCGTGTCCACTAAATTGCGCCAAACTTTGACCAAGGCATAATAAATAAATTTAATCTGATCTAATCTAATGTCAGTCTCCACCCTTATCGCCATGTCACTTTTTTTCCCCCACTCTCTCCCTCGATCTGTCTTTTGCTCATTGTTCCTTCCTTTTCCTTACTTCCTGTTTGTTCGTTTGTCCGTTCGCATGTCTGCTGCGCGCACTCGCGTCTCTCTTGTCTTTGCCACCCCCTGTTGGCCTCGCTGCCCCATTCCCTTTTTCCCTTCCCGCCTCGCCGCCTTCCCGTGAAGCGGCGCCCGAGGAAAGTAAATATGTCCTAGGCGGTGATAAAGATATGAGTCTAATTCTATTATCGCGAGAGAGGCGGTGGGGGGGGGGGTGGAATTGGAAAATGAGCTAAGAAAAAGGGAAGGGTGCGAGAGGACTCGCTCGAAATTTGATACACGAATGTTTTCATGTACGAGAAATGAAATGGCGCTTGTGTTTTTTTCTCTCTTTTTCTTTCCGCTCCACGATCCTCGATTCGCCTTTAAAATTCGCGGCAGACCTGCGGACACAATAAATTAGCGTTTCTTCGTAATTGGACGATTATTTGATCGTCTCGACGCCCCTCGGGAGATCGCGAGCGGACTTGGGGAAAAGAACGTTCTGTATATACAAGGACATTTTTCTCTCTCCAATTTTTTGACATCCTCTCTTAAGGGGTTAGGCTATTGTGACCACCCGAAAATAAGGGTTATTTAAAAAAATCGATTTTGAAGGAACAGGTAAGGTGATTGAAAAATCGTTTAGACGATTTTTTGTATGTCCATTAACAAGCTTGTTTACCAAATTTCGTAAAAAAAGATTAATAATTAAAGGGGTTGTAAGCAATCGCGTGAAGAACCTTTAAACGAGAGGGCCTCAATGGTGTACTTGGGTTTGGTCAACCGGTTGATCTGAAATGAAAAAAAAACGAGTTCTTTTTTCGTAAAGAAGATAATATTGGCTAAGACTTGACTGAGTTTTTTTTTATAGTGTTTCAATGTTGAAAAAAATGTTAACGCGGTCCTCTAGTTTCTCGGCTGTTTTTTTACGGCTTTTTCAATAATTTTTTACGGGCAAAGCATCGAAATAATCAAAATCATTTTATTGCATAATCTTTATTAACATTTAAATAAGCTTTACAAATTTTTTCAAGTCAAAATATATAATAGAATAAAGGTTATAGTGGCCGACAGGAAGACATCAAGTAAAAGAGGTGCTTGCCGGTGACCAAGATTGCGGCTGTTCTGCTTATCTGAAATCAAAAAACCAAACGGCATTTTAATCTTCATATTTAAGACAAGCGATTGAACTAGAGTGAATTCTAGATTACAAAAATTGACTTTTTTTATACACTTTTGAAAATTACATTCTATTTTTTACTCATTTTTTCTTAAGTTTTTCGCTCGGACAAAAAAAACTATCGAAGCAATCATGGTAATCGTAGTTCAATCGCTGGCTTGTAACATATTAAAGATGCTGTATAAATTTGAACAAGATCGGTGCAGTAGTTTCTGAAATATCGTGGTCACCGTTTCGAAAAATGGTGTTTCGAGAAAAACGCGTTTGAAAGTTCGCGCTCCCGGCGCGCGCTCCGTATACCTGCTCCGTTCCAGGGCCGTAAGGGGGCGTCCATTAATTACGTGAGGCGTTTAGGGGGGGGGAGGGGGTCGAGCGAAATCTCACCCAATCTCACGTGGGGGAGAGGGGGGCTTCGGCAAATCTCACGTAATTTTAGTAATTTTAGTAATTTTAGTAATCACATAATTTTTATCACGTAGGGAGAGTCTCCCTACTACTTTACATGGTGGAGTAAATGGTACTACAACCGCAGTTACTTCTACTACAATTTATTTTCCGTGAACGTATGCATTTTGAAAAATCTCACGTGAGATTAGGGGAGGGGGGAGGGGGTCGAGCAAAATCTCACGACATCTCACCAGGGGGAGAGGGGGGGTCGAAAAATCGCCAAAATCACCTCACGTAATTAATGGATGCCCCCTAACTTGTGAACCACTTCGAATATCGAAAAATCCTTTGGCACACATTTTCTACACATGTTGTAGATGTGATTTATGAAAAAAAAATCGATTTTTTCGACCCGAGAAACTAGAGGACCGCCTTAAGAAGAAAAACGTCGGTCAAGACTAAACTACTATTACTAGTGACGTCTTAGCCAATATTATCTTAAAATAGGAAATATTGGCTAAGACTTGACTGATTTTTATGGTTATCATGTTTCAATATTGAAAAAAAATTTGAACTCTTTTTTTCAATTTTTCGAAGAAAAAAGACATCATCATTGTCAATAACCAATAAAATAAATGTTAAGAAGAAAAACGTTGGTCAAGATTAGTATTATACTGAATAAGTGTACTAAGTTTCGAGCCTATGCCTTCATTAGGTGGCGAGAAATCACGTACACCGTTTTGAAAAACAAAGTTTCGAGAAAAACGCGTTTAGAGATTTACTAGCAGTTCTATCGTTGTCATCATAAGTTTACCTGCAATCTTTCTTCAATTTGAGTAGCCTCAAGTGACGAACGATTTTTTCAATTTTCACTGCAGCCTATCCCCCCCCCTTGAGGGGCTCTTCTACTGAGACGGGATGAAAAAATCCTTCTATACATTTACAGTATAGTAGTAGTCTCTCTTTTAACTGTCTGAGTAAAAGGACGCTCTACCGGTTAGTATTGTATAGTATAGTAAACTTTAAACACGTTTTTCTCGGAACCACTTTTTTCACCTGGCGTTGGTGATTTCGGAAAAACGGCTTAACCAATCGGGCTAAAATTTGTACTGCATATTCAGCATATATATGGCTATCGTTCGAACTAGAATTTTTGAAAAATATAAATTTTAACTTACACTTTCGTCCGAACTATGCCGAACAAAACGTGTTATTCGAACGCTTTTGAAAAATACGACGCCATTTTGTTATTTTGCAATATAACATAATAATGCTAGTTCGTGCGATAGCGATCCTCATACAGATTAAGGCCTTAGGCCACAGTAACGGGTACAAAATAATGTGCGAATTTAACATTTTTTTTCGCGTGAAAAAGTGATTCACTCATAAAATTAATTACACATCTATTCAGTATGAATGTCAAGTTGTTAGAAAATATATATTCTTTTTTCGATGTACAAAATGGCCGACTACTCGAACCTTCTAGAAACCGCTTTTTTCCAATTGGCGTGACAAATAACTTCAACAATTTTCACTCGATTTACTTCGTGTTTAAAAGTTATGTTCCTAATTGCATTTAGCAGAGAAGTACGTACGGAATTTCTGATTAATCAAAAACTTTTCATTTTATGAGCAGTTTATGAGCAGTTGTAACGAAATCGTTCACTGAAAATTCATTTCTCAAGTTCAAATGCCTACAACTTTTGAATAAAAGAATTTTTTTAATTCCGTACGTACTTCTCTAGCTATTCTAATGTAGATTGACGAGAATTTTTGTTTTTTGTTCTAGGTAAAAAATTGTGGATGGTAATGTCACGCTGCGAAGCGCCTAAAAAAAAGATAACAAAAGAAAATATTAGTAGTCGGCTATTTTGTACATAAAAAAAAATATATATATTTTCTAACAGCTTGATATTCATACTACATAGATGTGACATTAATTTTATGCGAGAATCACTTTTTCATGCGAAAAAAATTGTTAAATTCGCACATGATTTTATACCCGTTACTGTGGCCTAAGGCCTTAAGAATCGTTTTTAATTTTTTGTTTCATATTACCTGGAGAGTGCAAATCATCGACGCCCGCAACATACCTTTTTTCATGGCTTTACACGATTATCAATTGTTGAATAAATATACATTTATATGCAACAACAAAAAATTGTTTTCTATTCTGTAAAAGTGTACCTTCAAGCGAAAAAAGTTTGTAACAATACGTGCAACAGTTAAAAAAAAATTATCGGAAATATTTTATTTTTAAGCCGTCACAGTAGAATAGCCCCTTAAAAAGAAACAAGAACAATTTTTTCCCGCCTACCTTTTGCTCCTTTCCTTTTTTCTTCCTCTTCCTTTCTCTCTCTCTCTCTCTCTCTCTCTCTCTCTCTCTCTCTCTCCCTCTCTCTCTCGCTTTTCTGATTATTGACACCCATCGACGCCGGCACCAATTACTTCCCTTTAATTCTCAATAACTCTCAAGTCGTTATTTAAAGAACAAAACCCTTAAAAATTCTCCGCCCCTTTTCGAAATTTCATCGCTTCTCGACAATCCCATGTAACGAGAAACAGAAAAACGAATTTACGAATCTTCCCCACAACTTTGATCATCGAAATATTTCATCCAAAAAAGGAATATAAAAAACCTTTTCACCTTCTATGCTTATTTTTCCAATCACGGCTGCTGTTCTTTAAAAAAAAAAAAATGCATTGCGCTGATACTCCGCAAAAATGCTGTTGAGCTTTCGAAGGTATCGTAAAACGTGGTTAGAATGTGAAAAAAAACGACGTGGCTCCGGTACACAGGAAAAAAAGTAATTCAGTGTCGCTTCGGGGTGAGGGGAAGTGGAAACGGAGCTTTGGAGGGGTCGCCGGGGACGTGGCCGGAAGGGGAGAGCAGCAAGGGAAAAATGTAGTTAGTGTATACATACGCTGGGATGAGACGGGAGGAAACTTGCGCGCCAGATGTAGAGTTTTAACGGGACTGGCGGAAAAGAGAGAGACAACGATATATATATATATGGTGGAAGGACATTTTAAACCCTCTATATCTATGTAATGATGGCTATCAGAACATCGTCTTTTAGGGACGGTATTTGAAATACTATGTCTTCAAAATCACATCGTGCTCAAACATACACACTTACACATACAGGGTGTTTGGCGCATGGACCGACACATCTTTTGGGGGAATTGGGGCGGGGGGGGGGGTTCATTTGCTAATTTTTTCACCCTTAGACCCTAGTCCTAAGTGTCACGATAATTGAGAAATGATTTTCGTTGATTTTCGTTTCTTTTAACCCTTAACAGTCATCGTTTCTCGCCCTGCAATACCTTCTAGAATTTTTTTCGAATTTTTTCTTTACATGAAAAATTACACGACTTTAAAATAATCGGCATGATCTTACACACAAGGGTTGAAAATGCATTGTAGTATTTTTTTCTTCAATTTTTCAATTATTTATCACTCTCCAAAGTGAGTGGGGTTGATTACACCCCTAATGAATATTACGTCACAATCTGGAGGTGTGACTGACAAGGGTTAAATGCCCTAACTTTCGCTCAGAATTTTTTAGCCCCCGAATATAAATAAAAATTTCGCAAAAATTATATTTTCTTCTGAACATCCGACATTTAGGGGAATTATATTTTTTCTCGACAAACGGCAACGTACAACGAGAACTACGTTTATATCGATTATATAACTTTATTATTTTTATTTTTCAAACCAACCGTTGTCAAGTTTTCAATCCGGCCGTTGAATGACAATTTTTTGCAGAGGCACTATTATACCTAAATAACAATGTTAATTTTCAATTTTTCGAAATAAAAATTTATATGAAACAAGTTCAATCTATGTCTAATAACGTACTCTTTTTTCAAATCCCAAATAAATAATCTAGTAGAACAAAAAAATTCCGCAAAATTATCTTTTTTGGTAGGTCACAGTCGCGTCCTCCCTTAACTGTCGATCAAAATCTAAGGCATCAACGTTAGTGTTCAGTTGCTAATTTATTCATTGCCCAACAGTGCACTTTATAACGATAACACAAGCACAAAAAGTCGCGCGAAAAGAACATACACAAAACAGAAAAATAAAACAATGCTTTTTTCTCGAAACCTAAATATCGCGGAACATAAATGGGGGTGATTCGGATATGTGACACGAGGCGTCTAGATTTCTATTTTGGACGTTACATTTCGTGCAACCCTGCATATATACACACTAGAGTGGGACGAATTTGAGCTCTATTTTTCCCCTTGTTCTCACGATGCAATTATCTTCTTTAACCCTTTTACACCTGACGGGACATATGCTGTCCCAGTCCGGAAAAAAATTGAAATTACGGCTGGGACGTTATGGGATGCGTTATGCGTCGTTATGGGATCGTTTATGCTGTATGGAAAGGGTTAAACCCTTTCGCCGTATTGAAAGATGTAAACGCCGTATTTAAAGATTTAAACGCCGTATTTCAAGGTTTAAACGCCGTATTGAAAGGGTTTAAGAAAAAAAAAAATTGTCGCCAAAGCTGCGAGCGGTCAACAAATATTTAAAGGTCGTTCAGGCCTTCAAAAAATTAAAATCTTCATTGAAAAATCGATTTCTTTTTCGTCCACTTCTCACCCATAAATGTTACGCTTTGTAATCTTTAAATTAACCTCGTGAAAGCTCTAGGTGGCCAATGAATAATTAGTGGTCGCTCAGTTTTCGAAATTTACAATTTCGGCCAAAACATAAATTTCGCATGCACTATAATTTCTTGTAAAATCAACAGCGAAGTGTTACACTTTCTGAATAATTTATTATAATATAATAGTTTTACACACCTTGTGTAAAACATTCACACAACATTTGCACACCCTGCGTACACCATTCGCACACCTTGCGTACAACCCTATTTAATAAGTTTAAATCTTACCTGAAGCTCTGTAAGGTCCTAGCCAAGCTCCTCGCCGAGTGTAAACCTCTCCCGGGATAACCTATAAATAAACTCCGGTACGAATTCGTTATTAGCATAAATCGGCCCAGTTCACAACGCCTATGCGCGTTTTCATTTGTATTTTATTTGCATTATTTTAATTTTCCTTTGCAATCTGAACAAGTGATACTTATCCAGATTTACACTTACTAGATCGAAACGCGGTACTTCTTTGAAGGCCGAGCCAGGCGAGGTCCACGATGAAAAGGTGCCGGTCGGGATCACACTAAAAACACTAAACTCTCGCATTAATAATTAATTGAAATAACAAACAAGATAAAATTTCGAGTCGACGAGCTGTCAAACGCGACGCTGTATGTACGCGGGGCACGAATCGACACTTCGTATCATTTCGCACCCGAAATTCGAGCGACTACGGCGCCGAGACGGGACATCCGCGAGTTATATTTTTTTCCGGAGAGTCGAACAACTCCAGCGCCGAGGTGGGAGGCCCGCACACTAAAGTGTGTCTTGTTCCGGTTCGCGCTTCGACTCCCGAAAGCTTCGGGTCCCAACCGACGCGCTCGAGACGCCCGACTTTCCTCATGGTACGCGCTAGTCCATAAGGGTCGGAGCGCGGCCCGATCCGGGAGCAGTTCTCCGAGCTACTCCTTACCATAGGGAACAGTGCCAGTTTAGTACAATTGTACTAAATCTGGTGCGTTTTCAAAGTATTTAGTACGTCAGTACGCCTTTCGTAAATCTATTATGTTTTTCATTATTCCAGTACCCTAATAAGAAAAAAACTTAAACATTGATGAAAACCCTAGTCGAAGAACATATATCACATGGAAGCTATTTTTTGGGGTGATGCTTAGTTGTCACAACAGCCACCTCAAGCGCTGTCTGTATCGATGCGCATGAACACATCCAAAGAATATATGTTCTTTGATTGAGTGTGGCACACCAATAGGTCGCCGCGCAGTCTACCGGCGGAAATATATACTACATTTTCTGTGCCAAATATTAACACGGGACCTGTGCTTCCATGTAATATATGTTCTTTGTCCTAGTTCATTCTCAACGGAAAAAGTAAACTCCTGCGCCCTCTGGAAATTGTTGCAGTCGTTAGATGTAAAGTGAGCGCCAATTTATTAGGTGCGCAACTAAGTTCCCGCTGTTTTTCAAGCGATGGCTCCACTAGTACGTGCTGGCCGATTGTGTCATAACCAAAACGTCATGAACCAAGCTCAGACATATGGTAAACAAACCGCTTTGACACATTAGTGATTTTCTTTTTGCGTCGTATACTTTTGGTTGTGTGAAAATGTCTGATTTTGTGCCAAATAATCGTCATTTGTGGGAAGTGTTGCTTTTCTTCTTTCATTCGAAGAAAACGGCGGCTGAAGCGCATCGAGAACTCCAAAAAGTTTACGGAGATGCTGCTCTAAGTGAAACAAGGTGCCGTGATTGGTTCGGTTGCTTCAAAGACGGTGATTTCGATGTTGACGACCGTTCACGTGAAGGAAGGCCAAAAACCTTCGAAGACGCTGAATTGGAGGCATTGCTCGATGAGGATCCGTGCCAAACGCAAAAACGATTGCTTCAGCATTAGGAGTTACTCGCCAAGCCATTTCCAAGCGATTGCATGCGTTGGGAATGATTAAAAAACAAGGAACTTGGGTTCCTTATGATTTGAAGCCGAGAGACGTTGAGCGTCGTTTTTTCGCCTGTGAACAACTGCTCCAGCGGCAAAAAAGGAAGGGTTTTCTTCATCGCATCGTTACGGGTGATGTGAAATGGATTCATTACAGCAACCCAAAGAGAACGAAATAATGGGGGCTGCCCGATCATGGTTCTACGTCGTCGGCTCGGCCAAATATTCACGCTGCGAAGGTTTTGCTGTGTATTTGGTGGGACCAGGGCGGTGTTATTTATTATGAGCTGTTGAAACCGAACGAAACCATCATTGGGGAACGGTATCGAACTCAATTGATGCGATTGAGCCGAGCACTGCGCGAAAAGCGGCCACAATACGAGCAGAGGCACGAAAAAGTGATTTTACAGCATGACAATGCTCGGCGTCACGTTGCCAAACCCTTTGAAATCTACTTAGAAACGCTCAAATGGGAAGTCCTACCCCACCCGCCATATTCCCCAGATATTGCGCCGTCCGATTATTACTTGTTCCGTTCGATGGCACATGGTCTGGCTAATCAGCAGTTCCGCTCATACGAAGACGTCTCAAAGGGGCTTGATTCGTGGATAGCCTCAAAAGACGAACACTTCTACCGTGGCGGTATTCGAGCTCTGCCAGAAAGATGGGAAAAAGTTGTCGCTAGCGATGGGCAATATTTTGAATTATTCATTTGTAACCATTTTTTCATAATAAAGTTGCATTTTGATAAAAAAAACAGCGAGAACTTAGTTGCGCACCTAATAGTATGAAAATTCAAAATTTGTTACGGTTTGGCCCTGCCGTCTAGTACCAAACGATAGGTCACCCTGGCAACACTGCTGAAGAAGTCGACATCTCTCTTTAGCCCCTGTCCGCTGAAGAAGCGGCAGACTCCTTACATCAAGGGGAGGGCACGATCACTCACAAGGAACATCACTTTGGTGTCCTCCTCCGATTTTGTTGAAACTTTTGTATGTAGAAGAGTATCAAAAACTAAGAGACGTATTTTTTTTTATCGGCGGAAAAACGATTTTAACGGGTGAAACGCACCCTCTAAAATAGGGTTGTTTTTCGTTTTTCGTCGATAACGTTATCGTTCTTATCTCCATTGTATAGTACACAACAAAATAACCGTTTTGCAATTTGAAGTTTTTTTATATCTAGTACCGTTAAAACGTTATCGACGAAAAACGAAAAACATCCCCATTTTTGAGGATGCGTTTCACCCCTTAAAATCGTTTTTCCGCCGATAAAAAAATACGTCTCTTAGTTTCTGATACTCTTCCACATAAAAAAGCTTCAACAAAATCGGAGGAGGAGACTAAAGTGATGTTCCTTGTCAGACGTGCGGTACCCCGAAGGCAAAGAACTCCTCCGCTCCTCGTTTCATAGCTACGCAGGTACCATCACCACGCATACTTCGTACCGTGAAACCGGTTTTGATTCGTTTTGTTAATCGTTACCTTGGTGTAGTTACCCTCCCTCACATTATTTTGAGTAAAACCTTAATTATGATAATTTATCCACTTACGTGTAAGTACGAATTTGTTCATTGTAAAAATTTTAGCCGACGTAGTTAGAGACATCCCTGTATCATCGATTCTTTTTCCGGTATAAATTTGGGAAAAAAAATTGTTCGACATGTTTAATTCGGATTTCGTTCGCACTGCTTACCCCCCCCCCTTAACGACGACTACGCTATACCCACGAACCCTTTCAAATACGAATACTTTCTATACCGGCCAACGGCCCTTCTTAGGGCCAAAGGCCCAAGAAAAACCTCAACGTAGAAAAAATGGAAAGTTTCCCATAATTTTCTACACTCTCTCGCCTAAGCCGCAATATTTGACGCGTCAAACGTGGTAGTGAAAAACTCACTAGTCAAGCATCCTCAACCCGCGTTGCGATCGTGGTCAATAAATTCATGGCCGAGAAGGGGACGAAAAAAATCGATCTTTTAATGAAAATTTGAATTTTTGGGAGGCGTGAGCGACCTCCAAATATTTTTTAACCGCTCGCAGCTTTCGCGACAATTTTTTATTTCTTTAAAAAAGATTACTGGTCGGTAAGAAAAAGGAAAAAAATAGAGTTCAATTTGTGCCACTCTACATACACACACCTATGGAAAATTTCGCCTTCGTGCGTCCACGAAATTTTTTTGAAATCTCGTTCAAAGTGCGGCAATAGTAACGCGACGAATTGGTCCAATTTCTTTCGGACACATACATTGGTGCTGAAAAAATCTGAACGAATGCGAGAATATCTTCCTCGGGAGAAAAAGCAAAAAAAAATGTCAAATTGTCCGAGCAGTTGACACGGCATAGCCCATACACACACACACACACACACACACACACACACACACATATATATATATATATATATATATATATATATATGCATATATACATACCCACCTTGGTGGGAGATCGCGAGGATGGGGAAAGCCGGGTAAAAAAAGAAACAAAAAAATCCGTGAAACGTGACACACTGTTGCGATGCGGAAATTTCGTTTTTCTCCTTTCCCCCCCGCCGTTGTTTCCGTTATTTTTCGTTCTTTTTCCATACAGGCTCTTTTTTATTTCTCTCCCTTATTCACCCTCGCTTACTTCCTCCTTTTGTTTCGCGTTTTTTTTGTTCCTCGCAACACTGCTGCGCCTATTCGTTGTTTTTTTTTATGTCACTACATTCGACCGGTTTTTTTTTTGGACTCGCTACTTTCGTCTCCCTCTCGTTCAGCTGACGTTAGCTCTCGGCTTTTTTTCTTCGTTTAATGGTTCGCGGAGCTGTTGAAAATTTACGGATAAGGGAAAAGAGCGAGAGGGTGAAAAGGGGGTGGAGGATTGACGGTGAAAATCCCGATCGCGGCGCGGTGAATTTTCCACCACCTTAAAAAATCGTTCTTAGCTTCCTGCCAGCGTGACCCGGCGTGCATTCACCAAAATCGTTTTATACGCCGCACAGGTTACGCGATCGATCATTCGCTTCCGGTCTGACGTATTCTCATGCAAAACGATCCGGATCATTAGTTCGAATGTCAAGGACAGGCACCGTCTTTCGTGAATTCTTTTTTTTTTTCGGCGTATTTCTTTTCTCTTTTTCTCCCTTTCTCTCTCTCGCATGGCTCGTAGCACCTTACGTCATTTTTGTGACTTCTCGTTCACGTGGATTGTCCTGGCGGTGACGATTCGCCGAGACGAATGATCCGCCAATCGCTCGGGGAAATTACGAAAATGCGCCAAACATTTTGCGACACATCGAGACGATTTTCCAAAGCTTCGCTCTCGCATTTTTCATAGCGAGATCTGCGAGCGTAAATTGCACGAGGACCAAAAGTGTTGCCGAAGAAATTTAATATATGCGCGGATCTCGTTGAGTTACGAGGGCAATGTGCAGGAAGGCACAATGGTATCTCGTGACGAGAGGACCAAAGTCGTGTGCCAAGCTTTAGCTACAAGGTGACCGGAAATCCAACCTATTCCTTGATAGGGGTTGTAATAGAGGTAATTTGCAGAGAATCAACTAGGGGTAAAAAATGTCTGGTTTCTGAATTAGGGTGGATTCAGGATTTTTTAAACAATTTTTGAGACTCGTTACCAAAAACAAAGAAGTGAGAAAAAGCTACTCCACTCTGGGCACTCAATCGATGCTTTCTTGAAAGCTGATGAAGAAATAATCACTTTAAAAAATTTCAAGCTCTAAGTTCTGATGATTTCATAAATAAAAGATCTTATGTGGCAAGAATGATTTTTTGCGTTGAAAACTGTTAAAAAATCGACGAGTATTACTCGAAAACAATGTATGACACTCTGCATACGAATGACTTTCTTATTTCGTGAGCTTTTCATAAAGGCACAAATGTTTCAAATTTGTGCAAAGGCACAAACTTTTGCATCGGTTTGGAAAAAAATTCGGGAACGACACTACTGTGACGGGCCAGAAAAAGGTCGTTTTTTCCGATTTTTTTGCCTACTAGATTATTTATTTGGAACTTGCAAAAAAAGTATGTTATTGAGCATACAATGAACCTATTGCGGGTAATTTTTTAAGCCACCGAATATAAGTACGCATTTTGCCAATATTATCCGTTTTTGAATACTCGCCATATTGTATATCTTTTTTTTCGAAAAACGGCTTCGTGAAACGAGAACTACATTGTGATAGATTACACAACTTTTTTATTGTTTTTCAGATCAACCATTGTCAAGCTCTCGATCCAGCCGTTGGGCCACACTTTTTAAACCGAGGCTCTATTATACCTCACAATGTTGTTAATTGTTTGTTTTTTAAATAAATATTTACACGAAATAGGTTTAATGTACGCTGAATAACACACTTTTACTCCAAATCCCAAATAAATAAGGTAGACAAAAAAATTCGGAAGAAACGACTTTTTTCGGCCCGTTTTCGGTGTCCTCCCTCAATTTTTCTTCCAAACCCGTGCAAAAGTTGAAAACATTTGTACCTTCTTGAATAGTTCATGAAATAAGTAAGTTATTTCCTTTTCCTGTTATTATATATATATATATATATATATATATATATATATATATATATATATATATACACACACACCTCAATAGCGATGTTGATTTTTAATAAATTGATTATATTAATATATATATATATATATATATATATATATAACAGGAAAAGGAAATAACTTACTTATTTCATGATATATATTTACTTATTTTATATATTATAAACTATTATACTGCACACATGAATTTGTGCAGTATAATAGTTCTACCCTTCCAACGAATAGGTCGAACTTCCAATCACCCTGGATAATCGGTGAATCGCAACTATAAGTGTTCCCTTTGTCAGCATACAGCGTGTGTCATTGCGAGCAAAACGCTGTTTCGAAAAATGCCGTAGGACAAAAATTGGTCGAGATGTTCGCGTTCGAAGTCCAAGTAGTGAATAATGGATCGCAGCTCCGAATCCACCTTCGGACAAGTGAATCTTTTGTCATACCATTTTTTCCCGTTTAAACATCACGAACACGGAGACTCGCCTTGCAAATTGATGATATGATTTGATAATTTTCATTTATCATTTAATGTTCGAAGAAAAAGAAATCCCACGTGAGCAACTACTGAGCCATTGTATTTTCAGCGTCGGACTTTGAACGCGAATACCTCGGCCAATTTTTGTCGGGTGACATTTGTTTTCCTGAAAAACTTGCGTTACCATCGTTTGGGTGAATAATGATGATCCTTTTTTCGCAGTTGGTCCGATGATTCCGGAAAAATGGTCGTTCGAGAGAAAGCTCTTCTCGTGATGTTGATCGTTCTCCTGACCTACCCGAACGACAATTTTGGTAAGTCTATTATCCTTTCTCTCTCTCTCTCTCTCTCTCTCTCTCTCTCTTTCTCTTTCTCTCTCTCTCTTTGAAACTACTCTCTCCCAATTGAAATGACTTGCTTACCTACTCTGGCTATATTCAAGACGCGATTACTTTCATACCTCTCCAGCGAGACACTGCAAGCTGTTGAACCGTGACTCTTGCACTATAGTGACATTAGCCACTGAGCAAATCGTATAGCATGTACAGTGGGTAGAAAAAATATTTGTACATCTTACACGAAGCTGTTGTTAATTTGGCTTTATTTGTTTGTTCGTATTTCCCCAAGATTTTTGTAAAGACATGTATATGTAGGATAAGCTATCGAACACAGAAACTTAAGGTGGTTGCTCAGCTATCGGCAAAATAGTGATAATTTGCTGAAATTTATTGAGGATACTCGCAAACAGGTGTTACGACTCCGTGTAAAATTTCAAGAACTTCGTCTGCGTGATTGTTGAACAATTAATTATTGAAGTTCGGTTCTTATACACGGGCGACATAGCGAAATCTTCGAAAGAACTCCTTTTAAAAATTTAAAAATAGTGAGAATTGAATGGAAATAGGCGGAAGAAATTCTTGAGATTTGTAAGAATAATTTCAACGAAGAGTACAGCGTTTTGACTGTCTCGTTATCGAGATATTCGTGAAATAAAACAGGAAATCTCAGCTGATTCGCGTAAAACAACAAAGCGCCCTGTCGCACGTGGCAACCCTGCTGTCAAGTCGGCCATTTTGAATAGGCGCCAAAATTTGAAACGCACAAACTATTGCTTCATTGTTATAAATTTCTTACCGCGGTTTCATAAAGAGTATTCAGATGTTTTGAATCATTCTTTACAGAAGCTGCAGTGCATGTGTTTCGACATAACCTTCAAATCAATTACGCGTCGTCCCTCGACTGCGCATTCATTTTCCGGCTGAACTACGTTTTTCACCCGCTTTCCAGGTTGTACTTGCTCCAACCGTCGATTGTACTGTTTTTCGGTTTGCATTTTTCCCTTCCATCTTTTCATTTTCGCCGAACAAAAAAATGGAATTCGCGTAGGATGTTTGACAGCTGCGTGCTCACGATGTGGCGTTCGTATCTGAGCTCAGTGATACCAGTTACTGAGAATTAAATTGCGCGTTTGCCACATTTCAACTTGGTTAATAACTTATTCGCTATGTGAATAAACAAAAAAGTTTAATAACATTTCCAAACAGTCAATTATGTGCATTTCATATATTTATTAGGTGAAATTTATTTATTTTACGTAACCGAAAATTTGATTATTCGGGGTTGGCAGCCCATGTTTAAGTATATGCGTTTCCCTCTTGCCACGTGCCCCGCAAAGACCCTGAGCAGCCTCCTTGATAAAGCATTTATTTTTTTTCGTAGGATAATTTGAAAAAGACGACGTGGAGAAATACTTTTTTACCCACTGTATACTACTCTGTAAAGCACTGATGATACTCACAATTCCCCTAGATCTGTTTCATTTTTATCTTATATATATATATATATATATATATATATATATATATATATATATATATTTATATATATATATTGTTTCTTTTATTTATTTTTTACTGCCACTATTATTACTACTACTACTACTTCTTACTATTATTATGAATATTCTATTACTGTGCGAAAAGCGTTCGAATGCGTTCTCCATAGTTATCCTCGATTCCTTTACAGCTCATGTTAATTCCTAATTATTATTCCGAATATTATGTACACAAGATTTATAATTTTCTGTTCAATTTTGCCTCAAGGTATAACCACGGCATAAATAAACAAATCAATTAACCTCTCTCTCTCTCTCTCTCTCTCTCTCTCTCTCTCTCTCTCTCTCTCCCTCTCTGTTCTTCCATAACGATAACCCAATTAACCTCAAAATGGAATCTCGCACAGTAGCGAAATGTCTCGAAACACGTTCCGACAGATCGATCGACCGATTCGTATTAAAAAAATCGAAAAAAAAAAACATCGTTTCAAGAGACAATCATGTTCGTATTCACGGTGTGCGCCTGTCGAATCGTCCTTTTTCCGCTTCTTTTTTCTCTTTTCGTTATTTCGCGCACTGCAAATACTGTCGTGGTGATGAATTTTTCACGCTACTCCCTATCCAACGAAAGTAAATCGCGATCTGTGCATCGAGCACCAAGAGCAGTATTGGACGAGAGAGCAGCGTGAAAAACTTATATCTCCGTGTTTTCGATCGGATCTTCGTGAGGTATCAATAATAAAGGGTTTATTGCAATCCCTCGGTTTTTTGAATAACATATTCGCGAAATCCTGGAACATAGTCATTTTTATACAAAGATACACCCACGTATATGCACATATGAACATACGTGCGTTTGCATTCAACGGGGCGAAAAAACGGGCCGATTTTCAATATTTTTTTCCGATGAGACTTTCGGAACGACGAAGTCGTAATTTTACACAAATTTGAGACATATTCTTCTCAAGCTTAAGTTTTTTTTTCATTGAAAAACATTCATAATCTATGAAGTGATTATTGTTTAAACAAAGCGCCGACGTTGCTGCGTGGCCAATCGGTTTCTGGTGGTTCTGGCAACTAGGGTGATCTTGAATAAAAAATAGAAAAATGTACTTTCAGTATAATAGTAAAAATTCCGTATAGCCGGATACTTTGCTGAAATTTTGCAAATTACGAAAATAGCAAGCTGTAGAAAAAAAGTTCGATTTTGAACCAATAAATTGCCTTTAATCATTCGTTATTAACTAATCGATGAACACGTGGAAAAAATATTCCTGTCATATAACAGAAAATGTTATGAACTATGCACTGTCCGAGTTGGAAGTGAATCGGACGAATAAATTTCGAGTTACAACTTGCACCGTTTCCCTTTACAAAAATCGTCGTAACTCGGTCAACTTTTGAAATGTTTGCGAAATCTTTGTTGCAAATTGAAGTTAAGACCCCAGGCTATGAAACTACGCACTATAATCGTATTTTTTAAAGTTTCAAGCTCATGCGGTCCCCATGAAGGCATTGCCCGGGGATTCCCAAACTTCGCTCATTCGGTCTGTTTCGCAGCATGAAGACTAACTAAGTGACGTATCAAGTTTACCTGGAGATATAATCCCTTCCATTCTCTTGTCTTTTGGATCATTCAATACCTGTGGCATTGGAGTGAGAGAAGTGAAAAGGGCCGGTCTGTGGTGGTGGGTTGAAGGCGGCGATAGAGACGGCAAGAGGCGCGGGTGGGGGTGGGGGTGGGGTTGAGAGTTGAGTATTCACAAGGGATGAAAGCTTTGACGTGAAATCTGAAACGTCCGAGCTTTGTGATATGTCCGTAATGGTGCCTTGGGCATTTCGATAAAGTTACGAGGTAGGAGATACATGTGCATCTTTGTATATATGTATATATACAGGGTGTCCCTCTTATCTCTGCCACCCGAAATAACTCGGTAATTATCGACAAATGCGACCAATTTTTCTTATTTCGGTGGAGGCGCTGACGCACAGTGACGGTCACCTCCACTTTTTTTAACGGAATGGTACATTTTTTTCAACCATCTTGTGGAGCACCTCAAGCCGCATAAAAAACATTGAGGGGTCAAAGTCGTTCGAGGTCATTCAAGGTCACCTATTTAGATTTGTATAATCGATACTGACCTTGAATGGCCTTGAATGACTTTGACCCCCGGATGTTTTTTATGCGGCTTGAGGTGCTTCACAAGATGGTTGAAAAAAATGTACCATTCCATTTTAAAACGTGGAGGTGACCTTCACTGTGCGTCAGCGCTTCCACCGTAATAAAAAAAAATTGGTCGCATTTGATGGTCCCCTTCACACCGTACAACTTTTGTCTTAAACATTTTTTTGTGACGTCGATTATTACCGAGTTATTTCGGGTGGCAGAGATAAGAGGGACACCCTGTATATATATATATACACGTAGACATACATATTTATACATACATGGATTCCCATTGGGCGGTTGGCGTATCGCACGAACCTGAGCGACCTTTATTTCACCCAGAAACTCTATTAAACATTGTTCATGCGTTTACGAAGCCCTTTTTTTCCTAATTAAGAAATGGAAAATGAGCGATAGCCCGCGCGTTTGTACACATGCGCGATTATTCCGCAGCTCGGTTGGCACGGTCATTTATAATTGCACTTCGAGTGCAGGCGTTTAAGTTAACTACGGACACCGACAACAAGAATCACTTGGATCAACGAAATTGTTCATGCACAGATGGCCAACATGTATATATATATATATATATATATATATATATATATATATATATATATATATATATATATATATATATATATTTAATTAATTAAATATATTTATATTATTGAGATGAAGTTCTAAAATAGTGAAAATCTATTCATAATAATACATTATTATTTATTAATTAATTTAATATGTTTTGATGATTTGGCTTATAAATATATTTATATTATGTATCGATTCATTAAGGGGCACCGCTAGTGTGACACTTTTAAAAAATCGATATTTTTTCGTTGCATTTTTCGATAGTCTATACCTTCAAGTATATCTTACTACTATACTATACCTTATACTTTTATCGATCTATAACAATGAAATCAATATATTCATCTTTCAAAGCGTTTTTCTCAAAACGACATCTTTCAACTTTGTTGCAGTTCTAAATAAAAATGAAAATGCAGTAGATATCATTCAAAAAACAATCTAATATTCCATTTTTCCAATTAAAAAAACATCGTTAGTACCCCCCAATGTTGGATCTCGTCAGCCCAAGTAATTTCTTTTTTATTTATCGGTATAACCGCACGCAGAGCGAAAAAATCTCAGTCGTAGTTTCGAATCGTACACGCGTATACGCATCAAATTAATAACATTTAATTAGGAGAGCAACTTTCGCGCGCCTATCCCAGTACACGATGACACGACCGGATCGTGTTCAGCACGCAGCACCGAATAATCAATTATAACGCCGCCGCGATAGTTGTATAATTTTACGCGTATGCGGATTTACGATCGTGACACTTGGAGCTTCGATTATAATTGGGCGATATCACGCTTCGGCGTACTGAGCTTTGGTTCGTAGAATAGACGAGAAAAATCTCAAAAAACCGACTCGATATTTGTTTCTCATTGGATAATAATAATGGTAAATATTTACAAGTGGGGCTGCAGCCCTAATCGGCTCCAAATTTTTTTCACCCTTTCGGGGCTATTCTTCAGTATGAAAATATGTTTTTTATGATCGGGGCGGCGTATTTGATTAAGAAAAACATACCCAAACAAATCCGTTTCCTCCATACCTTTAAAAAAGTGAAAAAAGAGTTTGGGGGTTGGAATAAGGGTTGAAATTGTCTTCCCCCGACTTAAATATTATAAACAAAATGCCCTGAAATACATCGACTCGGTACAAAATTTCTAAACCCCTTTTCTAGCTGGAGCCCTACTTGTAAATATTTACCATAATGATTATTTGGATTTGTGCTTCTCAAAAAATTGGGGTGGTCGAAGGGAATATTGTTGCTGTTTTGTTGTTGTTCTGTCTAATCGCAAAAGCGTTTGCTATCTCAGCGAGAAAACCAAGTGCTTCTCGCATTTATTTTGTCTCCTCTTTCCCTGGGTTTATCCTTTTTCTTCTCCATTGCCCCTCAGCCGCTATTTCTCACCCTCTCTCTCTCTCTCTGTCTTTCTCTCTCTCCCTCTCTCTCTCTCTCTCTGAAAGCGACAATTACCTCCCTCTCGTCGAAACAAATACCCCGTTTTCACTGTCTTCAGTTAATAGAGAGGTTAACAACG
This sequence comes from Ophion ellenae, assembly GCA_963210295.1. Classification (NCBI taxonomy): domain Eukaryota; kingdom Metazoa; phylum Arthropoda; class Insecta; order Hymenoptera; family Ichneumonidae; genus Ophion; species Ophion ellenae. The sequence goes on along the minus strand of OY723388.1, from coordinate 48,544,097 downwards.
TCAAAGCTGTCGTGGCCAACGGTGCGAATGAAAAGCTCCTTTCCCGTTAAGCCGACTCACGGAGAGCTCATTTTCTCCGTTGCTTCGTTTCTATATTGCTTGCCTAGATTTATACGTGTACATGGACATACATATGCATTTATATGTATATATATATATATATATATATATATATATATATATATATATATATTGCTATTAACAATTACAATAAATATATAGTAATATATATGTGTGTATGTATATATTCTATAGTTTTACTCTACACTTTCAGGATTTCCTACGACATTTATCCTAAGAAGTCCATACATATACGAAAACTGTCATATCTATTTAGTGGGGGTTGACAGCACAACCGGCAGTTTTGAGGACGGTCCTTGATTCTGAATATCTTCAAAATCCTCTTCCCTCAAACCTACGTACACTTGTACACAGGGTGGCCCGAAAAGTTACGTCCAAAAGGAATATCTAGATGCCTCGTACCGATACCTATCCGAATCGCTTTAAGGAAAGTTTCTCGAAAAACAATTGCCCCAATGACAATTTCTCGATAACAATTGCTCGAATAAACAATTTCTCAAATACGATTTTCCGAATGAACAATTCCCCGAAAACAACCGAATAAACAATTTTCAAAATGAACAGTTACTCGAATACAATATCCCGAATGGACAGTTCCCTGAATGAACAATTCCTCAAATAGGCAATTTCCCGAATGAACGTTTCCCAGAGTGAACAGTTGCTCGAATGAAACATTTCCCGAATAAATATTTTCGACGATTTTTTCGGGTCGATCTTTTCTTGCATTAATTTTGCTGTTATTGATTTCGGCATTAGCAGGCGCCAGAAATGTACGTTCCCACGCTTAGTATAATCCGGAATCAACGACGTGGACGTGGTGGGTTCGGACGCCTTTTCAAAATTCTTTTTGTTTTCTGTTTCCTTTAAATGTGTTTTCGAAATTTTTTTCAAATAAAAAAAACTGTATATCGTTGTCCGTTCGATAAACTACCCAGATAGACCGATGTACCTCATATTGGCATCATATGTACATCTTCTCTTGCTGCATAGCAAGTCTCACAGCTGTGTATCCCTCATGAGTGCTCCTCTTGAACTGATATTGTCATCACATGATGATTCACAACAACACATCCAAATGAAGCAAAGTTGTTCTCACGCGAATACCCAGATAGACCGATGTACCTCATATTGGCATCATATGTACATCTTCCCTTGCGGCATAGAAAGTCTTATAGCTGTGTATCCCTTATGAGTGCTCCTCTTGAACTGATATTGTCATCACATGATGATTCACAATAACACATCCAAATGAAGCAAAGTTGCTCTCACGCGAATATGCATTTAGTGAATTCATCGGACTAGGAAAATCGTGTCACGAATCCCAGATAGACCGATGTACCTCATACTGGCATCACATGTACATCTTCTCTTGCGGCATAGAAAGTCTCACAGCTGTGTATCCCTTATGAGTGCCATCCTTGAAGTCATAGTGTCATCACATGATGATTCAGAATAATACATCCAAATGAAGCAAAGTTGTTCTCACGCGAATATGCATGCAGTGAATTCATCGGACTAGTAAAATCGGCTCACGAATATTTAACAATAAGTGAGTGCATATGGGGCTCATATGGGTGTCGCGGCGTGAAAAATAAATAATCCAAAAATGTTGACTAAAAAAAATTTGGTGTATTTGTATTTCCATATGCTGTATTTATGTTCTTGCCTATATGATAAATGGATTAAAGCGTATCCTGCCTAGTTGAAGTTTTTACCTACCTACGGTTTGAACCTACGTCTTCTAATTCTAGAGCTGAGCGCGCTACCTATCTAGCCATTCTAACACTTGTGTAAACTTGTCTGTTTCTTTGCCTATTTATATCATTCTTGATTTTTATGGATATCGCCTTCATATTGCGTTCATCGAATGTATCACTGAAAACATGCATATCGCCGTCATGGAATGTATCACTGAGAAACATGCATATCACCATCATAATGTGCTCGTGGGATGTATCACTGAGAAATATACAAATCGCCGTCACATTGCGCTCATCGAATGTATCACTTAGAAACATACATATCACCGTCATAGGATGTATCACTGAGAAACACGCATATCGCCGTCATATTGCGCTCATGGGATGTATCAGTGAGAAATATGCATATCACCATCATATTGCGCTCATCGAATGTATCACTGAAAACATGCATATCGCCGTTATGGAATGTATCACTGAGAAACATGCATATCGCCATCATATTGTGCTCGTGGGATGTATCACTGACAAATATACATATCGCCGTCATATTGCGCTCATCGAATGTATCACTTAGAAACATACATATCACCGTCATGGGATGTATCACTGAGAAACACGCATATCGCCGTCATATTGCGCTCATTGAATGTATCACTGAAAACATGCATATCGCCGTCATGTTGCGCTCATTGAATGTATCACTGAAAACATGCATATCGCCGTTATGGAATGTATCACTGAGAAACATGCATATCGCCATCATGTTGTGCTCGTGGGATGTATCACTGACAAATGTAAATATCGCCGTCATATTGCGCTCATCGAATGTATCACTTAGAAACATGCATATCACCGTCATAGGATGTATCACTGAGAAACACGCATATCGCCGTCATGATGCGCTGATCGAATGTATCACTGACAAACATGCATATCGCCGTCATATTGCTTGCATGGCATGTCTATTATCAGTGCTAACCCAGTGAATTCATCAACACAAGGCATTTGATGATTTCCATAGGACGTGAAATTTGCAGATATTAATTGCGGACACTTGAGCACAGCGATATGAGTTCGACGTGCTCCAAACGTACGATGCATTTGTCAACAACATATTGAGATGAAAATGTTTTGTACATTCACGATCCTAAAAGAGTTCACGGCTTTGCATCACGACATGTAGTCAATGTGCTGTCAAATTTTCTTCATCAATTGTACGCACGGCATGATCATCATGACTGTCTATCTGGGTATGCTGCTCGGAAATAAATCATTCGAAATAAAGAAAATCAAACGCATTTACTTTTTGCATAAAATTATCTAATGCTTGGACGAAGGATTTAATAAATTCTTCATTTTTGTAAAAATGACCGTAGTCCAAAGTGACAGTGTCGAATTTCAGTGAAAACACGTTCTATTTTCGTTGCTAAATAAAAAACTATGCAACGAAAAAAGTTATTTTGTTCAAGCGCTGCTTTTTGATATGTAAAAGATTTGATATGTACAATTGCAAGTTGATCGGCGCAGTGATTTTCGACATATCCTGGTTATCGATTTTGAAAAAAAAAAAAAACATTTTGCGAGGAATGCGTTTAAATTTTACCCGTTCGCGATTAGCCGAAACTAAATGCGTTTGATTTTGTATCGAGATTAATCTAGATCCAGATTCTGTATCTAGCACTAGATATCTAGTGCTTCGGCGAGGGATTAAATAAAATATTGATTTTTGAAGAAATGGAGGCAGTCCAGAGTAAAAGCATAGATTTGCGGTGCAAGAAATGCTCTATTTTCGTGGATAAAAAACAGGATGCACCGAAAAAAATGTCTTCCTCAAGCACTGCTTTATAATTATGTAAAATTTGAAGTTCACCGATGCAGTGATTTTTGAGCCGTCATAGTCTCCGATTTTGGATTTAAAAAAATTGAGAATAACACGTTTAAAGTTCGCCGATTTGTTGGTTCGCGGAATTTTGTACCGATCGACTTGAAATTTTTAGAGAATGTTTTTGAAATGTTATATTTCGAAAATCCGTCAAATCGTTTTAAATCGATAATTGAAAAAATGTCAACTAGGAAGAAAATTAACGAGGAAAGTTCACGCACAAAACAGGTCAAATCGTTTTTTTTTCACGGAAAAAAAACAGAAAATGCTACTTTCTCGAAGGTGAAAACGATCGTAGAACATAGAGGGGGTGATTTGGATATGTATTGAAACGAGACATCTAGATTTTCCTTCTGGAGGTCACTTTTCAAGCCACCCTGTATATATAGGGTGTCTCAAAATTACCTGCAATTTAAATTCATTAATAAAACGTACTATTTATTTGAAAAGTACGAATATTTTTATTTTAATATAAGGTACAAACATGAAGGTTATATGTGGAACATAATGTCCGATAAATGGTCGCCTCGTCCCTGTTTGCAGGCGTTCACCCTTTTGACGACATTTTCAATAACATTTTGGCATAATTGCGGAATCATTTTATCAATGGTGCGTCCAATTGCTTCATACACTTTTCTTTTCAGAAAAGACCAAACACAAAACCAAACCCAAACTCCGAAAGAATACTACCCCGAAAGAATAAGACTCCGAAATAATTTTACCCGAAAGCCCAAAAGTCCGAAAATCTGAATACCATCAAATTAATTCGGCTATGGAAGTTTTAAAAGTTTCAAAATTTTCAATAAATCGACGAATTACTTAAAGACTTTTTTATAATTAACAGTCAACTGTGTATACCTTCGCTGACATGATCTTGACGAATCTTGTAATTTTGGAATATTAAAATTAGGAATTTAAAACTCGTCGGCACATTTAAAGTTCGGAATTTCAACCCGGCCCCCATGTCAAGATCATGCCAGCGAAAGTCTTCACAGTTGACTGTAAATGACGTATAACATTGTCTAGACAAATTTCAAAATTGACGCGAAATGACTTTTTAAGGCTTAGGCCACAATAACGGGTATAAAATCACGTGCGAATTTAACAATTTTTTTCTTCGTATGAAAAAGTGATTCCCTCATAAAATTAATCACATATCACACTAAATCACATATTTAGTATGAATATCAAGCTCTTAGAAAATATATATATATATATTTTTTTCGATGTACAAAATGACCGACTACTAATATTTTCTTTTGTTATCTTTGTTTACGCGCTCCACGGCGTGACATTTAGCATCCACAATTTTGGACCTAGAACAAAAAACAAAAATTCTCATGAATCTACATTAGAATACCTAGAGAAGTACTTACGGAATTTAAAAAATATTGCTTTATTCAAAAGTTGTAAGTATTTGAACTTAAAAAATGAATTTTCAGTGAAAAATTTCGTTCTAAATGCTCATAAACTGCTCATAAAATGAAAAGTTTTCGATTAATCAGAAATTCCGTACGTACTTCTCTGCGAAATGCACTTAGGAACATAACCTTTAAATTTGAAGTAAATCGAGTGAAAATTGTTGAAGTTATTCGTCACGCCAATTGGAAAAAAGCTGTTTCGAGAAGTTTCGAGTAGTCGGCCATTTTGTACATCGAAAAAAAAAATATATATATATACTTTCAAACAGCTTGATGTTCATACTAAATAGACGTGTAATTAATTTTATGAGTGAATCACTTTTCATACGAAAAAAATGGTTAAATTCGCACATGATTTTATACCCGTTACTGTGGCCTAAGGCCTTAATAAAAAAACATCTTGAAATAATTCGTCGATTTATTGAAGATTTTGAAACTTTTGAAACTTCCATAGCCGAATTATTTTGACGGTGTTCAGATTTTCGGAGTTTTGGTTTTTCGTGTAATTCGGAGTCTCGATTTTTCGGGGTAGTATTCTTTCGGAGTTTTGAGTGTTCCGATCATTCAAAGTTCGGAATTTCAACCCAGCCCCATCTTGAATTTCGGAATATTAAAATTCGGAATTTTTAACCGTCGGAGCATTCGAAGTTCGGAATTTTAACCTGACCCCAGAAGTCCAATGGCGTCAAATCGCACGATCTTGGTGGCCAATTCACATCGCCGCTGCGCGAGATAACACGACCATGAAACTTTGTCTGCAATAACTGCATTGTTTCGCCCGCAGTGTGGCAGTTTGCGCCATCCTGTTGAAAGAATATGTCTTGCAAGTCCATGCCGTTTATGCCATGTATCGTATATTGTGTTTCACACATAACCTCCATACTCCTTGTACATGATTAAAGATATTCATACTTTTCAAATAAATAATACGTTTTATCAGTAAATAAAAATGTCAGGTCCTTTGAGACACCCTTTATACATTCAATTGAATAGTACAGAATTCTCGAAGTGAAAAATAAAGAACAATCAAGGTATGCAGACGAGCATACTCGAAAATCCCACGGTGATTGTCTACTTAAAAACACTTTTAGATCCTATTATTTCTGTTATGAGATAAATGGGTCAACCTTGTCGGTTCTCACGTCTGAGGCGTATGCGCCGTGTCGCGGGCCACCCTCGATGCACAACGGCGGCCTCTTATTCACGAAACTACCCCTCTGTTTTTGCGCTTCCGCTCGGCTGTGTACTTATTTCTATACGCCGCTCTCAAGCTAGTTTCCCCTCTTTCGTCTTCTCGTGTCCTTATGCTTGTTTTCTTTTTTTTTCAATGCTTCTTTCGCCTCTTCCACTTCTTTTGGTACTTCTTCTTCCTTTTGCCTTTGCCGTTATTCCGGGGGCCCTTGGGGCACGGCGCGCTCTCCTTTTCCTTGTTCCTCTCCGCCGTTTCATGCCACACGTTCACCTCTTAAGCAAAAAGCTCTATACGTTTTATTCCCGTCTCTCTGAGGGTCCTTCTTCTCGCTTTTTTATTCCTTATTTTTCTTGCTTTTTTTGCCTTCTCGGTCTCTCTCTCTCTCTCTCTCTCTCTCTCGCTCTCTTTCTGCACTTCCTTGTCCATTTTTTTTCCTTTCACCTTCTCACCTCAACTCGAAAAGCGTTCGCTCTTCTCACTTATTCGATACTCATCCCGACTCGGGCGGATTCTCTTATTCACTTGGGGCTCGCTTATTACGTTTCGTTGTGGCTTCTCGTCGCCGTTGCCTTCGTGAGGCACGGACGCCCTCACAGTCACACCAGCCATTGAGTCCTCTATCTTTTTCTCTGTTCACGCTCGCACCGTTTGTGAAAATTCTCACAAAATCACTCACTCCATTTCCATTTTTTTTCTTCCTCTCTTTCTCTCTCTCTCTCTCTCTCTTTCTCTTTATCACTCGGAGCCCTTGTCCCACGGCGCTCTTCAACGCGCACCTGTCCTCTCTCAAAGGGAAACTTTATTTTTCTTTGATTCCTTTCAATGGCGCGAGCACCCTTGCGGGGCGACCCTTTCTCTTTTTTCCCTAGCTGAGATTCGCGAGGACAAAATCGGTTATTTCATTGAAATGCGCGGTGTTTAGCTAGCTGTTTACGTGCCTGCACACACACACACACGCACACACACACACACACACGCACACACACGCACACACACACACACACACACACACACACACACACACACACACACACACACACACACACACACACACACACGCACGCACGCACGCACACACACACGCACGCACGCACACGCACACACACACACACACGCACACACACACACACACACACACACACACACACACACACACACACGCGCACGCACGCACGCACGCACGCACGCACGCACGCACGCACGCACGCACGCACGCACGCACGCACGCACACACGCATACACACACGCACACACACACACACACACACACACACACACACACACACACGCACGCACGCACGCACGCACGCACTCACGCACGCACGCACACGCACACACACACGTACGCACACACACACGCACACACGCACGCACACACCCACCCACCCACACACACACACACACACACACACACACACGCACGCACGCACGCACGCACATCCACGCACACACCCGCACGCGCGCGCACACACACACACACACACACATTTGGGGGAGTATATATACAGGGTGTTAGGGAGGCCGATGTAAAGCCCTAAGGGGGTGATAGGTCACCTCGTGAAGAACATTTTTACCCTAGGTTACCTTAGTCCAAAATCTAAGGATTTCGAATTATCATTGTAAGCATGATTTTTTTGAAAATTTCCCAAAATTAGGTGCTCCCTTGTTCACCTCTTATGTTAATGCTATTTTTTAAACATAGCATTCACATGCGAGGTATTTTAATTTTTTGACAAGTTTTTAATGATTCAACGCGTCCCATTTAGTTAGTTGTGTGGGTACAGATGATTGTATTGGTGTTTGTCGATTGAATACACATTAAGCTAAGACGTAAATTACCATATTACCATTCATTATCTATTTTGACATTATGAACGAGTTAGTACCTAATTTTCGGAAATTTTCTAAAAATCATACGTACCATGATAACTCAAAATTCTTAGGCTTTGGACTATGGTAACCTAGATTAGATACGTTCCTTACGAGGTGACCTGTAATATATATATATATATATATATATATATATATATATATATATATATATATATATATATATATATATATATATAGGTTGTTAAGGAGGTCGATGCAAAGACTTAAGGGGGGTTACAGGTCACCTCGTACGGAACGTATCTAATCTAGGTTACCTTAGTCCAAAGCCTAAGAATTTTGAGTTATCATGGTACGTATGATTTTTAGAAAATTTCCCAAAATTAGGTACTAACTCGTTCATAATATCCAAATAGATAATGAATGGTAATATGGTAATATATAGGTTTAGTAACTATTAGTCGTTATTATCACTGGGTAGCATAGGTGCAGCGTGCGTAGGTATACGTAGGTAGGTTCTAGGTTCGATCCCATGTGGATGCAGAAATATTTTCTTCGAAAAAATCCATTCAGAAGGCCAGGGAATGACGAATTACGATACAAAATCATTGTGGTAAAACTCTCAGTAAAGTATGTCAATTTATTTTGGATTTATGAAATATTCTATTGAATATTCTAAAAAAATATATTTGAAACAAACAGGATCGTAGTAAAAAACCTATTTGATTTAAATAGATCGTATTTAAGTTAGATATTTTTTTGACAGTGTAATAAAGTATATTATGAGATAGTGGTGTCCGAAGCAACAGCGAACTTCTGTCTTCGGACTGCATGTCAGGCCTTCACTTTTCACCCTGATGAGGCCTTGATTTTTTACCCTGATCAGACCGAAATCAGAAAAAGTGTCACAAAAATTATCAGGCCTTGATAAAAAGTCCTGATCAAGGCATGCAAAAAATCAGGATTTTTACTCGGGTAGTCGGCGCGCGTTAATAAAAACTTTTAAATTCAATATTTCGAAAACTATTGCGAGTCGCGAAAAATCCCTTTAGGGGTTGCCTTAAAATATTAAAAGGAAGGTTTGTGCAAAATTTCAGCTCGATCGGAGGTTGAGGGTGTTTTCGGAACCTTATCCTGAAAAAAACTGAAGAATTCAATATCTCGAAAACTATTGCGAGCCGCCAAAAATCCCTTTAAGGGTTGTCTTAAAATATTAAAAGGAAGATTTGTGCAAAAGTTCAGCTCGATCGGAGGTTAGGAATTTCCGGAACCTCATGCCCGAGTTCTTCAAAATCTCCTTCGGCACAAAAAACCCCAGATTCCCCATACGCACAATATTCTCCAAAACTGTCGATTCTTTTTCAGTCTAAAAAAAACACTCTTTCCCCAGGTGGTGCCTTCCAACCGGAATTCGGTGGTCCCATTGCGAATCTGACGATACCACTCGGAAGGGATGCAATGTTCACTTGCCTGGTCGAACATCTCGGCGGCTACAGGGTGAGTGAAATTTTTCGCATATATCTCTCTTTTTTTTCTTCGGTTGTTTTTTTGCTCGAATTTATTTCCTTCACGAACTTCCCGTCCTCGTACCCGTTGCGAGCTCTCGGTAAAATAATCCACGTATCGCACGAATCGGTGCACTGTTGTTTCGATGACAAATCAAAGAACTCGCGATATCACCAGAAGAATTCTTTTGTCAGGGGAGAGGGAGTAAACGCGAAAAAAAAATAATAAAATTATATTATTAGGCACGAGTTGCATATGGAATTTTATTCTTTCGGATCTACGTGATTCTTGTGCAGACAAGGTCTTATGAAAGCGCGCTACGTACACACATACTGGCATTATGTACCTTTGGCGAATAGCTCGCTCTCTTTCCTTCGCTTTTGATGGCTCCGCGACTGAGCGCCTCAGGGCTTTGGAATATTTTCTGGAAGATGCAAATTTTCTATTGAAAATTCGGCAACATCGCTACGATCGCCTATATATATATATATATATATATATATATATATATATATATATATATATGAGGCGTTCCATACCATTTCGAACGGTCAAAAAGTTGTCCACTCTCAAAAAAAATTGAAATTTTGTCAAATTATTCAATTATATGAAAAAAAAACAGTGTACATTTTTTCAACATTTTTGGATCGCATTTTCTCGAGTTTTTCAAAAATTTTCAGATACCGTTATATCTCGTGAGCATTTTATTTAACAGAAAAATGTTTAAGACAAAAAGGTTGCAATTTTACATGAACTTTGTGAAAAAAATTTGTTTTGAATTTTTCGAGTTTCAAAAATGCTCATTTTCACCAAAATTATACAAAAATATTTTTTTTCAGTCGGTGTGACACTTGATTTTTCTCAAAAAATTCCAGAAACTACTGTGACGTGTGTACAGTAACACTTATTTTTTTCAGAATGGCTTGATTCGTTGTTCCAAAGCTGTGCTTTGTTTTATTATTATGAGATATTTTTGTAACTCTTTGTAAAAATTAGTTTGTAACAAGGCACTCGAGAAACCACCAAGAAAATTCAAAGGAAGCATATGCCTTCTCTGCTTGGCTCACACCGTGCAACCTAGTGTAAAAAAATCAAAACACACTGAGAACTCCGATAGTATTTTGGCATGGAGGGGGAATGTTGACAAACCGAAGGATGTAGAAGGCATTTGACGGCGCACATTACTTTGTATGACAGTGTTTATATTAAGCGGTCAACGATACTTTGTATCACATTTTCCGCATTGCACGACGACGTTACTTTGTATCACAATTTTCAGGTTGGACGACGAACGTTACTTTGTGTGGCAAGGTTAACTTTGTATACCTTACCGATAATTTATGATTAAGCTCAAAAAAATGATTACTGTTATGGATGTTTATTGCCTGCAAAATGTGAGAAAAAATTGGAAGAGAATAATTTTTAATAATAATTGATTTGCCTAAAAAAAATATCTCATAATAATAAAGGAAAGCACAGCTTTGGAACAACGAATCGAGCCACTCTGAAAAAAATAGGTGTCACTGTACACACTTCAGAGTATTTTCTGGAATTTTTTGAGAAAAGTCAAAAGTGACATACCGACCGAAAAAAAATATTTTTTGTATAATTTTGGTGACAATGGGCATTTTTTAAACTCGAAAAATTCAAAACAAAATTTTTTCACAAAGTTCATGTAATATTGCAACTTTTTTGCCTTAAACATTTTTCTGTTAAATCAAATGCTCACGAGATATAACGGTATTTTGAAAATTTGAAAATTTTGAAAAACTCGAGAAAATGCAATCCAAACATTTTGAAAAAATTTACACTTTTTTTTTCATATAATTAAATAATTTGACAAAATTTCCTTTTTTTTTGAGAGTGGACAACTTTTTGACCGTTCGAAATGGTATGGAACGCCTCATATATATAATGTTTGGGTTCGTTTGAGCCCCTGAAAAATCCATCGCACCTAAATACCATCGTTCCGAAGGATCTTCAACGAGGGAAATATCGTATCGCTTTTATTATCTCGTCTTTTTTCGGTCTTTATTGCGAGTTTCAAATCCGTTTTGCGTAGCAACAACGTGTGCGTATTTTTTTTTTCCTAGGTCGGATGGATCAAGGCCGACACGAAAGCCATCCAGGCGATTCACGATCACGTGATAACGCACAATCCGCGGGTATCCGTAACGCGGAGCGACCACACCATGTGGAATCTTCACATAAAGGGGGTCGAGCTCGAGGACGCCGGCTTGTACATGTGCCAAATCAACACGGATCCCATGAAGAGCCAGGTGAGCCACAGTTGGATGAAAAGCCATTGACGAATTTGTATATATGCATAGCCTTAAGGGGGTGCTAGGTCATCTAGTTAGCAACATATGTAGCCTAGACTACCTCAGTCCATAGTTCAAGGGAGGTTTCTGCCTTGTTGGGCCAAAAAATGTTAGATTTTTCACCAATTTTTTATGCGAAAAGTATTAAGTATAGAATGTTGATATTTGGTATGTTGACGAAGCGGTCTTTATTGAACATCAAAGTATTTTTTGAAGTTTGAAAAAACATGGTGGTGGGAGTGGGAGGAGCCACGTATGTCGGTGTGCGGGCGATGACGTTCTTCGCTTGCGGAAGTCCTAAGTCCCGGACAGGTGATTTGAAGCGAAAAAATCAAACATATTTTCGCTTTGTACAATATTGAGTATACGTTGAACTAGAATCAAGAAGAAAAATTGAAAAATAAAAAGATTGTGAGCTATCGAAGGGGAAGTTTGGTTTGTTACCAAAAATGTTTGCAGTTTTTAGTTCATAAAATAAAAACGTTTGAATATTTTTGGATAATTCTAGTTCGACTAATGAAGACGTTTGTTGTACACGTGCCTGCCAAATTTCGTAACGATTGCTTATCTAGGGCGTGTGGGAGCACTTCCGCAAGCGAAGAATATCATCGCCGGCGCACCGACATACGTGGCTCCTGCCACACTCCCACTACCGGGTTTTGTCAAACTTTGAAAAATATTATCATGTTCAATAAAGACCGCTTAGTAAACGTACCAAATTTCAACATTTTATATTTAATATTTTTCGCATAATAAATTGGTTAAAAATGAAACATTTTTTGGCCCAACGAGGCAGAAACTTCCCTTAAGAATTTCGAGTTATCATGGTAAGTATGATTTGTGAAAAATTTCCCGAAATTCGGTACTAACTCGTTCATAATGTTCAAACACAATAATTGGTAAGTAAAAACTCATTTGCGTCTTAGCTTAAGGGGTCAGGCCGCAGTAAGGGGTATGAAATTATGTGCGAATTTAACAAATTTTTTTGGTATGAAAAAATTATTTACACATCTATTTAGTATGAATATCAAGCTGTTAGAATTTTTTTTCCGATGTACAAAATGGCCGATTTACAAATTTCCGATGTACAAATGGCGAATATTTTCTTTTGTTATCTTTCTGTTAAATTCTGGGACAACTATTAACTGCATGAATTCGCCGCCGTGGAGCAATTTGTAGCTTGAACCCTCAGCTACATTGTTGTCCATAGCGCCAAATTCGTATCTTTTTATTTTCGGTCAATAGTTTTCCCAGAATTTCATTTTGAATTTTCAACCCCCGAGGGGGGTTGGAAAAATCAACATTCAAGGGTGGTCCATATAAACGTAAATGTAGAGAAAATTTTTCTCTACACTTAGTACATTTAACGCATCTCCGAAAAAAATATTGTTTTTGAGTTATTCAGTAAACAATTTTTTTTGATACTTCGACAATTTTTTTTTTGCCGAAGGTATTATCGGAAAGGGATGATCAAATGCTCGATCAACGCGTCTTTTCAAGGGCTACAACGTTCTTATTTGAACAAAAATTGTATGAATTTTTCGTAAAGAGCTATCGAATTAAAACTGATTTTTCAAAATTTCATCCCACTTTTTCACCCCCAAAATGAACTTCTACGACTTCGGCGCTGTGGACAAAAATAAAGCCCGGATTTCTCTGAACATTTTGTCTCCCGTCGCCAACCTCGTCGGGGTTGTAGTTTGGCATTAATCCACCCCTATCCCCTTTCATCTCCTAAACAAACCCTATACCCCGATTTTTAGGCAAACTTTAATTTAGCACCCGCGGCACCTACAAAATCAGCTGTCAAAAAACCAGCCTTCTTCTAATTTTTTCCGATTCTAATATCCAGCACGACTGTACTATACATGTCCGTATGCATTTTTTATTAACACGATTTTTGTTTAACACGATTTTTTATTAACACGATTTTTGACTGTACTATACATGTCCGTATGCATTTTTTATTAACACGAGGCCGACAAAATAGGCTTTTTGGGAATTGTTTTTCAGAAAAACTACAAAATAAATCGAGATTACAAAAATAGGGGGTTTATCATACATATCAGTGACTGTATACAATAATTTTTTCGAAGCGATTAATTTCAATATGGCGGCTGTGCAGCGTTTATCTCAAAACTGCATTTTTTAAGTTGGCCGGAAACATAACTCAGGCAATTTTCAACCGATTCACTTGAAATGTTGAATATATCTTGAAGAATACATTGTCTATGTAAGTACGTAGGATTTTTTTTATATTGCATAGTTCATTTGTTATTAACAATTATTTGACATTTTTCACTTTCCAAAAATTTGCCTAAAAAATCGTCAGATAATTGTTAGTAACAATTGAACTATGCAATATAAAAAAAATCCTACGTACTTACATAGACAATGTATTTTTCAAGATATATTCAACATTAACGGAGACTTTGTCCTTGGAGTGCCATATTTCCGGTGTTTTCATTTTATTTTTTTTAAAGGAAACAAGTAAAGCTTTTTGAGTGCGGGTTTTTCTCGCTTTTATTCATGATATACAGAACGTCGAAAAAATTTTTTTTTGAAAAAAAAAACAAAATGGCGGCCGTTGCAGCTCCGCGAAAACAGGTTCTCAAATCGCGGGAGGTAAACGGCTGACATCACTGCCCTTTGTTGATCTGAAACCCAAATTCAAAGCATATTATCAATCTGTGACCCTTTGATCATGGAATAACGGATGGGTTTTTCGTTTAGTACAAATTTCGGAAAATGGCGGCAATAAAGAAAAAAACGAATTTTCGCGTTTTTTTTTCGCATAAAAAGATAAATAATAAATGCAAAAATGTATCTATCGAAAAAACGATCCGTCATTCCGTGAAGACATATTTTCTGAGTATGCTCTCCAAATTTCAGGTCGATATGTTAATTACAGCGGTCAGGAGAATGTCAGCCATTTTTAAAAACGTGTTTTCGAGAAAAACGCGTTTAAAGTTTTATAATGTGTTTACACAAATGTGTTTATAATTACCGCTAAACGGCAATGCCTGGTCCATCGAGGCATCCCTCCTCTTCTTCTAGCTGCTCATGTTGAGCCGCTAACATCGCCCGCCGATTTCAAGGACAAAGTCTCCCTTAAAAGTGAATCGGTTGAAAATTGTCTGAGTTATATTTCCGGCCAACTTGAAAAAAGCAGTTTTGAGATAAACGCTGCACAGCCGCAATTTTGAAATTAATCGCTTCAAAAAAATTATTGTATACAGTCACTGGTATGTGTATAAATACCCTTTTTTGTAATCTCGATTTATTTTGTAGTTTTTCTGAAAAAAAAAAATCCCCAAGAAGCCTTTTTTTTCGGCCTCTGGAGTGGCCTGAGGCCTTAAACTTGGTCCATTTTTTATTTCCCATTTGAAATTTAAATGAAATAAATGCCCGTGTGTATGCAACCGTGTAAGCAACAATAAAATGAATTCCAATCGGGAGCTGTTTGCCACCCCCGTTGTCCATGGGATTCGTGAAAATACGCAGGGATTATATCGACGTCTGGAATCGCGAATGATCGGAAGGACTTTGAAATCGTGATTATGGTTGTCCGCGAACGCGGTCGCCGAGAAATCGAGGTGGGAGGTACGTGACTGGTTTCGGATTTCGTCATCATCGTTATCGTATACTGACGGGAATAGTAGCAGCCTGTACGCTCGGCCCTCGTTCCTCCCCTCGTGACGTATAGCTGTTTAGAGCAGAACAGTGAAATTCGTCAATCGGCTTAATTTCGTCAAGGGGCGGGGAGGCACAGATTGTCGGACCGTGGGCCGGATAGCTCGAGGGCGGCGGGTGGGCTGGGTGACGGCAAGAAGGGACGAGGGATCATCGAACCCTGTCGATGTATACGTATCAATATCGTGCTCCGATACCGAGCATTAATTAGACTCTCGTGTATAACTGTTCTGTGGATCAAATACCACAATGCCATCCCGAGATCGTGTCCACACGGTATCTGTGTACCGAGGCTTCGATGACGCAGCAATTCTTTGTTTTTGTCCATTTTTTTTAAACAACGAATTTCCACACAGGACATCGTATGGAATTGTTAATTTTTCTGTTTGCTCGTGGCACTGTGTTCAATGTATAACTTGGGGGGGGGGGGAGGGGGGGGGGGGTTATTGCAGGGGCATTCCCTTGAAATTATTTTTGCAACACTTTCCAGGAAAATTCATTTACGAGCAGTGATTTTGTTTGTAGGGAAACTTCATTAAGCATTCGCGTTGGCAGATTCGCCATGTAGGGGAGTTTGGTTGGAAGTATTTGTAGGGAGAGATTTTTCATCGAACGGTTTGGTTGAAAATTATTTTTGTAGAGAGTTTTGTTAGTGGAAATTCGGTAAAAATGTTTTACGTGGAAAATGAATTTTATAGGAAAACTCGATTGTAATTAATTCCTGCAGAGATTTTTTTTATGTTGCTTTAGAAGTTAATCTTCTCAGTGAGCTGCAATGAGAAATCATTTCGAGAATAATCGGGTCTGCATTTATTTTGGTATTGGAAGAAAGGTATTTCAATGAAGTTATTTTTGATTTATTCGAAGAACGGAGATTTTCGTCGATTCGACTTTGGAGGAGTTTGGTTAAAAATAACTTTTGTAGAGCATTTTATTCATAGAAATTCGATGAAAATTATTTACCTAGAAAAGGATTTCATAAAAAGACTCTATCGTAATTAAATCCTGCACCGTTGTTTTGTATAAACAAAAATTTCGTTAACTATTAGTCTTCTCAGCAGATTGCAATGAGAAACAATTCCGAGAATAATCTCCTCCGCATTTATCTTAGTTGGGAAGGAACGTTTTTCAATCAAATTATTTTTGCCTCATTCGATAAGCGAAAATTTGAGTCGATTTGATTTTAAAGGAGTTAGATCGAACGTATTTGTAGGGCGAGATCTTGTATCGGACAGTTTGGTTAAAAATAACTTTGGTAGATAATTCGATTAACAAAAATTCGGTAAAAATTATTGACATAGAATAAGATTTTACAAGAAGACTCGATTGTAGTTAATTTGTGCACAGTTTTCTTCGTAGAAGAAATTTCGTTACAACTAATATCATTAATTTCGTCTTCTCAGCAAATTGCAATAAGAAATAATTCCGAGAATAATTCGCATTTATTTTGGATTTGGAAGAACATGTCTTCAATTAAATGATTTTCGACTGATTCGACAATCAAAAATTATTGTCGATTCGATTTTCGTCACTATTACATTCGTACGAAAAATAATCATTCAAGCCGGATAATTGAAGAAGCGAATGCTCAGAGAAAACGATTTCTCATGGTCAGACGTAATTTTTATCGTGCTCATGACTTAGCCGCGGAAATTGGTGACACTTGTGCAATTGACAGAACATGAGCGAGTGTCAAGCCATAATTTATCGAATTTATCGAATATAACTAATCGATTGGGGTAGAATATCCATAAGTTGAATATCCATAAGTCGAATATCCATAAGTGCCAATATCCATAAGTGAATATCCATACGTGAATCTCCATAAGTCGAATATCCATAAGTACGAATATCCATAAGTGAGTATAGAGTAGAAATGAGTTTGTTTGGGTTATTCGTGGAATATCCCAAACAAACTCACTTATCTCTACCTCCCGCCATTTCTGGCACTCATTTCTACTCTATACTCACTTATGGATATTCGACTTATAGAAATTCGATTTATGGATATTCGACTTATAGGTATTCGTCTTATGGATATTCGACTTATGGGTATTCGAGTTATGGATATTCGACTTGTGGATATTCGACTTGTGGATATTCGACTTATGGATATTCCTACTTGTGGATATTCGTACTTATGGATATTCATGCTTATGGATATTCGTACTCATGGATATTCGACTTATGGATATTCGTACTTATGGATATTCGTACTTATGGATATTCGACTTATGGATATTCATACTTATGGATATTCGACTTATGGATATTCGACTTATGGATACTCGACTTATGGATATTCATACTTGTGGATATTCGTACTTATGGATATTCATGCTTATGGATATTCGTACTCATGGATATTCGACTTATGGATATTCATACTTATGGATATTCGACTTATGGATATTCATACTTATGGATATTCGACAACAGTGAAATAATCGACCCTCGAGGGGGAAGCGCGACGAGGAGATAAAATCGTTCGTGTCCTCGTGTCATAATAATGTCCCGGTGATATCATTGATCGCGGATGAGACATTTGTCCCGATTTATTTAATGAGGGTAAACTCATCACCGCAACGGGAAATTAAGCTTGTCGAACGAGAATTGCAGTACGGAAATGTTCAAATATTATTATTTCAGTTCAGATAGAATTTCAATGTAGCGTAGTGTAATTTTATCCGTGCATGAGATTACTCGATCGGCGGCTTGACGACGCGGGTAATATTGGTACAAAAACGGATTTCGCTCGCGATGATTGGCAGAGAGTTAAGTTTGACCTGTCAAAGTGTCATCTGAAATATATTTGAGAGTAGCAAGTTTATCGCTATAAATTCACGATCCTAATCCTATATAGACGAGAAAACGATCGAATTAGCACACAGGAATTTCAGGCATTATCGTGTGTGAACGAAAGCGCGGTCGTGATGGGTCGCACGTGAGAAATCACGCTGAATCTGTCGTCTTTGGATTCGTCTGTTTGGCCTAAACGGACGGTAGCGTACAGTGAAAAAAAAAACGACCTCGATTGACTAAATTCGTCATGGGGGATGGCGACGAATTATTTATTTGAAAAATTGGAGATTAGGGTATTTTAGAAATTATTTAATCCATGGTAGTAACGAATACTCGGAATAAGCAAATTTTTTAGGGTTTCATCCGAATATTTCGTTGGCCAACTTTGAATGAACAATTTCGTCGATTCAAGTGTATTTGTTTCTCTGTGCAGCATGTGAATAAAGTCTCGAGCCATTTGAGAATCAAGGGTGGAAAATCCTTTTCTACAAAATAGACCGGAAGTCGAGGAAATAAAACAAACCCAAATTTAAATTTTCAATTCTCAAACTTGAACCCTAACAAACCAAAGTTTTCAATTAGCTCGTATTTTTTCTGGTAAAAACAACTTGACTTTAAATATTCGAGAATTGAACATTTAAAATCGAGTTTTTCTGAGAAACTCAAACCCAATTCGACCCAAGATTTTAGGTAAAACGTTTTTTTTCTCCCTGCAGCATATAAAATAATTCTAGGCCATTCGATAATCAAGGGAGAACACGCCTGTGACGGACTGAGAAAGGTCGTTTTTTCCGATTTTCTTTGCCTACTAGATTATTTATTTCGAATTTGGAAAAAAACTATGTTATTAAATATAGATTGAACTTATTGCGTGTAACTTTTCATTTAAAGAAATTGTAAATAAACCACGTTATTGAGGTACGATAGAGCTTCTGTAAAAAAATGTGGTCCAACGGCCTGATCGATAACTTAAGGGTGGTTGGTCGGAAAAAGAAAATAAAAAAGTTTTTTAACCTATATAAACGTAGTTCTCGCTGTACGTAGTCGTTCTTCGGAAAATCATTTTTTTTCACAAAATGGCGGGTGTTAAAAAAGTGTGATTTTGGTGAAATTTTTACTGATATTTGGGGTCTAAAAAAATACTGAATTGAAAAACAAAACGGCTACGTAAAATGAAAGTTACTTCAAGTACGGAAGTTTTGGATTTTTTATAATTGAAAATCGGAAATTATAGCTAGATTTATGATTTCGGCCGGGTCGAGAAAAATCGTTTCGAGAAAAATGCGATTGAAAGTTTTAGTATACGTAAATCACGCTACCAGCTCTCACTAAATCGTCTGTAGCTTGGTCAGTTTTCGATATTTTGACTTGAACTTTTTTACATACTCTTGAATATGTATACTTCGAGATAATAAAAAAAAATCGATTTTTTCCCCATCTCAGTGGTGTCTCTTAAGGCGGTCCTGTAGTTTCTCGGCTGTTTTTTACGGCTTTTTCAATAATTTTTTACGGGCAAAGCATCGAAATAATCAATCGTATTGTTTTTGCATAATCTTTATTAACATTTCAATAAACTTTACAAATTTTTTGACGTCAAAATATATAATAGAATACAAGTTATAGTAGCCGACAGGAAGACATCAAGTAAAAGAGGTGCTTGACGGTGACCAAGATTGCGGCTGTTCTGCTTATCCGAAATAAAAAAACCAAACGGCATTTTAATCTTCTTATTTAAGACTAGCGATTGAACTAGAGTGAATTCTAAATTACAAAAATTGACTTTTTTATACACTTTTGAAAATTACATTCTATTTTTTACTCATTTTTTCTTAAGTTTTTCGCTCGTACAAAAAAAACTATCGAAGCAATCATGATCACCCTAGTTCAATCGCTGGCTTATAACATATTAAAGATGCTGTATAAATTTGAACAAGATCGGTGCAGTAGTTTCTGAAATATCGTGGTCACCGTTTCGAAAAATGGTGTTTCGAGAAAAACGCGTTTGAAAGTATACCTGCTCCGTATACCTGCTCCGTTCCAGGGCCGTAACTTGTGAACCACTTCGAATATCGAAAAATCCTTTGGCACACATTTTCTACACATGTTGTAGATGTGATTTATGAAAGAAAAAAAAATCGATTTTTTCGACCCGAGAAACTAGAGGACCGCCTTAAGTTCGAGCTTGTCTTATCTTGATACGGAAAAAAATGGAACACGAGAAACCTCGCGAAAGTCAGACAGTCAAAAATGTTGTGGAGAACATCGTCAATGTTTCATTGGCGTCGCTCGCTCCGATATCGACATTTTTAATTGAATTCATATTTTTTGTCATCAATGAAGAAGCGACAAAACGGTACGCATCAGTCATAGTATTTAAAAAAAGTGATCCAATATTCAAGGACGTTTTCGCCCCAGCTGCCTGCTGGAATTTAATTAGCCACGTGCAATTATTACCCTTTCAAGGCAATCCATAAATTGACGAAATTTTAATCGCGGAATGTCATCGCTTCGATCGAGTAGAGACAATTAAATATTAATGTCGTCAAATCGTAGTCTCCCGAATATTTCCACGCGAGATAAATCGAATTCAGAGTGACATCTAAAACGAACGGCCAAAGTTTCCACGGGTCGCAGGTGCCCTTTGCACGCTCATCTCGCTCGTTCGTGGATTTGCCTTTTTTCGAATTTTCACTCGGGCCGGTGTCGCGTGCGGCTGCAGGGAGCAATCTCTTCCCATCCGTGACCACGAAAGCTCAGACGTTGGCGGATACACGGGGGCTGGGATTTGTCACCGCATTTACCCCCCTGCTGGGCTTCGCGAGCTCGCGCGGTTTTTGGGGCGAGACCGTGCTAATTGCCAACGACACGGAGAAACGGAGCGTATCGCGGAAATTCGATTGTTTCCACAATCGTGAAGTTCCGCAACAACGAATTATCAGCTTTGGAGCGTTTCGCTGTCGATTTTTGTAACTTCTATATTTGCGTTTACGCACGATTTTCATTCGCTTATTATTTCACGAGCAAAGCCCAAAAAGGCGTGAACCCAAAATTGTGAACAATCGACAATTTGCTGTCGACCGAACAAGCTCACCCCCAGAAAGTTGCATTTTCATTCGTTAATAATTTCCACTGGCAAAATTAATCAAATTTAAATATTGAATTATCAAACTTGAACCGAAAAAAACCCAATTTTTTAATTTGTTCGTAACTTCTTCTGGCAAAATAAACGAAACTCGAATTTAAATATTCAATTCTCAAACTTCTTTAAGTTTGTTTGGGTACCCAAACAAATCAAAGTTTTCAATTCGTTTATAATTTCTTCTGGTGGAAAAAACTCAATTTGAAATATTCAATTCTGAAACTTAAATACAAACAAACCCAATTTTTTAATTCATTAGTAATTATTTTCAACAAAATAGATCTGAAGTCAAAGAAAATAAACCAAACCCAAATTTAAACATTCAATTCTCAAACTTAAACCCAAACAAACCAAAGTTTTCAATTCGTTTATAATTTCTTCTGGTAAAAAACTCAATTTTAAATATTCATTTTTCAAACTTAAGCCCAAACAAATTCAACTTTTTAATTCGTTAGTAATTCTTTTCAACAAAGTATACCAGAAGTCAAAGAAATAAAACCAAATTCAAATATTCAATTCTCAAACTTAAACCCTAACAAACCAAAGTTTTTGATTCGTTCATAATTTCTTATGGTAAATAAAACTCAATTGAAAATATTCAATTCTCAAACTTAAACCCCAACAAAACAAAGTTTTCAATTCGATAGCATTTTTTTTCTACAAGATAGACCGGCAGTTAATAAAACAAACTAATACCAAATTTAAAGATTCAATTTTTAAACTTAAACGCAAACAAACCAAAGTTTTTCAATTTGCTCATAATTTCTTGTGGTGGAAAAAATGGTTGAATATTCGAGAATTGAATATTTAAAATCGCGTTTTTCCGAGAAACTCAAACCCAAGATTTTAATTGGTTGTTCATTGTTTTCAACAAAATAGACCGAATGTGAAAGACAATAACATTTTTACATTCTTCATAATTTTTCCCATTCAAACCTAAATTCACAATTCATTCGTAGTTTTATTCCATCTAATCAAAATTCATCATTTTAGAATTCACCTTTTTCCATACCATTTTATCATCTATCATATTTCATCACTTTCCATTACTTTTTAGGGTTCCATACCCAAAGAGCAAAACGGAACCCTATTGCTGTCACCTGCCGTCTGTCCGTCCGTATGTCACGAGTCTCTAGTTCGTATACGGAATGAGTTACAGACCTGGATATTTTCTGTAGAATGTTGACCCAAAACCGAATATAGAATTAGAAATTCAATCAAATAGTTGTTCATGGGGATACATCTAACGGAGCAGTAAAATATATGTTTACCTTCGCATGTGGGGTGTTATTGTATAAAGCTCATTGAGTAGAGTACAAATATATTTTTTCTTTTTTATCTTCAAAAAACAAGGGGGGGGGGGGGGTGCCAAAGTTGTCAGTTTTAGACCATTTTTGTTACGGGGTCTATCTCAAGAACTAAACTAGTTAAGAATTTGGCATTTCTGTATATTCTTTACCATATACTAAATTTAAACAACAAACACTGAAAACGCCAATTCATAATGTTATCTACAGGGTGTCCCAGAAGTAACGTACGCCCTTCTAGCATCTGGTAGGAAAACAAATTCTGAGACGAAAAGTCCTCAGTCATTTTTTGATCAGACGCATAGATAACTAATTATGAATTGAAATAAATAGCCAATCAGGTGCGCGCTACAGCGGATAGGCAGCGTAGAGGGGAGGGATAGGGCAATGCGTTGTAATTGCGTGCGCCTGAAAATGTGTGCGGAGGGAAAATTCCGAAAGCATGTGTGCAAGTGCACACACACACACACACACGCGTATGCACACGTACACTCACACTCACACACACATACTTGCACACACACACACACACACTTGCACACATGCTTTCGGAATTTTCCCTCCGCACACATTTTCAGGCGCACGCAATTACAACGCATTCCCCTATCCCTCCCCTCCACGCTGCCTTTCCGCTGTAGCGCGCACCTGACTGGCTATTTGTTACAATTCATAATTAATTATCTATGCGTCTGATCAAAAAATGACTGAGGACTTTTCGTTTCAGAATTTGCTTTTCTACCAGATGCTAGAAGGGCGTACGTTACTTCTGGGATACCCTGTATATGATCATTTATTGTATACACAACACATTAAATTTATAATGAAAATATATAAAATTATTGTTATTAAAATATTTACAACACCAAATTACTTATTTTTGGAGACGGTTCCAGTCAAGAACGAGAGATTGACGTTACGTAAAAAACGAGATTGCAAATAAAAAAAAACTGTACATCATATATTTTATTAATTTTTCTTCGCCTCCTCTTTTTCTGCGAAAAATGTGGCAATATTGGCAATTGGCTGGTGTCGAGTCAAAAAAAAGTAATTTGGTATCATGAATATTTAAATAACAATAATTTTATATATTTTCATTCTTAGCTCACAGCAGGAGTATACATAGCTTTCCTTAGCTATCATCACCTCATATGGTTTCAGTTTGGTACTACCTGAGAACTAAGACAAAAAAAATACCTAATTAAATATCTAGTTGAAGAAAAAATTTATTGGTTTTGGATCCCTAATAGAGCTAGCCCGACTCGCACTTAACCGAATTTTTTTAGCTCAATACTGCATTTTAGTCGGGGGCAATTTTTTTTGGAGTATCAGAAGAAACGAGCGTATCATCAGAAATAGAATAAATCTAGAAAACCGGAGAAATTACCAGAATGACAAAGTCACTTTTAGAAGTAATTAGCGTCGGGCAAGCGCAATTTGGGATTAAATTGTGAGTCTGGATGTTCGGGGACTGGGTTCGTTCACTTTTTTGGAGGAACTAACCGCGAAGTGGTCCGCGAAATTTCTCACGGGCGCATCCGGATCTTGGTCGAGGCTTGGCGGCTGGTGGGGAGTTAGTTTCGCAAGTCGAGAAATCAGATTGAATTTATGCGGGTATACTCGCGTTCTTGCTCGTTCTTCCGCATTCTTCCTCGACTTTTCCTTCGAGCCTCGCCAACGTCCCTCGCGGCTCCTCACTTTTTCTTCCTCCCTCCCGCCCTTGTCTCCTCGCGTTATCGTTACCGCGAGACCGCGACTAATCCCAACAAAATGATTCTATCCTTTTCACTTCCGGCCCACTCTTGCCTTATCTCTCGCCTTGTTTCCAAAATTCTCCCCAACCCCGCGAATAAACCTCAATATCTCAAATATCGCGAGACGAGCGAAATTCTCGTAGCTTTTTCTACGCCACGGAATTTTTTTCCACGCCCGTTTCAAGCAGCGATGTAAAAACGAATTTTTTAAAATCTTCGTTTGACTTTGACTTTTATTTAAGGGGAGATATACACGTAGGAGTCGGAAAAAGGTCATTTTTGTGCATTTTTTCACGGAAAACTATTTAAAATTTCAAATTGGGGTTTTAATTATCTAAAAGTATACACATGGAAAAATATGTTTAATTTTCTTTATTTAAAAATATCCAAAATATCTGCGTATACGGTACCCACTGGCGTTTCTTTAAAAATCATCTGAAAAAAAAAACTAAAAGATTATTAAATTAGATACTATAATCTAGTACTTGTCATAACCGATTTCGAAAATATCGATTTATGACAAAATGGCGGACGTTGGAACATAAATAGTGCTTTTTGGGCCAAAAATTAGTTATTATTTTGCCTATAAAATAAAAACTAAGTAACGGACAAAAAATCCTATGACAAGTACTAGATAATGGTGTATAGAATAACCACAAAAAACCTCAAGGCAATCGATTAATTGGTATTCGAGAAATTTTGGGTACCGATTTGAAAAACGTGGTTTTGAGAAAAACGCGTTTGAAAATTTGGGAATGAATAAATCATGAAATTTGTCAACTTACATGGAATCATCGATACCAGGCCCATAGTGTAGGTCTTCCACGGTCGACGGAATGTTCATAGCTTCTAAATTTTGTTGTTCGATCATTTAGGTGTATATCTCTCCTTAAGACCGCGTGATCGCTATCTGTAAAATAAAAAAAATGGCAATTGTGAATTCAAAATTTCTCAAACATAACATTAAACTGAAAGTTGCCGATTTTTTTTTTTCATTTTACAGATAGCAATTACGCTTCGGTAAATCGAAGTCCAATAAAATACGAACGCAATTATAATTATAATTTTTCTTTAGTTTTTGAAGGATTAAAAGGTTATACGGACGTACATAACGCATTATAACATCGAAACAATTAAGATTATAATTGCGTTCGTATTTTATTGGAAAGCACGAATTTTATTAATAAAATGCGAGCGTAATTCCAACACTGGGTTTTAAAAATAAATAACGAATAGAGTGTAGTATATCTGTGTATATATGTATACACAGGTATATTTTGGGGTGGTTAAAAAAATCGATTTGTTTTTCTCAACGGGAAACTGAAGTTTGTTTAGAGAAAGAAAGTTTTGCAAAATTTAAGGGTTCTAAACGATTTTTTAGTTAGTGCTCAAACATCTTTTTCATGCTTTTTTCCATGATTATCGAAGTATTAATTTTTTTAAATCTTGATGCAGAAAATGTTGGTGCGTGATCCAATGTAAGTCTTGATTCAATTTTTTCTGTAACAATGCACAATTTTTATTAAAAAAGTTTCTACTATAAACGGTTTGTATTTGCAGAATCAGAATGGAAAGAATCAACATATGTAATTCGGTTGTGAAAATTATATCAACCACTTGATGAACAAGAACACGGTGTTTCTTTTGGAGTAATATGTTGGAGTAATATGTTGTTTTGGAGTAAGAAAACAAAGTTATACGGATTAGAGATTTACAAACCGCGGCGCTGTTGACGGGTTTGGACGATAGTGAAAGTGCCAAAATTTATCTGATTGAGTCGGAAAGCAAAGAATTTGTGGAGCAAAAATTACCCACGAATAGAGAAGCATTAAGTCTATTCTTTCACCATCATAATACTCTTAAATTTTCTGTTCGAGAGAGTACACAAAACGTTATCGACAAAATAAATCATATTTGGAGCTAAACCGGAATAGAAATTTCTCAACCTTGCATCAATTTCAAAAGGTTGCAAAAATTACGATCGATGTAGGCAGCATTGAAAAAAAAATTATTCACGGAAAAATCTAACTCAATCGATTAACGAAAATCTCTTTCAACATAAGTTGGATAAATTATTTGAATTATATTATTATGATGTCTATTGGCGGGGAAAAAAAATTGACGAAAAAACGAGAAAAAAAAATTAAAAGTCGTTCGAGCACTGTCTAAAAAAATGTTTAGACCTTTCAAATTTTGTATGAATTACTTTTTCATAACGTAGTAACATTTTCCGTTGAAAACCGCGAAAAAATAATTAATTTTTTTTAACCACCCTAATATATATACAGGGTCTCCCTCTCATCTCTGCCACCCGAAATAACTCGGCAATTATCGACGTCACGAAAAAATGTTCCAGACAAAAGTTGTACGGTGTGATGGGGGCCATCAAATGCGACCAATTTCGATGGAGGCGCTGACGCACAGTGAACGTCACCTCCACTTTTCTAAATGGAATGGTACATTTTTTTTCAACCATCTTGTGGAGCACCTCAAGCCGCATAAAAAACATCAGGGGTCAAAGTCGTTCAAGGTCATTCAAGGTCACCTACTAAAATGAAATACAAATCTAAATATCTCGGATCACTACCAAATATTTGGTAGTGATCCGAGATATTTAGATTTGTATCATCGATACTGACCTTGAATGACTTTGAACGACTTTGACCCCCTCATGTTTTTTATGCGGCTTGAGGTGCTCCACAAGATAGTTGAAAAATAAATGTACCATTCCATTTAGAAAAGTGGAGGTGACCTTCACTGTGCGTCAGCGCCTCCACCGAAATAAAAAAAATGGTCGCATTTGATGGCCCCCGTCACACCGTATGACTTTTGTCTGGAATATTTTTTTGTGACGGCGAAAATTACCGACTTATTTCGGGTGGCAGAGATAAGAGGGACACCCTGTATATAAGTATATAGATACAGATATACATAAACTTTATTCTTGAATTATTGGAAAACCAGGGCTGAAATTGCGCTGCACTTTATTGAGGGGTTAGGCAACCGCGACGACGCAAAATCAGGTTTTATTTGAAAAGTTTAATTTAAAAAAGTAATGTTTAAGGAATAAGTAAAATGATTGAAAAATCGTTTGGGCATTTATTTGTATGTACATTATCATCGATGTGTACCAAAGTCAGTTAATAATATTTATAATTAAAGAAGTTATAAACAATCTCGTGAAGGACCTTCGAACGTGCGGGGCTCGATGGCGTACTGCATTTTGGCCACCCGGTTGATCTTAAAAGGCCGAGTTTTTTTTTCAACATAAATAATATTGGCTTAGACTTGACCGAGCTTTTCTTGTAATCGTGTTTCAATCAACAAAAAAAGTGCATTTTTTTCTCTCGTTTTTTCGGGGAAAAATGACATCATTATTGTTAGTGACTAATGAAAAAATGTTAAAAAGAAAAACGTCTGTCAAGACTAAACTACTATTATATTGAATAAGTGTACCAAATTTCAAGTCAATCAGTTTATTAGATGTCGAGAAATCGTGTACACCGTTCTGAAAAGCATCGTTTCGAGAAAAACGTGTTTAAAGTTTTACTAGCAGTTCTATTGTTATAATCATAAGTTTACTTTCAATCTGCGATTCCGGCACCATATGTTGGACCTTCCTCTTTAATTTGAGTTGACTCAAGCAACGAACGAGTGATCGTTATTTTCACAGTGGACTACCCCTAATAAAGTTCTGGCCTTTTTCACCCTGTCTATCCCATACTACGATTACAGTTGCGATCAAATTCTAATAATTAAGTATTATTTTTTTTTAATTCTCCATCCTAATTTATTTCGAACTATAATTAAAAAGTCATTATCCCTTTCGCCATTGATAATATTAAAGCTGCTGTGTATATATACTTATCCTTTAATAATGAAAAGACTACGATTAAAATTGCGGTCATATTTTATGAATAAAGTACTGTCTTTTTTCTCCCTCCCTGGCTCGCTTAATTTAAAATTGTAATTACTAATTATGAAATTAACCAGTTGTTTGTTTGGCTAATTTTAGTTTTAAAAAATGTGCCTTTCCCCGTATATATATATATATATATATATATATATATATATATATATATATATATATATATATATATATATATATCATCATCATCATCATCATTATTGAGAGAAGTTAGAAGAAAAGTGCTCCTTAATACTTTCATTACCAGCCAAGAACAAAGAAGTTGATCAAAAAAGAAACGAATTAAGGCCTTAGACCACTCTAGAGGCCAAAAAGAGCATAGTTTGTGATTTTTTTTCAGCAAAATCATAAAATAAATTCAAATTACAAAATGGGGGTTTTATTATACACGTAATTGACTATACAAAATCATTTTTACTCCGGCCGGTCCAACATCTCCTGTAATTTTTTAGTTATGATGAGGCACTAAAGTTTTTTCGATTATATATAAGAATAGCTATAGAAGTACATAGGATTTTTTAAATATATTGTTTTTTGTCAAAATGGCGCAGTTCTAAAAAAAAAGTATAATATGCCATGAGAAAATCGTCAGAAAATTGTTTTTAAAAAAGGAACCATGCAATACAATAAAAACATCCTACGTAGTGCCTTAGAAAATGTAATTCTAAATATACAGTTAAAATTTCAAGTGAATCGGTTGAAATTTGTTTGAGTTGCGAGTCTGGCCGACTTGAAAAATGCATTTTTGAGATAATCGCGTTTAAAGTTAGTAGAAAGTCACTACATGAATAATGTTTCAATACCTTTAATCTTCAACGATCTTCGAAAATCGAGTATTTAGAGATTTTTCTCTCCAACCAAATTTTGGAATATAAATTTATAGGTTCTAATGTACCTTTTTAACAAACAAAAAAATCGATTTTTCGAAAATCCTAGGGTGGCCTAAGGCCTTAAAGAAAATAAAATAAAGTCTCAATAATTCCTCAGACACGTATCATGCTTGTCGTTATTCCTGAGCGCAACGAATCGATTAGCCAAGTTCTAATACAGCTAGTTTATCACCCATGTAAGTGATAACGGTGTTTCGAGAGTTCCGTTCCACCATCCGACGACGAGATATAACTTCACACAGAGCTTGCCGCTGCTCGGAAGATTCTCCATAGAGCTGTAATCCCGCGGGTGAATTGGGGAGAGTTGACAGACACGGCCACACAGGGTGACTCGTTCCAAGTAGAAACGGTGCGTCGTTTTTTCAACATTTTCGCTAATTGTTCTTAGGGGTCACGTGAGATTTATTTTTAAATTTTTTCACTTCGTTAACGACCCCTGTAGTTGCCCAAATTCGTGGTGAATTTTATTCGTCTTTGTCCGGATGTGTCGATAGCCTGCCTGTGTACGTGGGCCGTTTCTACTGGGAAGTAGATTCACTCGTTTTTAGTCAGACCGATTTTTTTCAGCGAACGGACTTCTGGGCTGGAATAAATAACTGGAAATCTACGCAGATCGAGTGAATCGAATCCTTCCATGAGCCAGGATTCTCCAACCACTGGGAACCCTTACAATTTCGTAATTTCCGTTCGTTCGAGTTTTTCCCCCTCCCCCCTCTCTTATTGTAACCTTTTGGCTTAGCGATCGGAAGTAATTCATGGAAATCGCATACAGCGAGTACTTTCGAGCAAAATTATTAAGCTCACTGTAGCATAGTTGGATTCGAAAAAAGCGAATGAAGTTTTTTAATTTCACAAACTTTTGACGTGTGTTTAACTTTGCTCGGTAAATTTTATGTGGAAGACGTTTTTTTGTAAAATATAATTCAATGAACCTGGATCAATTCGCGAACTTGGAAAATGTGATTGATTCACAGTTCGTATATTGCAATTGTGCGTGTAACCGACAAATTTTTACCTTAAGGGCGTGTACAATATGAACGTAACCTCACAAATTTTCGAACAGTGTCGTCTCCTAGATGTTTTGTAAGTCAAGTTTTTTTTAGGAAAAACAAAGTTTCGAACCTGCAGAATTCACCAACGTAGAGCTTGGCGATTTTATTGTGATTAATCTTTGAGAA